>CAJNDS010000214.1:62500-195151 GCA_905221605.1 Symbiodinium natans | reverse complement strand
GCAATGCACGACACACAACGCACCATGCGCAATGCACCATGCAGTAGCGAGCCGTGCGACGCGAATCTGACCAAGCGTGCCTGGCCCTTGTCGGTAGTGACCGGAAAGCATGCAAAACGACGGCCCAGCCGCATGATGCCACTCCGCGTGACACCAATCTCGCCAATCGCGTTGACACCCACCTGACGCATCCCGACGCTAGTCGACCACAAGAGACCACGGACCCAGCCGCGCGACACCAATCTGGCCAAGCACATGACCTTGTCCCGCATGATCCGAAACCATCACGACTCCGCGTGACACCATCAGAGCGCTTGCCCCACCAGCATGCGCCTTCTACGCGTGCATTAGCCTCCGCGATGCGTGCAACACCGGAAAAATAGGGCAGGCGTCAAAGGATCAAGGATGGTCCTGCTCACCACCCTTGGCCTGAGCGAGGCGATGCACGCAGGCACGAGCATACCACACGCGCACGACGCACAATCATGCGCGGGCTGCGCGCGTGCGGCGAGCGAGCTGCGGCAGACCCACCAGCGCTTGGAGGAACTCCTCGTTGAGCATGCCTGGACTTTGCCAAAACCAAGGGCATCACCACGGGCCAACCATGCACTGCGCACAGTGCCACCATTTGACATTGCAGCAGGCAATGCCCAGGCCCATGATGACGCCGTGTGGCAGATCTTGCAGGCCTGCCTTGGCGGGGCCGCGTCAGGCGAAGTGGACGGGCCCTGGCGACTCTCCCAGCATCGCAAGGCGGGCTGGCGTGGGCTGATGCACTCCCTGGCCTTGGCGAGCGCGCCCTGGCTTTAGCCGAGGCCTGCGTCCACCAGCTGAGACGTGCCCGTCGCGTGCTCGCAAGCCGGGGGTACGTCTGGCGATATCTGGCGCCGTTTGCGGTGAGCGGTGGCTTGTCGGCGCCCGGTGTAACCGGACTGATGAAAGTGGCGTCAAGGAGCTGCGGAAAGCCGCGCTGCCCACGCAGCAAACCTGGAACAGCGAGCCTCGAGGACAACAAGCGAAGCGGCCCACGCAGCCCACTACAGCAGGCAGCGACCTGCCTAAGCGACGATGGCCCGTGCGCATCCTTGGCCGGCTCACCGAGACAAGCATGTAACGTGCTCCACACAGCCGTATCGTGCGCCACGGCATGCGCGCATGCGGCACCGTTCGCGAGGCGCGTCAGGCAGGGGGGGTGGGGGGCTGCAAAAATAGCTCTTCCTCCTGCGCCACGCGATCCTGCCCCCACGCCTCGATGAACCACTGATGAACCGGGGCGTCCGCCCAACGAACTCCACGCTCAGACACTGGCTTATCCCCACTCCACGCATCCTCGCTAAGGTCGCGAGTTCCCGGCAGCGCTGGCCCCCGAAAAGTTGAACACTACTCGAGTAGTATTCAGATTGGCCGCGCTCCCTGTATGGGCCTCAACAGATGGCGTTACCGCATCGAAGGCCGCCCCGGACCAGTAGGTAAAGGTCTGCAAGAATGCAAGGAGCACCTCACCATCTCGAAGCCGCCCAGCCGCGTGCTGCAGCCCCTCATGTTGTCCAAGACGCGGGCTCCGACGGGTCCCCTTGCTCGCATCCCTCGCCCGTCCCGCCAACCGTATAATCCGATGCTTGACCGTAAAATAGCCGGGCGAAGGGCACGAGGGCGGGCGCAACTTCACGTTTGCGCTTTTTTAGTCATGCACGCGGCGGCAGTGTCGACCGTGGCCATCGTACCCCGCCTCCGGCCTGCTTTCTCCGAAGGTACTCAATCATGTCTCGAGCCATGTCCCGTCCCAGACATTCTGCTCTTAGCCAACCGCGCGGTGGCTCGGCCGCGGGTAGGCATCTTCGTCTGACGTTAGACGACCCCGCCGACCCCACCTGGCTCCAACAAGCAGGATGCACATGATGCACTTCGGTTCGCTATCCGAGCACGCCACAGCACGATAGTCTTGCGCAGGGGAAGGTGCCCACGAACCAAGGCGCCTCTTGGCGTCGGATTTGTCGCCTCACCACACATCGTCCCATCGTTCCGCTATCTTGCCGAGGTTGGAGGCGACGGGTGTGTGGTCTGCCACAGCGCGCTCTATCTCTTCCCTGGATTCAATGGTACTCGCGGAATTTGCCGAGAAAAGGCCGCCCGCGACAACCTGCGGCCGTCCAGCCACCAACACAACGCCGGGGCGCGTGTGAGCTGCGAGGGCTTCCGGAAAAGCCGCGCAGCGCGGTCAAACTTGTCGTTCGAGGATTCGTCTCTTTCTCGGCACACATGGCAAGCGTTTTGGAGACCAAGCGACGGAAGGGGTCTCCCGTGGCGATTCTGCGCACGGCGGGTTTGTGCAAGGCGGTGAGGCGAGCCATGGCGAACGCCGTGCGCACGTCAGCAGGGACGCAAGCCTGCGCAAGGAGCGTGGAAGTTTTCGCCACTGGCCAACTCCATGGCCTCGCCGTCTTGAAGACGAGCTTGAGTTGTTCCGCTCGAATGCCTGAAAGACCGGGTGTGCCTCCCCAACGCGCCGGAACGGAAGGCTCTCCTGGTGAGGCGCTGACGTACACGCGACCATTCGCCGTGGCACTTTCGTTCAAGCTTGGCACCGCTTCCTTTCGGCGACTTCGTCGGGGCGGGACAGTTCTGGCTGTCGGGGCCAATCTTGCCTCCGCCTGCAACGTTGCCTGGGCGCAGCTGGTGCTGGACGTCAGGTTCTCCCTCGACTGTCACGGTCTCTGGAGGCAGTTAAACGCAAACCATCGCCAAAGTCACTGCCAAACGTGAGACGGCAAGAAGTCCAGCAACTCCATGTGGTAGTCTCGCGGTCGAACGCAACCTCTCTTGGATGGCATTTGCAATGAGCAGTAGCCTCTGCACGCTGGCTGTGATTGTGAGGCCGAAGCAACTTCCGGTTCGGGAGGTGGCAAAGAAGAACAAGACAACTCAAACAGCTCCAGGCCCGCCAGTGTTGCCATGAGGTCTTTGGCAGGCACACACACAATGAGCACACGGGCATGGCTGCCCACTGTTGCTGCGACCGACAAGTAGAAGGCCCTGTATGGCCCTGTCATGGTCACGACCAGAGGATGTGGACTGCGTGCATGCGAAGGCCAAGCTGGCCGGGGCGCGAAGTGACTTGCGGCCTGTCCTTTTCCGGGCTGTAATGGGTTGTTAAGGTTGTAGGGCACGCTTCTCAGCAGGGCGTGGACTCTAGCCAAGCTGCCCTTGCACCGGTAGGCAATGATGGTGCTCTTGAGCTCGCAACATGGAACGTTTTCAACACAAATCGCATCCTTTTCAACGCCCCGGCACGTGAGGACGTTTCGCTCTTGTCGGGTCACGTCCCACGAGTCTGAGCCGAGCAGGGTAGCTCATGGTGGCCCTGGAGTGGAACGGCATATAGTGGCAGCCTGAGGCTGACTCTTTCAATGCACGGGGCCAGTATCTTCACGTTGTCCCAACAGCTCCAGAACTTTTGATGTCCGCATCACCAGTCGCGGCAAAACCGTTATGATTATAGCCGCATGGCAAGATATTCTTGCAGACATTTTCCAGGTTTGTGCGCGACTGCTAGTGCGTCAGCTGAGCATGCCTCCACAATGTTCGTGCCCGCGCCCTGGAAATTGGCCCTGCTGCTGGCATCAAGGTATATCAAGGTGAACAAGCAGCCGTAGCCTTTGTCCTCTGGGCGAAATCGCGCTTTCATTCCTTGTTGGCGTGTGCACCGATGGTGTTTCGCTCGCCCGATGCCGATGCTCCGTGTGCTGCGCTGTCGCTCGGCTTGGGTAGTTTGCAGCGTGTGGAAAGTTGATGTCCCTGCTGCGTCGTTGCGCCTCTGGCCCCATTGGGATGTATGGGGGGTGCAGGAATACTTCCTGCTGCTGCTGACCCAGAAACTCCTCGATGCACAACTTCTGCAAACAAACGAGCCCCCAAGACGACATGCTGACTGCACGCATTTTGATTGCGCTTGCGACGCACATCTGCGGCAGCGCCTCTCACGACGACAGTCGAAATCAGCCTAGGCGTTGCTGGAGACATTGAAGTCTACGTGCAACACACCAGGAGTGCCAGATCGTGTCATGCACATGGGCATGCTCAGACTGGGAAAGATGTCGGGGGGCCTGGTCGTGGCAACTTTAGCCACTTCCACGGCAGACATGCTGCCTGGGCTTCAGTGTTCTTTGGCACCGACGTTTTTTATAGAACTACACGAGTAGGGCCAGGTAGCAGGCATCACAAGGCCACAGCGTGAGCATGAGGCAAGTTTTGAGGCCAAAGCTCGACGAGGTCCATCGACAGTGAATCGCCACCTGAGGGTGCCATGATCGACTATTTGCTTAAGAACACCCCCATATAATATAGGCTATATTGCCATAAGGAAGAATATGTTGTTGTTTTGTTTTTTTTTTTTTTGGGGGGGGGGGAGGGGGGGGGAGGGGGGGGGGAGGGGGGGGGGAGGGGCTCTTAAGCAATTGGTAGTGATGTGCCATGTGCTGAGTCTCTTGGGTCTGCATCAAACAGGCGAACACAGAGGTCGGACGAGGTCGCATGAGGTCGCCAAGTGCTCAGGCCATGGCAACTGCTGCACCGTGCCGTCAGTCCCTCTTTGGGGGGACTCTGCATCGGGCTCGGCGTGCCTGATACAGGCAAGCAGTGGCAACAAGGGCAAATGGGCAAATTGCATGCGCAGTGCAAACCGATTGAGCCTCGGCTAATTGGGCTGTTCGGCCCAGTCCCAGGGCACGCTTTCGAGTGCTGCTCGATTGCCGCTATCTGTCGGAGGCTGCGCACTGACAGATTATCACGTCCTCAAAGGCAAAGATTGCAAACGACTCCCCACAACTGAAACAGGAAACATGCGTGCGACACGTCGAGCGGAAGGCGCAGCCCGCAGTAGCCGCACCTGCAGGATCTTCACAAACAATTTTCATCGTCGGCAACGGGCATTTTTTCGGGAACGTCGGGCCGCGCCTCGCCACTCCCAGGGATTCCAGCATCTCCTCCCAGTCATCGCTTTCGGCCTTGTCCTCTGAACAACTGGCAAATACAAGCTCACGAGGAACCACAAGCAGTGTAAGGGAGGGCTGAGGGGGGGAGTAAAGGCCCCATATTCCCTTGTTAAAGCTCGCTGAAGGCCTCTTTTCGCGTTCAGGCATGAACCTTGTTTGGGAAATGAAGGCTCCCTTCCACCAGCCTGCTTCCTTATAACCAACATATTCTCACCTGCAGTGCCGCCTCTTCACATCATGCCACATCATTGCGCACTGCGTCGCTGTGTGCCACCAGCGATCCTGTTGGCTTTGGCTCTCCACGACTTCGTCCTCATTGCCCTCGTTGTTTCGAAGACCAATTGGCTCCTGTCCGTCAGGACCGCGGGATGCGACTCGTACGAGTACATGAAATTCGAGCACTGCACGAGCCATCATCGTCGTCGTAGCAGTAGTTACCGTCGTAGTAGTAATCGTACTAGTACCAGGAGTTCAGCAGTAGCAGTAGTGGTGGTGGTGGTGGTGGCGGTGGCGGCGGAGGTGGTGGTCGTAGTAGTAGTAGTAGTAGTAGTAGTAGTAGTAGTAGTAGTAGTAGTCGTAGTCGTAGTCGTAGTCGTAGTAGTAATAGTAGTAGTAGTAGTAGTAGTAGTAGTAGTAGTAGTAGTAGCACTACTACTACTACTACTACTACTACTACTACTACGACGACGACGACGACGACGACGACGACGACGACGACCACGACGACCACAACAACAACAACAACAACAACAACAACAACAACAACAACAACAACAACAACAACAACAACAACAACAACAACCACAACCACAACCACGACCACGACGACGACGACGACGACGACGACGACTACCACTACTGCTAGTAGCAGCAGCAGGAGGAGGAGTAGTAGTAGTAGTAGTGGTAATGGTAGTGGTAGTGGTAGTAGTCGTCGTAGTAGTAGTAAGTATAAGTAGTAGTAGTAGTAGTAGTAGTAGTAGTAGTAGTAGTAGTAGTAGTAGTAGTAGTACTAGTAGTAGTAGTAGTAGTAGTAGTAGTAGTAGTAGTAGTAGTAGTAGTAGGAGTAAGTTGGCTTTTGAGCGTCGACCTCCGCAACATCACGGGTCTAGCCCTCCCACAGTACCGTTGCCGAGGCTGCCTCGCGTTCGCGGTTAAGTTCAAGCAGCAAAAGCCCGCATAATGGCCGAAAAAAGAGTCCGTCAGCTTTGCAGTGCAATGAGGCTTGCTGCAAAAAGTGCCGGGTGAGCGTGGTTTGGGGATGTCTGGGGTCGGCACATCGGGGTGGTTGCCTCTTATTCCTTGAGTGAGCTTCTAGCTGAACCGATCTCCCTCCCTCCCTCCCTCCATTCGATCGAAGGGCCAATGATAATGATGCCCATGTCAGGGACCCAACGAAGCATGATGCAATTATGCAAATGCAAAGCTCAGGCAGTCTCGGAGAGCCTGATCCAAGTCGAAGAACTTTGGGATAGCACTTTCCAACGCACGGCCTCTTCCAAGCAAAATCTGCTCTGAAATCTGTTCGAGGCGGGCTCACTGAACAGATCGCCAAGGACTTCAATATGTTGAAGGAACCTGCCTTGGACAAAGTCCTCCACAGACGGGAGTTCTGTCCGAACTTTCGTGCGCTTGGCCTGCTGCATGATGGCCGGTGCGATTGACAGTCAAATAGCACCAGCTAATGAGACTGCGTCAACCAGCTTTCTGTTTTTGCCGCTTGCAGCTGGCGCTCGCAGAACAAAAAACAACATCGGAGAGCTTTGAGCCTCATCTGCGTGCTTGCTGCTGACAAACGATATACTTCGAATCTACTTTGCATCGCACACTTGGAGGTTCAGGTTAATTACAAGCCTCATTGTAACTGTGCTGATAGGCCCCTAAGTCCTCGAAGTAGCTTCTAAGTGGACCTATAATTGGGGTTACTAAGTAGCCATGAACCTCCAAGCTGCGGTCGTGTTGATAGTGTTGGCCCTTGTTGGGTATCCTCGGCATCCTCTTCAGTTGTCTTGATCTCTTGATTCAAATAGCACAACGAACAGAATTATTGGTGGTTGTCAACATGATGGTCCCTTTTTGGATCCCTATTATAATATGGCACCTTCTGTTTAGTTTACCCCAAAAGGGATCACCCATATGAACTCCCCGATGAGAGTTGATGCTCCAGTTGATGCTCCAGTTGATCCAGCGCACACGCTTCAGCATGGCATCCTAGTATTGTAAGCGCGTCGAGATCTGCTTTGGAGGCGTTCCGGCCTGATCCATCTGTGTCTTCGACAAAATTCGCCCAACGTTCTCAGCTCCCACTGGCCGCGTACAGTTCATGTGAGCGACTGTCTTCTCGGCACGATCCATGGCTGCGACACAAGCCAAGATAAAGACATCAAAGTTGGCGGAAAGGCTCCAGGGGCAGTTTCATTTCTGTGTCTCTGTTATTCCCTGTTCTCTCCGGTTCTCTCCATCCCTTCTGTAAGCTCCGCACCAACTCATGTGTCAGCCAGCTTTCTTTTTGCTGCAGCGCCTGAGGTCATGATGATTGGTCTCAAGGACTCCCGTATAACTTGCGAGCTGCGTGTGGTGGCAAGTGGAAAGCGACACAGCAGTTTAACGCAAAACGAGCTGGGCTGATACTGCCCTGTCAATCGCTCTGAGCAAACTAAAACTACCCTAAACCCTAAACCCTAAACCCTTAGTGCTTTACAACCCAACAGGAAAAAATCATTCGAAACAGCTGCAGCAAGCCGACTGCCTCCAGACTCGCTTCCACCAGACGGACCTCCGACCGAAGTTGCCGCAGCTTTACTTGAAAGGCCTCTCGCACTGTAGGAGCTTGCCGGGATCTGAGGCCGGGTGGGGGCCAGGGTGCAGGGCTCCAACTGCTGTCCCAAGCACATGGCCTCCCCCCCCCCACCCTGCCCATGCCCACCAACCTCAAGCATCTTCCACCAGCTGGAGGCAACAACTTTTACCACCGGGCCTGCTTGTCTGCCACAGTCTCGTATAACTCCTGCTCGAGCGCATCCGGCTGGGACATGCAGCCACATTCGCATGGGAGCCCTGTCAGATTATGCAGACGTTGCTGGTCGGTTTCAGGGTTAACGGTTCAAGCAACTGCTACACATAGCTACAGGAATTTTTATCATAGTTAACAGCTTGGAACTCTGTGTGGGCAAGCTTGGGCCAAGCCCTGCACCGCGGCTTCACGACACAGGCATGGTATCGGTGCTGCAGCAAGCTTCACAACAGCACGACACAACCCCGCACGCGCCAGAATTTCTTTCTCGACGACCGCGGCTCGAGCGCCGTACCACACCTTTTCGACCAACCCGGCCAGCCTGCCAAGCACTTGAGAGCAGGGCGGACGAAAGCTGGGAGGTGGGGGGGCTGGGACCCCGTTGCAAGCCACTCCTGCCTTCGAGCGCTTGCGGCACTTGTGGTCGAGATCGAGCCTCCCAAATTGGGCACGCAAAACACATCAAAACACCCCCTAAACCCTAAACCCTAAACCCCTGTTCAGCTGCAAGCCGCCACCCTGACCACAGGTCGCAAAGGTCTTCGCCTCTCCGATCCTGTAAAGTGAAAACCAGGATTTCCAGGTGCCGCACTGTTGGCGTGGTTCTGGAAATAGGCGCTCGTAGGGCCAGCGCGGCCTGGTGCTTCAGCCACATCTGCAGAGCATCTGCAGTGCTTCTGCAAAACTACATTGCGAGCTGGCAGAAGCATTTCATACAACTGGCGTGGATCTCAACTCGAGATCCTCCAAAGCCACAAAAAAAATCGTGCACAAAGAATCGCCGAGCTGAGCGCTCCACAGATCCGAGCAGTTGTTCTTGGTGCCTCCAGCATCCCTTAGACTAACAGAATGGTACCTGGGCTTCTGTGCAAATATCTGTCGCTTCATGGCTTCATGTCGCATATGGGGCATTATGGGGCACAAGATCAAGCACAACGATGGCTGGGAGGGGCACATCGCCGTGGCGGCATAGCTGAAAGTAGAGCCCCCAGTGGGAACGACAGTCACGTTGCAACTTCCGAGGAGTAGCATGTCCTGCAAACTCCGACATGTGACCCCTGTGTGCCGAGCCTTCTCTCAGCACCTCTTACAGCGATGGTCGGATGCCTGATATCCCCACACGTCATCCTTCTGGCCCTTGACTTGCCTGCCATTCGCGATTCAACACGTGGCATTTGCGATAGCCATGTCATATGCCAGCAGCTGGGAGCACATGTCCCAGGAGGGCCAGGTCACCAGCACCTTCAAAACGTTTGTTCTGCAAATTCCTGGATTTGTTCAGAGGGTCTTGGGCTGAAGTGGACCGAGAGCTGCGCGCCCCGCGGCTCGTAAGCAGCTCGAACCTGCCAAGGGGGCAAAGGTGCCGAGACCTAGCAAAAGCAAACCACGATCAGCGTCAACCACTGCCTTGCGCCGAAAGCTGTGCTTCATTGAGGCGACGTGCATAACCTCAAGCTGATGGATCAAGCGTTTGAACGCAACCTCTTTGCCAGTTTGTCATCTGCTGACTCTTTGTGGTCTAAACGAAGTATATAAACCTATATGAACCTATGTAAACCTATATAAACCTATATGAACCGATATCAAACCTATTATATAAACCTATATAAACCTAACGACGCCCTAAACCGTTGGACTCCCTGAACCCCAACATTAAAGCATGTCAACGTCTCACCATCTGCACATTTCCTGACTCAAAAACTCGAGTCCCCTAAGTCTCCTAAGCACGCCAAATGCACGGTGCACACGCCAAGACTGCCAGCCTAGTGATGCCGAAGCTGTACTGGTAGTATCGGCAGATTTTGTCGCCACGACGCGCCCAAGGGTCAAAAGGAAAGGGCCAGGGGCCAAGGGCCAAGCCCCCACACGCTCCCCGATGTAACGGCTCTTTCCGACCCCCGGCTTCAAAACCTCACATAGCCCCCAAGTATGCCAAGTGATGCCAAGTGCCATTGATTTTCAACATTTTTCAATCGGTTGCGACAGGCTCACGCAATGAACACGGGGTCCCGGGCCGTTTTTCCCTTCGGCCACCAGGGGGCAGCCTTGAAATCTGGCTTGAGTCCGCCGTACGCCGAGGACGTCCGAGGACCAGGCCATCATCTGGTCCATGCCTGAGTGCAAACCGGCAAACCCGAAGGATGGCTCAGTTACCACAGATTCCAAGAATTAGGTCCTGCCCAATGAATGCATTTGCGCCACAGCGATACAAAAACCAACCCGTGAAAGAACCACCTGCAAGGCACTGAGAGACGATGAGAGTCGGCCAGAACCCAAGGCCCTAGAAACGGGGGCTGTTATCGGGCTGCAATGGTGAACCACCTTTGTGCACCGGACCCCTCAGTCGGCAATCCCATAATGTTACTGCCCCTGTACATCAATGCACACCATCGGCTGTGTGGTCCACAGTCCCTGGTGCCTGAGGTCAGCGTACGGTTTTTCCGTTGCAAAAGCACGTTACATGGCATCACCCCTTTGTTCCCCAAATTTACCTACTGGCGCGAGAACTTGCGCCGGGATGCACCGGGCTTGTGCTGAAATTGGTTGTGAGAACATTGTGCCGCGGCTTTTGGTGGATTGATTCCCTCGGGCGAGAGTCAAGTGCTCCCCCCCCCCCCCACCCCCGCCCTTCGACGGTCCCCTGAGCTTTTCTGCAGAAGCAGAGACAGAGCGCAGGGAGCCAAAACAACAGTAAGCATTCGTTCTTGGATCAGGCAGCCCGTTTGACATGTCACCTCAACCAATCTCCGTGTACTCAGGCTGCAGCATCTCTTGGCGTCTCGGAATTCTCTGCTGTTGCCCCAACCTGCAAGGCTCGCTTTCATGGGATGGTGAAGGTGGCCACGTAACTTTCCTCAATGCCGAGGACATCGCGCCCTTGCACGCAGATCGAGACATCACCGGACCTCAGGGGGACGTCACATCGGGGCCATTGCAGACAGATACCCCGGTGCCAGGGCCAGTGCTTCCGCATGCCCTCTAAGTAGCCTTGCGTCTCCTCGCACGGAAAACTCTGGCAGCACTTGAACTTGGCATCCGTTCCGCCACCGGCCTTGCGGATGGCTGCAGCTGGTGGGAACAGCCAGCGCCTCGGATCATGGGCACACAGGAAAAGGGTAAGGGTCTGCATTGAGTCTGCACTCTGCGTGTTTGAGAAGTTCTTGGAATTGACTTGGCGATGGGCACCACAGGGCCATACGTGTCCAGAATGACCTTATGCTCGCAGGACAGGGACTATCTCAGTGAGGCGGCAGTTGGCTGCTAAGCCCACAGCTCTCTCCCGCTGACCATGGCCCACAAGATTCCGCTGGAAGGCTTGCTGCATGATGGGATGGAAGTCTGGATTCTCCAACAGGACGTTGCCCACCCACACTCCGGAAAGCATCAGCAAGATTGGCTTGTCCGTGATTTGTTTGTGACGGAGCTTCTCGTACTTGCAGCCTTTCCAGTCGATGGCCAGAACCTCGACGGACCTGCTCTTATGCTTTGAGCGCGGGTTGGTCGCCATGGCTTCCAGGATTTTCTCGGCCTCGCCCAGCACTTGTGCAGGATGCTCTGCCCACTCGCACAGAGGAGAGTCCATCCATGTACAGACGCCATGCATTGATGCCGGAATCCATGCGAACGCTCGCCCTGTCAACCCGGCCACCAGGAATGCGGAAGACAGCCCAGCCATCCAGTTTCCCAAGCCTATGGAAGCTGAGAAAACCACCCACTTCACTGAATCGGGCTTGGCCATACCTTGCGCCTGAACGGACAGCATCTGTTGCCGAAAGTGTGCAAAACCTGGCGGGTCAGAGATTTCCTCTCTGAGGAACCAAGGTTTCAAATCTGCAGCTTTTTCAACCAAGAAATCTGCCGCGGCATCCGCCGCTGTGGGTGTCGTGTTCAAGGACTCGGTGGATTCCTCCAATTCCTCCTCCATAGCATCAGCGGCATCATCATCATCGCCAACTGCCGCCGCCCCGTTGCTGCCTTCCTGGTCCTCGGAAGACTCCGGCGACTCTTCTACACCCTCTTCGGTCTCCGTGGAATTCTCCGCCACCGCCGTCTCCCAGTGTCCGATGTGTCGTGGCCACGCTGCCGGGCTTGAAAGCACAAAGCCAGTCTGCCATAGATGCAAGATGCCTCGTCTCAGGAGCATCGCAACACCGTGAAACAGGATGAAACCCCAAAACCCCACAAACTCTCTATATAACTACTCTGTCTATTCTTGTACAGGGTTGTGTGGTTGTTTCGCTGCCGCTCGCCCACCTCTGCCTCTTCCAAGAAACACTCCATCCCCTGTCCTTTGGCTCAGGTAAGAAGGTATTACTGCACGCCCGTGTCCAACCAGAAACAGCAGCACGCCATGAGTTGAAAACCCCCGTCTCACTAGGCATGCCGTAGGATAGGGCATGAGGGTTTACGAAATAAGGGAGCCCAAATATAGACCCCAAATAGTAGGATTCCCGTACAGTAAGGACCCTAGTCAAGTACCCCGAATATCGGAAACCCCCGTATCACACGAGGAGGCTGCTGTCCGAGCCAGGCTCCAAAAATTGATTGCCATGGTTCAGGCAAGACACCAAGCCCCAGGATCAAGAGCAGCACTTGCAAGCCACTGCACTTCCGCAACATTCACGGAAGCCCTGCGGCCTCAGTACAGCGAAGCCGTCTCTCAAGATCTCGAAAGCGTGCGAATCTGCCAGAATCTGGACCCTGAGGCTGGGAAGTTGGGCAACTCGTGGGAATTCAAATCAGATGTCGGATCAAGGTCCGAGTTGCATTGGCAAAGCTCCCAAGCAGTGCTTCGGGCACTCCTCATCAACTGCTTCTTGGATTGCGCCTGCCAAGACAAGCACATGCTTGCTTTCACTCCCGCGCAAAACACACACACACACACACAGAGACACACACACACACACATGCGCACACACATGCCCACCCACACCCACACTGTCACACAGTCACACACACACCCACACCCACACCCACACCCACACCCACACCCACACACCCAGACACACGCACGCACGACCCACGCTCGCACGCTGGCTTAGCTGCTTGTTTGCTTGCTTACCTACACGCTGGCATCTCGATGCCCCGCTGAGAAAGGGACCTGCACGAGAAACTCAGCATGCCGGCACCATGCTTGTAGCAGCGCAGCTCCATATCAGGCAGCTAAAAGCTAACCTATGTCACTTCAATTTCTGTAGACTGCGTTACTACTTCTCACCTCATGGACAAATCTTGGGCACAGAGCTGCATAACGTGGCAAAGACAAAAAACTGTCCCAAAGCCGCAAGCGAACTGATGCATCACAGTGGAGGAGCCAAGTCCATGAAACCTGGGCCCAAACTTGCCCTACCCAAACTGTTGTCGCCTCAGACTGCAAGAGTACATGATGGCAAAGTGAATGTGCATGTTTATCCTTGTTCTTGCGCTCGGCTCGTTGAGGTACCAGCGCCGGGTCGTTAACAGACGTGGTGAAACATCCGCATCCCTCAGGCTTGCGACACTTTGGTCCTGGAGATCTTGAATCTTGCATGGTAACTTCGGCGGACTGGTTTTTTGTTGTCTGCCCATCAGGGGCACTCAAGAACGCTCAAGATGTTCAAGATAGCAAGTTCCCAAAAATCTCTCCTCCGCTTGGGTTCACGTCTTCGGGGTCCCGGCACATGAAGTGTGGTGGCTACCTGCCACACTCCCGCATTGAACAGCCAACGCCGCGGCAACGCTGATGTACTTGTAATTGTAAGCCCCAAAATCTCGGGGCCGGACGCACCCCACAAAGAAAACCAAGGATCCTGCAAAAAAGGCAGCACTGACCTTAGTCAAAGATGAAAGAGCGAACAACACAAACAACTTGGAGTACTCCACTCCAAGTCTAAGCTGAATGCAATCAGGCTCCATGTCACCATTTTCTCCTGCTGCCGTGCCCTCCCCGATGCTCTGGACGCTATGGATTGGCTGGTCAGTTAGGGGGTTTCCGGATTTAGGGGGTACCTTAAGGGGATCCTACTATTTGGGGATCTATATTGGGGGCTCCCGGTCCCCCTAGTTTCGAAAACCCCCCAACTCTTGATCTGATCTGATCTCCTGCCACTTTGCCAAGTCCACGCTCATCGACTCCACCTGCCAGCGCAAGACTTCGGCAAACCTCTCGAAGTGGTGGTTTCCGCAGGGGTGGGTGCCTTGTTGGGGTCCTTATTATAAGGAATCCTACTTGGGACTTGGGTGGCCTAGGGTCCCCTATTTCCGTAAACCCCCATAGGTTGTCTAGGAACAAGCCCAGGTTAAGAAAAGCCAGCCGCCTGTTCCAGCTCCGCATCATTCTCATCGTGATGCCTGTTGCAACAGAGAAGACTCGCCTGCGTTCCTGTTTCCCCCTGTGCGTCACGTGTTCACAAACCGTCACAACCGAGCCCTAAACCCGAAACCCTAAACCCTAAACCCTAAACATTCTATAAACCCTAAACCCTTATAAACCCTAAACCCTAAACCCTCAACTCTAAACTCTGACCCCTGTGTAAGTCCGCAGCTCTTCTGAAAGTCGGCGCGGCTTCGCCGACCTGCAAAGTTCACAGAAAATTTCGTCGGAATTGTGTCTTCTTGTTTAGGGTTGAGGGTTTGGGGTTTAGGGTTTATAGGGTTTATAGGGTTTATAGGGTTTATAGGGTTTATAGGGTTTATAGGGTTTATAGGGTTTATAGGGTTTAGGGTTTAGGGCCAGTTTAGGGTTTAGGGTTTAGGGTCTTGTCATCGCCTGATACGAATGCTGCGGATGATGGCGGCTTTCTGCTGTGGCTGAAGAAGGGTGACCTCCCGCATTCAGAAGTTCCAGAGTTTGCGGGCGAATCTCATGCACATGCACATGCCTGAGCGTTGCTTGCAAGCTACATTCGGCTACTCCTGCCACGAATGCGCCTTCACACACTCCACGGCCATCACCGGCCGACTCAGGGGACAGCGCCAGAACACCTACCGTGATTCAGGCTCTCCCCTAAACCCTAAGCTACCAGTACCCAATCTATCGGAAGCGAGGGCAACATTGTCAGCCAGCAGCAGGCAGTTCAGCTTTCTGGTGGGCGCGCTGCACACCGTCAGTTGTCATGGACAAAAGCGAAGCCCAGCTAGAGTCAGCTAGAGCACGATGAAGACGTCGCACCTAGCAACCCAACGCAGACATGTCAAGCAGAGGCGGCACACGTCGTTCATGAACCTTCTTGGGACAAGATGCACAGTCAGCACGGCCACGTATATGGCATTGATGGCCATCCTTTTCCGGGAGGCAGGCAGAGGCGCCGAGTCAGCGCGCAAGTGAATCGGTGTTTCGTGTGCTTGCAAAGTTTCAAAGCAATATGCATTAGAGGGTTCGCGAAAGCCGCACAAACACGAAATGCTCGAACAGTCAAAAAAACGACAAAAAAAAACCTGCAGCACACACGCATGTCCAGTGAAGCTGGTTGGGAGAATCTGAGTGCGCAACCTTGCAGTATGTTCACACGCAGCTTCACAAAATGGAAGGTTTGTTTGCAGCTTTTCTTTTGTGCCCTTTTCGGTTGCCCAACGATAAGGAATGCCTCCCACCCCATCCCGCTGTTGCGTCAATTGATACTGCAGAACTTGTCACGAGACTGGGGCAAGCCTGCAGCGGAAAAGATGTGTCGCTTATACACACACACACACACACAACGCAAACAAAACAAACAAAAAGCAAAAACAACACGAAAAACGAAGATGGCAAAAAAACACAAGAAACCCCTCCCCAAAAACATCTATAGCACGAAAAGAACAACTGCGAGAACACAAAAAGCGTGTAGTGTTTGTAGTTTTCCTACTGTTCGCGTACTGCGCCCCCGACTCCGGCACGACTCGGGAAGGGTTGCCTCATGGGGGGTGCACATCAATGAGTGTCCAACGATCATCATTACATGCCGAGAGAACCTGTTTGCCAACAGATGCCACTTCAGATTCTGGACAGGGATGACAGATGCGATGTCTATGCCGGAGCGCGCTATCCCTGGGCTTGGGGGTTCCATGGGGTTCCCATCATTATCATCACACGACGTGAGGGTCCACGGCCAAGATTCCGAGAGCCGAAATTCACGTAGAAGAGGCTGAGTCCTGACAGCTCATCACATCTTTCATGGTCCTTCGGCATGCTTGCAGCACCTCGAAGATCTTGAAGCGTGAAGCAACTGGATTGTTAGGAAAAGCAGACATCAGCAAACGTGCAGCCAAGTCTCCGAGCTCTCGCCATGCCTTGAAGAGCGCAGTGGTCGTGTAATGCGGCGCCTGTTTTGCACTGACACACTTCGAGTTGTGTCGTTGTCAGTTGTCACAGCGGTGTTGTCACAGAACATTCTGGCCCAGCGCTGCTTGGGCCTGCATGGCCTCTCCCAACGCCGACATTCTTCCTGCTACCAGCGTGACATTGTGGACCCACCTGAGTCACTTGCAGTTAGGGGGATGAAACCTCAATCAGGACCGTCGGCGCATGCTAGGCAAAAAACATGTACCAACCCCGAGACGTACCAACCCCGACAAAGCAAGCGCCGAAGTGCTGTGTTGCCATGGAGCCGACGGCGCCAGTGGCCAAGCCAGCGATGAGGCTGCAGAAGCGATCTGCACCATGGAGGCTTATAGAAAAGGCTCTCAAAGTCTCCGCATATGTGTCAGATCCCCCTCAACACTCTAGAAGAAAAGCTAAAACCAAAACAAAAAAACAAGACCCCCAGCCTGGCCTGGCAGTCGCCTCCCATATGCCTCACTCTGTGTTCGGCGTTCGAAGACTTTGCATCGACTTGCGAACAGATCCTCTGAGGCAATGAGAGATTCTGCCCTCTCTGCCCTTGCCTCGGCCTGGCGCTGGATCTGATCACGTATCGAAGGGCCCATGCAGAGGCTGCCCCCTGTCCAGGTCCAAGAGACAGGCGAGACTGCACATCTGAGCATTCCCGACCTTGCCACGAGTGTCCGTATGTGTCCGTGCACAGCTTGCCACGAGTGTCCGTATGTGTCCGTGCACAGCTGCACATCTCCCTGAACCGGCATAACTTCCAAAAAGCCCTACGCAATAGCTTCCAGAGCGGAGTCTCAAACTGCCTGTGCTGCATCCGGCGCGCAGGAATGACCAAACGATTCCCGGCGCCACGTTCCGGCGCACGAAGCCCCAAATGCCGGGAGCCATGGGAGGCTCCAGCTTGTAGTGCCTGTAGGTATCCTGAATTTGCCGGCCAAGGGAGGCCCAAGATGTTTGAAAAAATAACAAACGGGCAGACAAGAGACAAGCGAAAAATAAGGATTCAACAGCGCAGGTTGGGGCATGGATGTGTTGGCCGTGCGAGTTCTGGAGCATGCATGCGGACATTCCTAACCAAAAGGAGAAGTTGTCGCTGCACTTTCCGAAGTCCTGGATTATCCAGTTGTACTGAAGCGACGAGCAAGGAACACCTGGGCTGCACCGGAAACATATCTAAACTTAACATGGCAGAACCTGTGCCTCACAGTGCTAGCCGCTGCATGCCGTTGCTAGCCACGCTGCCAACAACGCCACAGGCAACCATGACGGACGCAGCCGGGGGCAACACCTCTGTCAACCAACTAGGGAATGGCATCTTCAACAATGTTCGGTACATATGCTGTTCATCAACATTGAGCTCAGCGAAACAGATTTCTTCCATGTTCTGAAGTAGCGGCTTTGGCCTGTGCCCGCACCAACGATAGCTCTTAAACTACGTCATCGTCAGTGCAGCCTTGGTTTTGCTTCGGCCATCATGTGCTAATCAAAGCCTACCAGGGACTCATCCATCAAACCCTCCTCAACCTCTCAACTGCGGCCCCGGCGCAATCCAAGGTGAGCTTCATTTCTCGGGTCGCCCAGATCTGCAGGAAGGTCAGAGAAGTTTGCTTACCTGCTTGCTGCTGGCAAGGTGAAGTCTGGGCAAGGTTCAAGGCATCAACTATTATTATTTCTATTATTAGCATTATTCTTATTCCTTTTCTTATTCTTATGATTTTTAGTACATACTATTCTAAGTCTACACTTTGCTCCGACATGTTCCAGCCATCTCCAGCCCCAACTATGTAGAGCCAGCGGCCGACGGTCCTGCGGAAGATGCTCCACCTGCCATTGAATCAACAAAATGCATCAACAGATCAGCCCAAGGCCGTTTAGGGTTTAGGGTTTAGGGTTTAGGGTTTAGGGTTTAGGGTTTAGGGTTTAGGGTTTAGGGTTTAGGGTTTAGGTTTAGGGTTTAGGGTTTCTCCCAAGGTTGGGCCACCGCTGAGCCTGTCCATCGCGGTGGCCTCTGGCAGCCGGCCGGACGATGTCCGCACAGACTGGCCAGGGCGAACAGAGGCAAAGCAAGGATATGCACCACGCCTACAGCATCTCACCGCAACATGCAGCCACTTTGGCTTGAAGGGCGCAACGGTGGGCCTGCGAAATCATCCGCTCAATGGTCACACTGGCGGTGAGAATGCTGGCGGTTCCAATCCGCGGCACCACCTGATTGAGGCTTGGGTTGGTCTTTATGAATGCGAGTGAGCCTCATTAACACATTGCCGCCTCCCTTGCCATCAACAAGGGTGCTGTTGGATCTTGCTAAGAGTCGTCTACTTCGTTGCCTCTGCAAACAGGGTCACGTTTGTCATGTCGTTTTCATACCTCATATGCAAGGCCAACGCAAGGTTTAGCGGCAATGGGTGGTCTGCTACTATCTGGTTCTGTGGTCGCACGGTTACCGCGCCAGAACTGCGGGCTTAGTATATGTGGCTTAGTCATCGTGTTTGACTAGGGTAACGTGTTCCTCATGCAGCGTTCACATTGATCGTCCTTGCTTGGATCTACATAATGTCATGACATGGAGGCTCAAAATCGTGTGAACGCACCCCAACCCTCAGTGTGGCGCCTGGCCCCCTCTAGGCCTGGGCCATCGGTAAAACTCTGGGGAGGGACTCCGGCGCCAAAACGGGCTTTGGGTGGCTCATTTCCCGAAAGCAGCCCGACCTTCCCTTCCCATCATTAGTGAAACCACATTCGTCGCCCATCAAAAAACTGCTTCGGCGTTGGCGAATGCACGGAACGCGGGCTCATGAGACATGCCCGCATCACTTTCCGCTGGGTCTGCGCACCATGTTTGGCAAAGATCCTTTGCACGGCTAGGACATTGCCTGAGATGAATTGTAGCATTGTCGCGGAGACGACCCAACCTGTGTTTGCGGATCACGGCACGCACTGAAGCATGCACAGGGGTGGTCATCGATGACTCTGAAACTCCATGAGCAGGGCAACGACGCAACTCAGCGATTTCGGATCATGGGGTTCCGTGAGCTGGCTCGCCGCCCGTCCGATTCAGGCGATTCAGCGCACATCAGAAGCCGTACGATTCGGATCACGGCTTTTGGGGGGATTGCGTTTAAGCCACGTGCTCTTCAGGACTTAAGAGCGGCTGATAAGGCGGTGTACAAGCCCTACCCTAAATCCCACAAGCCACGGCCGACGGGGTTCAGGGCTTAGGTCTTTCCAGTCATTGAAAAATAGTGGGGTTTAATTTATAAGAGAACTCAACCATAAGTTATTATTCGGTTTCGGTGCTTGCCCTTACAACCCAAGAATTTAAGGGATTTGCCCCACCCGGATCTAAGCACCGAAACCAAACAGCAACTTGCGCGTTCCCGCCACAATACTTCTGCAGATCGGCGCCGCATGACGCTGCTCTCACCGGATTTTGCAACCATCTCCCTGAGTTGAATTCCTGCCACATCTCACGCTCGTGACCGGGCCCCAAACCAACATACTTAAGAGTTAGTTGGGAACTCATCTCGTGACCACCACTCGCAGTGGCATTCCGTTCAGTACTTGGCCCTCCTACAATGCCCGGCCGGACGCACATGCGTAGCGCGGGCGGAGAGGCTCCGCATGCACAAGGCTTCCATGAGACCCGGATGCTGAGGCTCTCTGTGAATTAACATAATTAACGCATGGATACGCAGTAGCCGTGAGGCTCGCGAGGCTGATGCTCCCTGATGATTTCTGTCGCGAATGCCATGTCCATGGATTGTAGTCGAAAAACATTGAAAGACACACACACACACACACACACACACACACACACACACACACACACACACACACACACACGCGCGCACACGCACACGCACACGCACACGCGCACCCACACACACACACACACACACACACCCTGACAGCTTTACTTAGAAAACTTTTAAACCATGGCCATCGCCTCGGACATGTAAAGCCAGCGCTGCTGCCAGAACATGTTCTGGTTGCAGGTGGTTGCATCTGCCACCATTGCTCCAAGCGCATGCTGGTGGGTGAAGACGAAGAGGTTGTTGTTGTGCAGGCGCTACAAAGTCCAGGGATGGGATGAATGCGCGGGGTCAATACGGTCGTTGTGCTGGCCTGATACGGCGTGCAGTCTGAAATGCGAAGTGATTGGCAGCAGGCTGGTTACAGGCAGCCTATCCCGTAGCTGTGCCATTTGCTTTCAGTTCTCAGCCGAAAGCGCCAAGTCAAAAGGGACGCGGCAACACCATGAACACAAAACGCAGCGGCAAAAGGCACTGCACAGAGCTCACCAGACAAAAAAGGGGGTCATTTGCACAGGTGCCTCTCGACCCGAGATGTTGACCACGGGCCTTAGGAGCTAACGCGCCACAGAGAATTAATTGGAGGTAGATGTGTTTTGCAAGTCTTGGTGCAGCGGCCCTTCATACGAGTAGCTGCAGTAGTGGTCGTATACAAGAGAAACAGAAGCGTGCGCGCGACATTCGAGTTCAATCACACTCGCAGACGCTCGACGAAGGACATGGGATGATTGGGCATGATTGCAAACGCAATGATTACCAATATTGTGATTACTATTATGTTTCTTATTGTTATTGTTATAATTATTATTACTATGATTATTTTGATTTTTATTGTTGTTATTACTACTAGTATTATTAGCAATGACCGTTCTTCTTATTATGGGGACTATTGTCCCAGAGCGGTGCCAGGATGACTTATAGCTTCGGCGCATGTGGCTTCGCTCTGCGTGGCCATGACGAGCGACGATTTGCTAGGACCCAGTACTTGTGTGTGACTGGGTCTGTCGACTGAAGAGTTGCTATGTCGCAAAATCGCAGATTCGAGGAATTCCGGATTCGCTGATAGCCCCCGGGACGCTGTCAGTGCAGCTCTGTCGAAAAGTTACCGACACCTTAAACGAAGATTCCGCCCGGTCAACGCAGCACACTCAAAACCACGCACTATTCATGCGACAGTTCACGAGCCTTGTAGCCGGAAAGCTGACAATACATATCAGCACATCCGGATCAGTGCTGTTTTTCCACCGCCCCCTCTCACGCGTGGCGAACCCAGCTGATCTGCCATTCTGTTGATGACTTCCCCAGGAAAAGAGTTACATTACACTAATAAATCGAGTTCACACTGCCTTGGCCGTGCGGAGCACGGCAGATGGAACAACGAAGTCAGAAGCCACGTCCCCACGGTGACATTTTATATGCGAAGACGACGGTTGTGAGAACCATCAGCACTGCCACAAGCTTGACAAGGACGTCCCACTCCGGCGCAGTCAAGAAGTTCTTACCGGACTCGGGCTCGACGGCTCGCCCATCAAAGAAGGCTGCGCCCAGGAAGGGCTCCTGCTTCTTTGGGGCCTTTGGTGTCTTGGCCTGGGCAGCCTCAGTCTCACGGACCTGCTTCAGCCGTTTCAGCCTCTCCTTAGAAAAAGCTGCCTCGTAGTCCTCACCGGCCGGCGCCTCACCGGCCGGCGCCGCAAAGCAGCGCACCGACCAGCGCTTTTCCGGGCTCAGATTCATCCGATGACTCAGATGGCTCAGGGACTCTGAAAGGGTTGCCATCAGCACAAGCAGCACCAGCGGCGTTTTCAAGCGGCACACGCGACCATGAGAAGGTCTTCTCGTGCCCTGGCCGAGGCAGAAAGCCATGGCTAGATCCGTCTCAGAGGCTCTCAGCAAGGAGGCAAGAACCTAACTTCCCCATATTTCCCCAAGGGCACTCCGAGGGTAATCTACAGGCGCTGTAAAGTGAGTCGATACGATACCCAATCGATACCGGGGCTCTCCAAGCTCCCTTTTTGTGAGTATTGCACACTGATTTGACACTGGTTGCACACCTTGCTGAATGGCTCGTCGCAGCTAAACAATGCCAGTTCTTCAGTTTTGCACTTCTCTTGCATGGCTGCCTAATGGGCCATGTTGCTGAGCAAAATTGTGCAAACATGTACGGGAAGCTGCTTGGATATCCAACGTTGGCCCATGCTTGAAGGTCCGACTGCGGAAAGAGACCAAGGGCATGCAGCGCCATGAGTGCTTCAGGGCACAATGGACTGCATTGGTGCATCGAAGTGGCTCGTAGTCTGTACATCGACCTTTCCTGAGGCAGAAGCCACATAGAGAGACAGACCGATGGGCAAGTTGAAAAAATGACCCGAGGCCTGAAAGTGACGTGAGCTCCGCGAACGGCCGAACTACCTCCACAGGAGACCGAAGACAGTATTTTGCAGAAGCGGCGATCTGGTCAAGAAAGCGTTTAAACTGTCAATCCGCGTATAGACTTGAACTACAAGTAGCATATAGGTGCAAGGTCTGCGGAATGTCTGCATGCAAGATGCCGGCACTCTGGTGTCGCCCACGGCCAAACTCGATGCGTGCATGGTCAAGCACCTTGCTCCCAGATGCCAGCTCAGATGGATTGCAGCGACGCTGGGCTTATTTCATGCGCTGCGGTTTTTTTCTCAGCTTTTTTCCCTGAGGAGGCAGCGAAATCGAAGTCTGGGTCTGCCTCTTCTGTCCTGGCACAAGAGTCAACAGTTCAACGTTGATTCTGCCACAGAACACATCCTTTCCAATTTAGGGTGTTGAAACCGAAGCTCCTTCCCCAAACCTTAAAAAGGCTATCTTTTCCCTAACTCCAAGATCCTAAACAACACACCTGTACCCCACATTCACCATTCAGTGCCACTCCCAAAAGCAGCACCACATGCCGGCTGGGCTTTTGCTTCTTGGTCTTGGTCCTCAGGTGCCTGGCAGCCACACACTAGCAGGGAGCAAGGAGGTTGCTGCATGTTGCAGAGCTGAGTGCATTGTGACAGTTTTGCTTGAGCGGGCAGTTCGTAAAGCCAGAGCTGCGCTTTGCAGGTAGTCCCGCAGAGAGTCCTCCTGGAGGGTTTGCAAGATCCGCACGACATGGCTCCCCTGGCCAGCCCGAAGGCAGGCACGCAACGACATGTCGAAGGCAACGTCATTGACAGGCCGGTGCAGGCGGCAACCTTCGAGCAAGAGCAAGGCCCCTGTCCAGCAGGAACCCTGCGCGCAAGCGCTGATGGCCACGGCATAGGCGATCACATCCAGCTTGACATCATGCTCGACAACAGTTGCCAGCAATGCTAAGCAGTCCTGCCAACGACTGCCTTTCTCATGGGCGCTGATGGCTGCGCTGAACGTGACGACATCTCCTTGAACAGCCATGTCATGCATTTGCTGTAACAGCTTGGCGGAACAGAACCATTGACTCCCTTTCTCGCATGCGCTGATGGCTGCGTTGAATGCAATGACGTCTGCCTGCCCTCCTTTCAGGATCAGTTCCGACAACAGGCTGAGCGCAAGGCTCCACTGTTCAGCCTTCTCACACGCACTGATGACGGCACCATACACAATCACGTCTTGTCGAAGCCGCATCTGATTCATCCTGGATAACAAAGACAATGCATGCTGCCACCTCCCACGGTTTTCGCATGCACTGATTGTCGCACCATAGACAATCTCATTTGCACGGATATCCTGTGCCTGAAGTGCCATGAGTAAGAACAATGCATACTGCCACTGCGCAGCTCTTGCGCAAGCAGAGACTGCTGAACTGCATGATACTTGTGTCCTTTCAAGACCAGCTTGGTCAAGACCATGTAACAGAGACAGCGCTAATTGCCACTGCCCACCTCGGCCGCAAGCAGCCATCGCTGCATTATATGTGATCACGGTCAGCTGAGTGTGCTGTTCGAGGTCCGCCAACAGCGCAATGGCATGCTGCCATTGATTGCCCTTTTCCAGCGAGCTCATGGTTGCGTTGTACGTGATGACATCACTCGAAACGGAAGCATCTCGCATGTCTGAAAGGCAGAGCACGGCATGTTGCCACTGCCCACCCTTCTCACAAGCAGAAATGGCAGCATTGTACACAATCACATCAGGTTCCACGTCCTGTTTCTGCAGCCTCTCGAGCAGTCCAAGAGCATGTTGCCACCTGCCGACCCTGACGCATGTGCTTATCACAGCCGTGTACGTGATTACGTCCGGCTGCGTGTTCTCCTCCAACTGTGACAGCAAAGCCAGGGCCTTCTGCCAGTCCCGTCGACATGCGCTAATCGCGGCCGTGCACTGCCCGCAACTCCAAGCAGTCGCCCGAGGCTCCCGAGGCTCTGAGCCCGCACGCAAGCACTTCGCAGTGCCTGTGCCATGCATATCTTGCGCCTTGAGCATCTTGAGATATCTTGAGCCTTCCTGCAAAGGTTAATCCAAAATCTGAAGGAAATGTTGAGTTCAGCAGGTGCAGCACCACCTTTTCCGACATTTCCATGCTCCATCACGACTCCATCATGACTCCAGTGGCCACGGTCGTTACTTGCAGCAAGCCAGCGAGAGCGCTCTCGCCAGCTCAGACTGCCATGATGCATTGCAGGCACCTCATGACACCTCGTCATGCGCGAGCACACGCATCTGTGGAGAGCTAGTCCAAAGAGTCCATGAACGTCCTGCAAGCTGAGAATTGACTGGCCACATATCAAAACAGGACATGTCGAGTCGGATGTGTCGGGCTTTTACAATTCCACCGAGGCTTAAGCCCCAAACCTGAGGCCTTCGAGGAAAAGGAAGTACCCACTTTGGCAGAAGTGGCCACCCCACTTTTGGTCCGACCCCAGCCATGCCAAAAACCCGAATGCATATTTGCGAGACACGTTGATCTCAATTTCATCTCAGATTAATTACGCGCGCAATTCGCACGACTCTTGGAACTCAGAATAAGAATCTCTCTTCTTTCTGCTTCTCCACGCTTAGGAGGACCCCCGAAAGGAGGCCCCCGGCCGCGACGGCCGAGCGCTTCATCACTCACTCTCTCGCTCCCTCCCTCTCTCTCTTTCGCTCTCTGCTTTGAGTTCGAGCCGCAGCATGGGAGTTGGGAGCATGACTCTGTTACTTGTCCACACAGACCTAACGTGCATAGGAGAACATACAAGCGAAACTACACTGCCAAGGGCGACGGGCTGGCTTGCTCCGAAACAAACCACAGATACGCAGCAGATGGAAGGCGAATGCCACCTGTAAAACACTATCTGCTGGCAGCGAAGCCAATGACAATGACTGGAGCCAACAGCGCGCGGCACGCAGTAAAGTACAGCTGAAGAAGCGCTTTGCGAGCACGTGCGTTGCAGCGAAGCCAATGACAAGCGGCAAATGTCGGAAGCGGAGCTAACAGAATGCAGCTGCCAAGACACCGCACCACGGTGGAATCCGCAACTACATGCAACTACATCTGCTTGACAATTGCCAAGATCGTGGCCCCATCCCCATAGCTGTCACGACTTGGGACGCCAAGAAGATCCGAGGGTCTAAAAAAGAGGACAGCTACGGGGATCACAACTTAGAAGTGGCAGGGACCCTCGCACTGTGACTAACTGTCAGCACGTTTGGGGCGTAAGGAAGATACCAGGAGCCAAGAGCGACGACAGTTACAAGGATCGACGACAGTTAGAAGGATCGCGAACGCCAGGGGCCCCATCCCTGAAGACGCGATAACAAGCAAGGGTCCAAAAGCGACGAAGTTACAAGTTGTTCTCAGGATGGTGCCCTTGGCTGAGAGCTTTGGAAACCTTAATTTGGGTTCAAGGTCTATCGAGGTTTCGGCTTCACACCCTTGCATAAAGGCTTCCGGGGTTGTAGGCTTCATCACATAGGAAAGCCGCTCAAAGCACCAAGCCCACATCAGATTGACCGCTTAAAGTTACGGGTCTGAGCACGATTCGGCCGTGGCCGTGCGGTGGTGGGGCTTAGGGTTTAGGGTTTTGGGTTTTAGGGTTGCTCTGTATAGCAGCAGTGATGGGCCAATGCGGGTGGGCAGATCTGCTCCTGGTGTGGCTAAGCTGGCTCTGCTCCTCCGCTTTCGCCAGCGGATCCTGAAGGGGGGAAGGCTCTTACATGCCGTAACGTGTTCTTGGCTGTGCCTTGCAATTTTTCACTACTGCAGCCAAGGAGCCTTTATGATGTTTGGGTCCCAATTTTCCTCGGCAGGTCGCCTCGTACACCTGTCAGTACCTAGGGCCGATGGCAAGCTTGTGTCTTGGCGCTGGGACGGGCCAAGATGTATCCAAGATGCTCGCAGCCTCCTTCGACGGCTGAGAGGCTTCTCTCCTTCAGGCATGTGAGCCATGTGCGCGACTCTGAGCGTGTAGATCAAAGTGTAGATGATGCAAATCACCCGTTGAAAAGGAGGCACCTGTCCAGAGTCGGCGGGTGCTGGGCATAATGCCGCATTCGCCTGGGCTGGATGCCTATATGGGCTCGAACCGAAGAACCAAGAAAGATTCGCCAACGATCAGAATATCTTGCAAGAGCCGAATCAAAAGACCCCACTGCGAACTGTACTTGATTCGAGTACCCCTATACGCGGTGACGACCAAGTCGCCGTGTCATCTCATGAGCCTCACCCCAGCCCAGGCGGTGCGCCTCAAAACAGTCTTAGACTTATTCAGGGACTACATGACTACAGCCACACTTTGCGGCAAAGCACAAAACTACACAGCGTGGTGGAGCCAGAGGGCAAAATTTGTGAATCAGCGTGCCTCGTAAGACAGGTGTGCCCAGTACTGTACCTCCAGCTCTTCACCCGCTAGCAAGGCCAGCTCGAAGCCTCAAGCCAAGAGCTACCACAGCGCCGAAAGCACGGCATGACATCAGCTGGCTGGTTCTTCCGAGGGAAACGGGAGAACGAGGTCCTAATGTATCCTACAGAATCCCTGAAAAGGGTATATACTTAGGGCCCAAATTCTCCCATTTCCCTACAAAAAACCAGGGGGCCAAAGGACACTCTTTACTAGCCCCAGCGGCCATCATTGCAAACTTGGGCCACGGTCCGCGGCGCGCTGATGCCCTCCTGAAGAAACACTGACATGGTGAGCTCTCTAAATTAGGGTCCCTTTTTGAGTACCCTAGACAAGAGGGGCCGCCTTCTAATAAGGACCCCAAAACTAAAAGGGACCATAGTAAAGCGGCTTCAGGTGCAGACCTTGCCCATGAGCTCCAGCATCTCCTCAGCCTGTGCAACACAGCGGTTTTCGTTTTGCCTTGTGGGGGTTTACGATAATAAGGGGCCCCAAATATAGACCCCCAAATAGTAGGATCCCCTTATAAGATAGGACCCCAAAAAGGCAACCCTAACTATCGTAATCCCCTGTGTGGTCGAGGGATATGAGAGGCCGAGGTGCCCATTGGAGCCCTTGCTTTGGATCAGCACGGCACTGGAGGATCTTCTCTCCAAGCTGCGTCAGCCGCTGCCGCTGCTGATCGGACCTGACTCAGAGCAGTTTAACACCACGGCTACGTCCACCCCACGGCTACGCTGCCCACAGAGCTGCGGGATGATTTCCGTGTCTGACACTGTGGCCCCAGCTCAGGTGAGGCAGCTATGCACATCGCGCAATGGCAGTCGAAACGAAAACCAATACGCAGTTGCTCCTCGCATGGTCGAGAACAAGGTTGGCATACTCTGATTTCAGTCGGCAATGTCCGAGCTGCATGTCCGCCACACCACAACATTGCACACAGAAGCTGGCAGAGGGCTTCGATTGTTCCATCTTAGTTGTCTTAGTTTTCTTCCAGTGACGCACTTAGGCGGCGGGGCCAAGTGTGGCCAACCCTTGCACTGAGAGCGCCCACGTGTGCGCGGCCGCTTTCTCTCGTCTTCTCTCCCTCTTTCCGCAGCATTCCGCAGCTTCAGGCTTGGAACCGTCAACTTGGGACCTAAAACCCCGAAGGGCTGAATTACGGTATATACCGGCCGTGTTCTTCCGAAGGCTACTGTGTGTATTTGTGTGTGTGTGTGTGCTCCGTCTGCGTGCGGTCACGGGAGAGGAATAACCTTGATGTGCTCGCATTTCCGCACCCCCGGAACATAAGACGAGTAGGGCTGCACATTTGTGCTGCAGCTCGGATGGCAGCTCTCACCGCCCCCGCCCCCCTTTGCCTCTGGTCACAGGCTGAGGGTCGCGCCACTTCAGCCTTCAATCAAAATGGCTTGAGCATCTCTTTCTTGCTTTCTTTCCGTATTTCTGTCTTGTCTTTCTTTCTTCCTTCCTTCTTGGGGCCTGGGGGCAAGCTCTTGGAGAGCCCCCACGTTGTTGTGGTGGCTGGAACCAGTCGGCGAGGGGGTTGATATCCCCAATCAGGGCTATACCCGTGTAGGATCTTCCCTTTGTAGGTCAACAGTGGGCTTGATGCTGATTGTACGCCAACCCTCCCTCACTTTGAAGGTCGTGTGGAAAAACGTGCATTTCTCTCTCTGTCTCTCTCTCTCTCTCTCTCTCTCTCTTTCTCGCTCTCTGAGAAAAGACCCTGGGCAAAAGACCCCCATTAAAATGAGTGCATTCCTTCCCTTTTCCCTCATTTTAATAGGTCTTTTGGGAAGCTAACCAGAATGATAAGGGCCCGTGAGGTTGATTGTGGGGTTCATTGGTAAGGCTTTTAGTACTGTTAACCCAACCCCCAGACTCTCTCTTTTTCTCTCTTTCTCTCTCCTCTCGTCGCCACATGCTACTGGGAGGATCTCCTGTCTTGCTGACCGCGGCAGCTTCACAGCGTCGCCTTAGGGCGCGTTCAGCAGAGCCAGCTTGCACTTCTGTCGGATTCCTTTTATGATGCCTCGTACATCTCTAGGTGTGGCCGGATTCCTAAGAAGGATGCCGATGTATCCAGCATACATACGAGACTGCTCAACAAGGTGCAGCATGCTGTAGCACAGGGCCGTTCATCACTGCTGCCGCCAAACCACCGAAGTAGTTCACGCACAGCTCTTCACCAGCTTGGACATCCCGAACGGCACGGACCTGTCCCGACCGAGGCCACCAGCCCCCTC
Source organism: Symbiodinium natans (assembly GCA_905221605.1). Lineage (NCBI taxonomy): Eukaryota > Dinophyceae > Suessiales > Symbiodiniaceae > Symbiodinium > Symbiodinium natans. The sequence goes on along the minus strand of CAJNDS010000214.1, from coordinate 165,993 downwards.
AATGTAAAAGCGGGTTAGGGTAAACCAAGATTGGAAACTAATTCGCATGACGTCTGCGTAGAAGCCAGGTCCTTGTGTCTATGCGTGGTCCACTGCTATAAGGCTTCAGTTGGCTTGAGACCGGGTCGGCCTCCTCAACCTGACACTCCTCAATCCACAGGAACTCTGCATTGGGAGCGCAACTGTGGTTGAATCTGCACGCAAGCAGGCAAAGGACCTGGGCGAGGTAATGGGTGGAGCTTCTTCTTGATACCTTCTCTGTTTTTCGTACATGTTTTGCTACTAGGCACCAAGACGGCGAATCCAACACCTCTACTCTAGGGTTTTGCTGGGAGGGTTCACTTGTTCCGCAAGGATTTTAAGAAACTAAAGATCACCGACGAACCCTTAAAGTAGACTCTCGGCCCGGACAACGCGTCTTAGTCTTTAGAGGGGAGCCTCTGCGCCCCCGAACAGTCGTTGGGGTCCTGATTAAGCCGACGCACATGTTTTCTTACGGGGCCCCCACACAAGACAGCTTCCAACACGTCCTTTTTTACTACTTTACAAGACACTGATATTCCTAGCAGGTCCGCCCCAAAACGTAGCCAAAACCTACCACAGAACAGCCCCTCCCCACCCAATTTTGTCGGGTGCGTCGGGGTCGCTGTCGTCCAGTTGGGGGTCGAGGGCTGTCCCTGCTTCTCCCCCTGCTTCTCCCCCTGCTTCCGTGTGCTGGCAGCTAGCGGCTAGCAGCTCCAGGTAGGTGTGTAGGTGCGCAGCTCTATGCCGCCCAAGGCTGCCCGAATGCGGTGGACGAGTTGGCACGGGTGTGCGTGGGGTGGGTACGAGGTTGGCTCCTCCTTCTGTTCACTTGGGGCTTGCCTTAATTACTTTGTCCGTTTGCACCTGCACAGTACGTGGGGGGAGCTTGCCGATCCTCTCCCTCACTTTCTCCTGGATGTACGCATAAGCCGCCCGCCTGTTCCCCAGCATCCTTACCCAGGTTACCCAGCAGGTAAAGGCATATGGCCGTGTCCAAGCTGGGCGAATCGCCGGCAAGGTCAAAGGCGAAAGCTGCACGAGGCCAACATGCTCGCACCCACCACCTCCAACGTGCTGCCCGGCCGAAAGAGGCACACAAGGTACACAACACGTACGGCTGCTGGAGCAGTAGTCGGCAGACACAGCAGATTAAGGAAATTCCGATCGTAGTGGGTCGAGGCCTTGCGGGGGGGATCAGCGTGAGTCGCTCGTGCCCCAGATCAAATCGAAGCACCAAGTGGGTCTGGGACTCAAAAGGCGAGTCATTAGTGCATCCTCTTACCCTTGTGTTCGTCGCATGTCGCATAACTTTCGACGGGACGACGGGGCCATAAACAGCGTAGCGGGTGGATGAGGGCTTCTAGTTGCAATAGGGTGACCCTCAGGCACTACGCCGGACGAAAGTCCTTTCCTAGGGAATTATCAGGAGCACCACCAGGGGATGAACCTGGAACTCAACTCCGCATTTGCAGTCCAGACACCGTCTGCTCGGGAGTGGTGCCACGTGGCAGAGCATTGGTCGCGATGATGCCGTCGAGTGTCTTTGCCTCCGGTCGATCCTGGCAAGCATATCGTCAAGACAATGCTGAACTTTAATGATAGGCCCAAAGTCTGAATGCGCGCATTCATCTGTGCTTCTGGCCAGAAAAAGGATGATACCAGCTCACAGCGCCAGAACCTACAGCTGAGATGTAACTTTGGCCAGGGAGCTGCATAGGCATCGCCTCAGACATCTCTCAAGAGAAGAGACAGGAGCCACCTATTTTGACATATAAACGCAGTCCCAAACATGAGAACATGTTTTGGAAGTCTGCTGCAAAGGCACAAAGCTCGAGGATGGCCTGGCAGAGAGGCTATCGCTTCCGGCATGCTTCGGTTCATACTTCCGTTTTCGTTTCGCTTGAGTCTAGCTAGGATGAGTTAGGGTCCATTCTCTTTAGCTGTTGCAACACTTGCGGCTGTTTCCATACGAGCTGGCCTTCCCTAATCACATTGATCTTACCTAAACTCTCTGTATTTGGAGTTCTTTGGTCATTTTGGCCGTTCTGAAGTTCTGCACTGACCTCGTGCAGAATCCGCGCACAGCTTCCGGCAAGCGAATGCTCTGAAATCTTCAGAAACATCTTGTGGGCCCCCGTGAACCCCTCCCCCCACCCTATTACCCCCTATCCGCCGAGGCCTCGGGCCGAAGGTGTATAGGTAGTCAGAACAGGCACCCCCCTCCAACCTCCCCCCCCAAACCCTTTCGGACCCCTTTTCTTGCCTCAAATGGGTACCCCCCCTAGGTGAGCAGGGTCCGCAAGCGGATGGTTCGCCAGGACCAGAGGCAGTTGCAGCCCTTCCCAGCAGGGCCCCCCCCTTTTTCACCCACCCCCCACCCCCCCCCCCACCCCCCCCCAACCCCCCCCCCAACCCCCCCCCCTACCCCCCTTTTTCTCCCTCCCCCAAAAGCCACATGAGCGGCTGGGCTCGAGGTGCTAATGGACGCAACAAGAGGGGCTTGATGTTTGTAGGTGTCGCTATAGCACACCCAATGGTTCATAACCTAGGGGTGTCGCTTTTCAAGTGTTCCCATCGTTTTACAGGGTTTTAGGCATTCGTGTCCACCCCTTGCTTAATTGTATGGCTGGGGGTTTTGGCGCTTGCTCACATAATATTGTGAAAAACGGAGTTTTCCTGCTCCGACGCGCTGGCTTGAGGGCCGGAGGCTCAACTGGTGTGAGCACGGCCGCAAATCCGCCGAGGCCTCGGGCCGGAGGTGTATAGGTTGTCAGAACAGGCACCCCCCTCCAAACCCAAAGCCACTTTTCGGACCCCTTTTTTTTTTTGCCTCAAATGGGTACCCCCCCTGGGAAACCGGGGTCCGCAAGCGGACGGTTCGCCAGGACCAGAGGCAGTTGAAGCCCCTCCCAGCAGCCCACCCCCCTCCCCCCCCCCCCCCCCCCCCCCACCCCCCCCCCCCCCCCCCCCCCCCCCCCCCCCCCCCCCCCCCCCCCCCCCCCCCCCCCTATTTCGCCCCCCGCTTTCGAGGCCCCTAAACCCTAAACCCAACCCTTATTGCTTGGGTCCAGCGACTTGGGCGCTGCGGATGCGCTGGGCCGGGCCGAGGCGGGTCGCGTAGCGTTAAAATTACCCCATGCTACCCCCATTACCCCCCTATTCGTCCCCATTGCCTCAATAACCCCCCGTTAATTACCCTATAGCCTGCTACCACGGACATCACCTCGGCTACCCAACAGCGGCTATAGAACTCCTAGGCATCTGTACACCTAACGGAACCGACCCAACCTTGAACTTCTCGCAACTTTGCAAACCCCACCTTCCGCAAGGCTGGCGGCGGCCGCGGTGGTTGAGTCCCGAGGCACAGGGCCGGGCGCTCACGGAGGAGGAGGCCTCCTGAAGAGATTTCAGGGAAGGCTGTTGGCGTTCCGTTCCGCGCCTCGGCCCAGTAAGCCGGGCTGTTGAGACACGGGGCTGGTAATTTGCGTGCTTACATCGAGCAGTTTGGGAAGGATCTTCGTCTCCCACTGTGGCCAGGGAACCGAGACGCAACCAACTTGCACGACGGCTATTTTTTGAGGCTTTTCTCTGAGAGGTTCTGAGCAGCAGCGTGAGTAGTAAGAATTGGGGGCGCGAAAAGAGAGCGGCGACGCTGCCATCTAGGGCATCTAGGGCCATTTAGGGCTTTGAGAGGTTCTTGCCTCCCTGCGCTCCCGTCTTCAAAGTAAAGCTTCGGAATCAGGCTGCAAGGGTGTAGGGTTCAGGGTTTAGAGTTTAGGGTTTAAGGTTTAGGGTTTAGGGTTCTAAGAAAGGTCAGGTTGTGAGGAGAGGCAAAAGCGCCGCCTGCTGGAATGGAGGACAGTGCAATGACACCAATGCCTTTGCCAGCGACCTGGCCAGCGAAGTTCCTACTGCGTGAGATCGCAACAGTGCGGGTGCTTGCACATGTTGCGATTGTGTGTGTGTGTGTATGTGTATATATATATATATATATAAGTATATTTTTTTATGATTTATATACATACATATAAAATCATATATATATATATATGTTATACATGGTATATCTATCTGTACATACATGTATATATATATATATATACATGAGTTATACATGTGATGGCTGTTATCCCTAACCTTCTCGTGTCTCACTGCATGGAGACGCATGCTGAATGACTCTTCGGGCCGCTTGCAAGTACCCTGAAAGCATCTGTGGCACTGGGCCTCACAGAAGGCGATGATCCCCCGGGCTTTCGCCTGGGGGACACTGATCTCCCTGCCATCATCCAGGCGGACACCGAGGCGGTCAGAAGCTTCGGAGGAAGGCCTGGGAACGAATCTCAGGTGAACTGCTCGGATCTGCAATTGGCTGCCGCTGACATGTCACCTGGGTCTGGGCATGTCTGGGCTGCATCCTGAGAACGGGCCCAGGCAGACGCCGCGCTGGCCATTGAGTTCGGTCCGAGACAGGTTCTGGAGTTCCACCACACAGCCTCACGCGCAAAGATTGCTTGGCAGGATGTTTGTCTGTCTTGCGGTCTCTCACAAGTCTCTTCAACTCCCACAGGAAGTGTTCAGAGGATTCCAGTGCAGGTTTCCGAAAATAGTGGCCCTCTTTGGGGCTCCCTTTAAGGGGATTCTATTCTATTTGGGGTTTTAAAGGGGTACCCATGTTTTGGGAAGTACCCATGTGGAATCGAGCCACCTTTTCGTGGCGGTTCGTCGACAGAGTCCAGCCATTTGCTTGGCAAAGGTCGCGAACTCATCGCTACATTTGCATGGCCGCCGGTCCCGTCCACGAAACTATAGCGGCCAACAGTATCTATATGGTTCTCTATGACCTCTGAACTCTACAATCGACTTCTCAGAACTCAGCTATCTTCGATCGTTCGGGAGGACTTACGCCGCTTCATCCACTTGAGCATGCTCTTTTCAGGCGTCTGCAAAGCCCTTGTCAATTGTCTTCTTGAGTAGCACATGCACTGACATGCACTGTGGCGGAGCAGCGCTTTGGAGTAGCGCGTTTTACTTGCAAAGCGGCGACACACAGGCATCGGCACTCTGAGCGCAAGTTTAACTCGACAGCCCGACCCGCCCATTCGAAGGTTGACCATCTGCACCTGCACGTCGCAGATGCTCCTATTGCAGCAACTGAACAATATTCATAGTATGAAGAATATTCATAATATTAGCAATGTTAGTACCATCAAGAATACAAATAATAATAATCATAATCATAATAATAATAATAGTAGTAAGAATAATAATGCACACCATCATCCTTCGAGTCTTTTGCGTTCTCGTTTTCCCGGCGGACGTGGCACAAGGAACGCTGCAAATTTGGGCTCTGGCAGCTGTTGGCTCCTTGAACACCACCTCCAACACAGCCTTCGGGTCCCAGGAGCTGTTGCATTCTTCCACAATCAGTTCCCCGTATCTTCATCCTTCCGCGGCCAACTTAACATCGCAAATAGCTCCGGCGTCATGAGTCATAACCATATGTTAAATGTTCGGGTACGAGACATTCCGAAACACTGAACCCGTAATCAACCATGAAGTCATAAGTGGGGTCGGCCCGTGGTCGGCCCTGACAAGCAACAGGAAACAGACACAGCAGTCGTGGATAGTGGGAACGAGTGCTACCCTACCGCTAAACAGTCCTCTTCGTTCTCCCTTTCTCAAACTCGTAAATATGACTAGGAGGTCGACGTACAAAGCCATACAAAGCCATAAGGCTGGCCATTTCAGCACTGTCTTTCAGATTCAGCCTCTAAAGATTGAACAAAAACAAGTTGGCAACACGCCAAGTGCTGGAATGGCCTGTCCATCTCCAACCATGTCTCCCAGGTATGGTGCAGTCAGGGTGCCAACCTGGAAAACTGAGACAAACTGAGAAAAAGGGGAGGAAAAGTAACAGGGGGTGGCAGGGGTGGGGGAGGGGGGAACATCTGGGGTTTAGGGTTTAGGGTTTAGGGTTTAGGGTTTAGGCAGCTCTGAGTCATGAACACTTGAAAAACTGCTCTTGTGATCTCCATGACCCTCCAGTCGAGGTGCGCGCCTTCGTATATCCCTGGCCACTGGCAATCCCGCTGCTGCCATAGACCGCCTGTGGAGAGTGAGCTGTGGGGGGGGGCGGCAGCGCACCGAACCCACCGAACCCATTGTCCTGTACACCCATGGCCTGCAGCTGCGAAGATGCACTTACCATGTCCGCAGTGTAGATGTCCTGTGCCGGGTCAGCAAGCTTGGGGGTTCTGGCGCTTGGCTCAGGATGCTGGCTGATACTTGGGGGGTATGCAGAGGAAGATGACAAACACGGTCCGCGACAGGGTTGTCGAAGAGCGAGCTTATCAAGTTGTGCTTCTTGAAATAGTCCTGTCACTCCCAGGAATATACAACATGTCTCCTAAGAATCACTGGGGAGCGCAGGCCAAGTCAAGCCGAGGCTCATCATGAATTCTTTGGACCTTCCCTTCGAGCGATGACACGTCGCCAACGTGCTCAATGAGAGCCTCAAACTGCAACTACACTGCAACTGCCGCAATGCTGTGAAGAGCCCAACTGGGGAACCAGTCCTCTGCTTTGTGGTACTGCAGAAGCACGTCCGCCCGCTTGAACTTTGTCGCCGACGAGGCTATAGCGCATGCCTGTGATGACCCCCGACATTGGGGGCTTCCGAAATTAGGAGGTACCTTATTTGGGTCCTTATTACCAGGGAATCCTACTATTTGGGGTCTATGTTAGGGTAAACCCCGCCATCACACCATCCCACGATCTGCGCCTTAGGAGCTGACTGGTTGTTGATGGTGTCAATGAAATCCTGAGAAGGTCACGGGGCACTGCACAGCTCGTATCACCCTAAACCCTAAACCCTAAACCCTAAGCCCTAAACCCTAGGCCCTAAACCCTAAACCCTAAGCCCTAAACCCTAAACCCGAACCCGAAATGCCTGGCAGAGGCCATTCTATCATGTCTTGGAAGCCAGCCAAGAGCCGACTCGGCATCTTGCATCTGACAGCAGCCGTGAGAAGCTGGGATCCCGAGCCCATAGCAGGGAGTCTGGCGGCACCTGCGTGATGCCGGTTCTGCACTCTTCTGAGACTTTGGGCTCTTGAACGCCCGGCTTTCTGAAAGCCCTTGTGGCCCGGACATCGGGGAAGATGGCCAAGAGCTCCGCCTAGGGCAACGGTGAAAGGGCAGCTGCTGCTTTCCACGGATGCTGCCGCTGCTCCTTGGGACCCTTGGGGATATAGACCCTCTGAATAAGGTCCCTGTTTAAGAGAGCCAGAAGAGAAGTAAGAAGGGTTCCCTTTTAGGGGGCCTCCTTATCCTGCCTAGGACTTCTGCTCTGTCTGAGCTTCGTGCAAACGTAGCCAGGCTTGCGGATCTCCATATCTTGCGGCGATGCCTCATCAGAACCCAGACATGGGGATCTCCGAAATTAGGGGTACCCTATTGGGGTCCTTGTTATTTCTAACGGAATCCTATAAGGGAATCCTACTATTTGTGGGTCTATATTAAGGGATCCCCTGTTTTCGTAAACCCCCACATAGCACCACAGTCTCATCAGAATCATCCCTGCACCAGGGCTGCCACCCATCCTGGCTCAAGGAGATCATGTGCCAAGGCTCGTTCTCCTGCTGCTTGGCTGTGATGTAGCCTCGACAACGCGTCAAACTCTTCAACTCAATGAGTCTGAACCGGCAACGGTTCTCAGCACTCGAAGTACAAATGCGTCAAGAACATGCCGCCAGGAGGCTTTGCAGAGTTTTGATGAAGCCTTGCTTCAGGAGCACATCTGCTTCGACCTGGTGCAGGAGCTGAAGACAATCTCAAAGGCTTCCGCGAACGCGTGATGGAAGTGATGGAAGGGCCTGCATGTAGTAGTCAGCAAGCGGAGCAGCAGACACCAGCAGCACGGCCAACTCGTAATTGTCGGTCTTCCTACAGCACAAGCAGGTTTTCTGCATGTTCATCAAGACTCAGGATACACAAGATTCGACTGAAGGGCCTGCTCGCATCTTGGTAGTATGGCTCAGGAGCACGTACAGCCAGGAACCGCCCCGCCTGCATGATGTTGATTCTCTGAACAATCTGACTTAACAATCATGCCTGAGCCCAGTGTGGGCGTATTTGAGCAGGCAACGCCCCCGGAAGAATTTTCCACCATTCAGCAGGTGCGCCAGCATTTTGCTGAGGTCGGCTTTGGAATCCAGCAGTGCAGAAGCAACTCGCACCTACATCTGACGAGGGCGGCACGTTCTGTGCGAAATCTGTTGGCCGCTCGGCAAAACAAATCGGTGTGACACCATAAATTTCTGGCTCAAGCAATCTCAGAAGAAGCTCTTCAACCTCAGCGGTTCTTCCGATGATGCTTCACTCAGCCCAGCACGGGGTCCATATCATATCAGTTCACGTTAAGGAAGCTTGTGGTTTTGCAAGTTGCGGGTTTTTCAGCGGAGTTCCTTGTGTCTCGTTTGTTAAATCGGCGTGGAGGACTTCGAAATCGCAAGTAGCAAATTTTCAGGATTTTTGAGTGAAAAGGCACCATCCTCGCGTGTGAACGGGCGAGTGTTAACATTATTCAAGGAAGGAAAGAGCAGATATGAGCAGATCTTTGTGTGAAATCACAAACTGCTCCCGGGCAACGCTCCATCAGGGGCGGGAATTTCCATACGTGTGTGCAGGCCATGTGGCCATACACACGACCCACAACCACCGAAAGTACAGTATCTCCCAAGTCCAGTAATTTCGTTTCGTCCATGGCTACGAAACTGGAGCGGGTCCCCAAAGCCTTGCAGATCCTTTTAGATCGCATACTTCTATCGATAGGTGATCGCGCGGTTCACACGTCGCAAAAATCACCTGGGGTGGTTTTCGTGCTGTGGAACGCACGAAAACGCTGCAAATCACGCTTGGTGGTTTCACTCTCGTCTCTTGGAACACACGAAAACCTCGTAAACCACCTGGGGTGCTTCAATAGAGTCGTTCTGCCCTACGTTCTTCAAAACACTGTCGGGGGACATCGGCTGTAGTACTCTGGTTCATGTGGGGTACCCCGTTTACACCCCAAACAGAATAGTAGCCCCCTATAAAGGGACCCCAAAAAAAGGGTACCCCAAGTTTCGGAAACCCCCCCCCCCCCCATTTTCTGAAGTTGATGCGGAGGGTCTGAGGATGCTGGTGTCGATGACGCCTGGAAAGCCTTCTGCACATATCAGCCTGCTCACCAACTCAAGGGCGCGAACACATGTGGGGGTGGGCGTGGGTTTACGATATTAGGGTTTAGGGCTTAGGTTTTGGTGTTTAGGGTTTAGGGTTTTATGTATGGGGGTGTCCGAAAATAGGGGTACCTTATTGAGGTCCTCTTGGGGTCCCCTATTTTCGTAAAGCTCCATGTGTGTCAAACACATCACAGTCGCCGCAGTTGTGTGCTCACAGTGCTCGCTCGAAATACTCTCGAAATGGATTCGCAGAATCTCGGGCCCACCTGAAATGCCAGGCCTAGCGGCAGGCCGGCACCTGAGCGACCGCGATCCCCGCGCTCTCCGCACATCTGAAATGCCAGCGTCCTCTTCTAGTTCAGAGGTCTCTGATTTTATCTCAGTTTTCCGTTCAGCTCAGCTGCTTTGCACGCTCGGCTCGAGGGGAGCCTGGCCATGGGGCATGTGGCCATATCCACCATAGCCACCATAGCCATGAGCTTCATGGCCTGCATCGTAGCCTTCGGCCCCGACAATCCCAGCAACTCCCAGCAACTCTCCACAACTCTCCACACTTCCCAGCAGCTCCTAGCAACTCCCAGCACCCCATTGCCGGAACCTCCATAGTCGCCATAGCCATGGTCATGGTAGTCGTGGTATCCATGGTCCTAATGGGAGGGAGAGCGAAAAAATGAGCGGAGTCCGTCACGCGCACGTGGCAACTCGTGCCACCAAGGCTCCCAATGCTCGTCCCAATTCCTCGACAACTAGTGACACTCTTCCACGGCTTGGGATCTCGAGGCCCTAAACTTAAGTTCTTATTGTGGGGCAATACAAAGTTATCAATACTAATCCCGGCCTCATAGGTATTTCAGCTGAAGCCGAGAATGAGTCGAGTGGGCGGCTCGACTGGTTGAGCCCCTAAACCCCAAACAACCCTAAACCCTAAACACTAAACCCTAAACCCTAAACTTAACCGCCCCTGGTTGAGCCAGGCTGCTCCTGCCCTTCACCCTCTTCAACCTCGGCCTCGGCGGGCTCACCTGGCAGTGATCGAGACTTGTCTGAATTTGCCTCTTAGAGCTCTCCTCTCGGTTGTAACTCACTCCCCTATATAACCCCCTATACATATACATATACATATACATATACATATACATATACATATACATATACATATACATATACATATACATATACATATACATATACATATACATATACATATACATATACATATACATATACATATACCTACATATACATATACATATACATATACATATACATATACATATACATATACATATACATATACATATACATATACATATATATATATATATACATATATATATATATACACATACATATATATGTATGTATGTGTATATATATATAAATAGAGCTTACAGAGTCCCTATGTGCCTAAGTAGCCCCCAAAACCCCCCAAAATATTCCCTGAGGTCCCTTGTCGTGTTGTAGTAGTTGCATGTGTGCATCCAGGGACAGGCTGTGGGAAATGCCTGGGCCGATCGTTTGGGGACTTTCGGGCGGGGCCGCTGTCATTAAATTCCACTCACTTCAAGGGAACTTGAGGATCCCGCTGCGTGCCGGTCTGCGTGCCGGTCTGCACATTTTCAAGGCCCCTGAACCCAACCCAAAAACCCTAAACTTTCCTAAACCCTAAACTTTGGCCCGAAACCCTAAGCCCTAGAGATCTTGAAGATGGCTGCCAACTTAAAGCTGCTGTGCAGAGGTACCATTCAGCCGTCGCTCAGCATCTTCGGCGGCTGTGCCCACAATGCTGTAGGCGGCCTAAGATCCACCACAGCTCACTACAGGCTGAAAAGGGCGATTCTGACCTCCGTCTGTGAGGCAGCCGCATCGGAGATTGCAGTCAACCTGTCCTGCATCGACTTGGCCTGGGCTGATGTCGTTCAGTGTACTGCGTTCTTCCCGCGTTCTTCCTTCGCCAGACTGTGCCAGCATGTTCCAGCATTTGACAAGTTCCAAAGAAAAACTGACATGTGCTAAGAAGGTTGCAGAACGTATCACCTGGCAACAGCGACGGGCATCCCAAGCAGACGCATGCGGACTGCACCATGTCGAGCACGTGCTTCATCGTGCATCACATCGCCACTGCCGCAGCCTCTTTGAGAGATTCCGCCACTGGAGTCACCATGTTGGGGACATCCTGCAACAATCTGCAAAGGTGAGGGCCAGATACCATGCAGCACCCACTATTGACAATGCTTACAGCTTGTATCTAGGAAAGCCTCTGACGTCATCGCAGCAATGCGGTCTTGCGAAAGGTTGCCTCAGTGGATGACCAGCATGCTATACTTTTACAGCTCCGCTTACCGCACTTTGAAGCTTGGGTCCAAAGTGACAGGGCAAAGCATAGCAAAGCACCGAGGTTGGCGGAAACAAAAAAGCTGTGCCGCTCGGGGGCCATTCACATCATCCTTGAGTTGGCCCAAAGCCTGCCAAAACAGCACACAGCGACTATGCAGAGCCAGAGGAATGCATAGTGGAGGCAAGCCACTCTTGAAAGCTCTGCGACATTGCGCCCGAGTTCAGATGGGCCAGTCTTCGTGATCTGCAAGAGAAGACGAGAATATGCACATGCACCGAATTGCTTGCTCAGCTGCATGGATGCGGAAGGCGCTCGAAATATGCGGTGCTTAGGCAGCTGCTATGTTTTCGATCGAAGGTGTGAAGGATGGGTCCTCGCCATAGGCACACGGGTCCCGACTTAATCCTCCCAAGGCGTACTGCCAAACAATGCCAAACATCCAACAATCTTGCCCGTTGCAATGGTCAGCCCGTTTCCCAGTAGATAGAACTGCCATGCGACCAGCAAGCGGGCGCGGTCTTTTTACGTCGCGGCGACTTGAACATCAGGCATGTCCTGGCAATTCGCCAGCTGCGCCTGACATCTCGCGAGCCTGCCTACACAGCTTCAGGAAGCGGAGTGCGGACCTGGCGGACAACATGCGCGCACTCACACTGACTGGACGTGACAACGGTCTCAGCTGAGTCCTTTAGTATTCGAGCTCCTGCCCCTCAGCATGACGAATGGCATCGAATCGCTCCAAGTGCAGTCCGGTGACGGTGGAACACCGGCTGGTTGGATGTCAAGCCCTGCACGATCAGTGCAGGAAAGTGAGAAAGCCTTCTAGCCGGGAAACTTTACACAGCTGATTAATCCTTTGCGGCTAGTATCCTAATACCTAAAACCCCCTAGGGGGTTTGGGGGGTTTGATCACAAGGGGGTTTCATATGAGGGGGAAGAGAATACTGCGTGGTTGCATGGCGGACTCCTTGAGGCGATTCCTTGCGTCCGCTCCGCTGTTTGAAGGGGCGAAGCCAATCCGAGCCTGATCGTCTGAGGGCGTCATGCGCAGCATGCCCGAGCCATTTTTTGTGGGGTTTAGGGTTAAGGGTTCAGGGTTCAGGGTTCAGGGTTTAGGGTTTAGGGTTTAGGGTGTAGGGTTTAGGAACAGGATTGATACAGTCACAGTGCCCTCGTGTGCGCCTCATCAACGCTGCCGGTTCCCCGATCGAAAACCGAAAAGTAGATCCGCAGAAAGACCTGCATGGCCCAGCTTGCTTCGTGTCAGGGTTTAGGGTTCAGGGTTCAGGGTTCAGGGTCTAGGGTTTAGGGTTTAGGGTTTAGGGTTCAGGGTTTCGGATATTAGGGTTTAGGACATTAGGGTTTAGGGTTTAGGGTTCCGCTTGTTCGGAAGGGCTTGGGATGAAGATCTGCACGGGGCATGCGGGGGCAGAGCTTCGGACTGTGCACCTCCGATACAATTTCCTCCTCCTTTTGTTGGTCAAACCTCCCCGTCTCACTGGGGGCCCTTGCCGGCTACAAGTACGTTTTCACGGGGCATGTGATATAATATAATATAATATAATATAATATAATATAATATAATATAATATAATATAGACATAGATAGATAATAGGGACGCGATTCATCCCCTCCCCATCTAGCCACCGGCCGCTAGCCCAGGCGCAGACCCTCGACACAGCCATGATTGCGGAGCACCCTGATTGTGCGCGTGAAGAAACCCAAGCAGTGCTTGGCATTTTGGAAATGAGAATGACGCAATGTATTCGTAAGCGCCCGTATCACCTGGAGCAGAACCTTTTGCTGGCAGAAAATGAACACAACTAAATACTGTTTGCATGGGACCCGTGTCCGCATCGATCGCAACCTGCCCGTAACGTGGGAATCATCCGAACATGGAATGTGCTCCGAACGTAGGCAGGAGCATGATAGAAAGCAAGGCCCCTACTTTGCCATGAACATGCCACCCACCCTCCAGCCCATGGACGCCGCGACACTCTGAAGCACCCGCCTCGCCCAAGACCATGCCAGGGCCATGAGCGGAAGGAACTTCGATCAGCATGAAGGCAGGAGTGCATTCTGGATCCTCGCCTCCTAGGCACAGAACGCAGAGTTGAGGTTCAGGAAATCTCAGGAAGACCATGGGCCAGGCTTTCTTGGCCGGAGAGCATGTACTGCTTGTTGGATATCACGAAATCACCTCACGTCCGCTGGTGCGCCCCGACATGCACAGCACTGCGAAGTGTCGAGGCACGTGTCTGGCCGAGGGTGTTCCTCAAGGTGTAGGTCACGTCCGGGTGGCTCTCGTTGGTAAGACTGCACCAGGGCACATCTCTGAGGAACGGCCTTCCGACCATGACCTTGCTATGACCTTAAAAAGTTACGCGAAGCCTCCGGCACGGGCCCGCAGCCAGGCGCCTCATCACCTCTTTGAAGAGACGGCCCTGCCAGGACGGCTCGGCTCAGCACTGCTCTAGGACGGCCGCCTAAGCCCTCTGAAGAATATTCCTGGATATGATCCCCCTAAACCCAAGAAGGGAAATATGAATCCCCGGGGCCTACCTACTGCTGCGTTGTGCCTGAGCCGTGAAAAAGGTGGTGCCGGTGTCCACGATGGCCTGTTCTGGGATTGGAGACGTCGGGTTTTGGGTTTAGGGTTGAGGGCGAGGCCTGGGGAAGAAATTGGCGCTTCAGCGGTTTTATGCACTTCCTGCCTTGAACATCGGCGGCTCGGCGCCGTTGTGGTGACGCCGGTGCTTGTGTCCTCGCAAAGCTGCAGAGCTTGGGGCAGTTGCCCTAAACCCTAACCCGAAACCCTAAACCCTAAACGCTGCGGTTTGAGCTCAGCTGGGCCTGAGGGGCCCTGGTGCTGCAAGTCCGGTGGAGAGTCTGCCACGTCGGCGTCCTTGTCTGCATAAGAACGAGTGGGAGTGCTTGGGCAGTGCATGTGGGGGCGAAATCGAGAAAAGCCCTGAACCCTAAACCCTAAACCCTAAACCCTAAACCCTAAGCCCTAAGCCCTAAGCCCTAAACCCTAAACCCTAAGCCCTAAGCCCTAAGCCCTAAGCCCATCTCCAGCCTGAGGCAGAAGGAGATGTAGCAGCGACTCCTCACCGATCTTGAAGTCGACCAGCTCAATCTCGGGGGGCTGTGGACTAGCAACCGAATGGACAGAATGGGAAGAAGGACCGCAGAATCCTTAAGGGTTAGGGTTTAGGGTTTAGGGTTTAGGATTTAGGGTTTAGGGTTTAGGGTTTAGGATTTAGGGTTAGGGTTTAGGGTTTCGGGACCTAGGAAGAATCCTGAGGCTCAGGCAGCCCAGTAGTATGGCTGAACAACGGGGAAATACCTCTGCACGCTTGCGCTGCTCGTGAGTTGCACGAGCCATTCGAAGATTTTTGCACCAAGCGTGGTGGCACTCGATCTCGTTGTGGAAAAAGGATTTGTCCACCTGGGCTGTTGAGCTGCATAGGTGCGGGCCACTTGGCACACCAATACCAACATCAGCACCGAGGCAGCCACCCCACCCCAGAACACAGCATTTCCGGCGGGATCGTCCGGACCTCCGAAATCTCGCCAGCGGCACTGGACTGGTCAGTTGATTGCTTGATACTTTGCTGGGGAGCAGGCTAAAGTAGAAAGCGAACTCATTGCGGCCAATGGCCTCTGGAAATCACAAGAAAAGCAAACGACTCGGCACAAGTCTTCGGCTGATCGCCTTGTTCTCAATGATGCCGTCCACGAAGGGCCGAATGCCTCACATGAACACAAACCTGAAGCCCAAACTCGTCATTGAAAACCTAGCCTGAAGTAGCTGCTTGCTAGCTACTGGTCAGCATCTGCTTTGCAACTGGGCGCACCGTGAGCGGCCATGGCTGGAAAGGCCAGCCCCAGGATGCCCTCCACCGGTACCTCCGTGTTTTTACTTTATCTTACAAGAATGTTTTAGAGCCGCCATCATGAGCGGCATCCGACGTGTTAGCTTTGAGCTGTCCAAGACTGATCCTCTCAAGCTACGACCCTAAACCCTACACCCTAAACCCTACACCCTAGCATTGCAATGTTACAATCTGGTGCTGGGCCTCCTCGAAGACCCGGCCCTCTTCGGACTCGATCATGCCTGGTACGCTCAACATCGCTCAACCAGGCCCACACAGGGCAAGGGCCAGACCGAAAGTCTGGTTGAAGACGGAGAAGGGCCCAATATGGAAGTCGTCGATAGCCTCAACAGAACTCAATGGATCTCAAAAAATGTGCAAAATGCGCAGCAATATGCAGCAACATGCAGCAATATGCAACAAGTGTCACGAAACGCGCCTCTGGGCCGGTAATCCGCCCCGTCCCGAACTCAATCTGCAGGATCCCACCTGCCACAGCGTGAGAACGAGTGGTATGCCTCCTCAACCTGCAACACGTATCAATGTATCGGCGGAGTGGCTGGGGCCAGGAGCATACGTCCTCGATAGCCTGAGTCCGTCTCGCCATCTTATGCAGCATGCATCGCTCCTTTGCCGTTTGACAGGCCCAGGCGAGCGGTCGTATCGACTCCGGTCGGGACTCGCACACGGCCCTTTGGTGCCTCGGCATGCTACCGCTTCCACGGGCTGCGGAACGTTGGGAAGATTGAAGTTGGTGGAACAATGTCGAACCTGAACCATCTTCAACCTGACAACCTGATTAAAGGACTTGGTGCCGCGCACAAAACGGATGAGACCCAGATGTTGGTACTGCCTCTCAGGCCAGGAGGGTGACAATGCTGCCTCGGGTCGAGGGATGCGCCTGTGTCGAAGACGACCCAAACCAGCGATTGGTCGCGGACCTCATAAAACATCAGCAGAACCGCACTCTGGTGACTATTATATATATATATATATATATATATATATTGCATAGAACACACTCTATATATATATATATGTATATCTATCTCTCTCTCTCTCTCGAAAGGTTCGAAACTGAGAAGCTGGCATGGCAAGCCTTCTTCTGCTCCTATGCACCACATGGTCCACATTGATCCGCGCGACACCAGCAGTCTTACGACAGTCACTCTTGACAGTCCTCTGTCGCCTTTTCATAGTCACCGGGCCCAAGGTAGATCAGAGACCTTCAGGGGCTGTGAGCATAAATTTCGGCCCTATCGTGGATGATGCCAACGCATGTCATTCAACATTTACCGAGAGGAATGGCTGCAATCTGGCCGGGAAGACTCGCTGGAAGGACTGCACCCACTTGGTGACAGCACGGAGCCTCAGCTCTGTCGAGCAAAATCTTCCCACTCTTGCCAGTCTACTCAGAGTCTACTGGAGGGTACCGACATACTTCAGCTGCCGTTTGAGAATGTTTGAGACATGATTGGACCCAGCTGTGCGGCAGTATCAGTCAGCGTCAGTGCGCGAACCTACTCTGCAAACCCCTCTTCAGGGGTCCAGGCCAACGCCGATTTGGCCAATGTACCTTCCATGCTTCCAACATTTCTTTGTGACGCATCCATCACTGGTGTCTGTTGGTCCATGCGATACAGCCCGTCAGCCTGAAAACATGGTGTGGAAGCCTCAATCCTTGATGTGTCGGGCTTTTGCGTTTTTCTGGGGCACCTACATTACCTTTGGGGAGGTTGATGCGGCTGCTCTAAAGGAGCATCGGCCATTTGAAAAGCGGTTCTTGGCATGAGCAAGACCGTAGCCGTAGCCGTGCTTCTCCACAGTTCACTGGAGCCTACATCGAACACACTTCGAACGGCCATAACCTTTTGTTCAAGGTACCGATGTTGTCGTCTTCGACATGGAAGCTGCAGCTTCATTGGCTTGTGTTTAAGAGTTTTGAGTGGCTGCGGGTTGCTCTTCAACAGGCGCAGACTATGGGGCCAAGTGGCTCCGTGCGTCCGTTGGATATTGGGTTTCAGGACCTGCACTTCAGCATCTGGAGCAGGATGTTGATGTGCTGGAGGTTCTGATTTGTCGGCTCTTGCTGCTGTGCGCTCGGTTGAAGCTGGTCAACCTCTAAAGCTGGCTGCTCAATGCGGCCGATCTGCGACCTTCAAAACATTTGCGCTTTCGGCTTCTCGATTCGATGCAGCTGCTTCGGCCTTCTGCACACATGCCATTGCGACGTGTGCGGCCCATGCGCGCTGCTGCGGAAGAAACGCAGCTGTTTCGCAATGACAATCAGTCGTATGTGTGATGTAAGAAGCAGCCAGAACAAAGACCTGCCCCAACGTTTTCCCGCCCGTTGACTAAGGTAACGACATCCAAAGTCTAAAGAGCCGATGTTATAATCTTCATACTGAATACTGCATTTAGGCGCAGAATGTCGCAGGCTCACTGGCTCTCCAGGCTTGTCAATCTCGTCTCCGCAGGATGGCCCTCGTCCGGGATCTCTAGGCCGTGGTACCTCGGAACGAGCAGATGAGACACAGCGAGAGACAGCGAGAGAGACAGACAGACAGACGGACAGACAGACAGACGGACAGACAGACAGACAGACAGACAGAGACAGAGAGAGAGAGTGTGTGTGAGCGAGAGAGGGAAAGAGAGAGAGTGAGCGAGTGAGCGAGTGAGCGAGTGAGGGAGTGAGCGAGAGCCAGCGAGCGAGCGAGCGCGAGCGAACAGCCACGAAGGCTAGCCAGTGGCCAAGCGGGTGGAACCAGGCTGGCAGGTCAGAGGAAAAGCGGGAATGCAAAAAGGCCGTGACATAATCACAGTAACTCAGCCGTAGGAGAGAGCGGCAATCCTCGATGCTGGACCGGTCCAGAGGCCGCCCGATGACCCACGAACAACATTGTAAGCAACAGCGAATGCAAGCTCTCGCGAAGAACCCCTCTGAAGAAGAGATTCTTAACAAGAAACTCTGACAATTGTTCGAAGCACGGCGCGCCTCAGCACCTTGCCTCCATTCCTTGCCAAGGCTTTTTTCCAGCACAAGGTGCATGGACAGTGCATGGCCTAATTGAGTCTGATAGAGC
Source organism: Symbiodinium natans (assembly GCA_905221605.1). Classification (NCBI taxonomy): domain Eukaryota; class Dinophyceae; order Suessiales; family Symbiodiniaceae; genus Symbiodinium; species Symbiodinium natans. The sequence continues at coordinate 147,445 of CAJNDS010000214.1, read as the reverse complement.
GTGGACTCTCCCTGCACAATCTGTTTCATCGGCCCGTCCTGAAGAAGCCATCGACGGTAGATGAATTGGTGCGAACATTTTCTACTTCCTGCAGGACAGCGGGAGAACAACAAACACCGTGCTGAAAGCAACGCTTCCCAACAACACCCAGCAAAACTCAGCAGGGTACATGCTCTAACTCTCTTTTTTTGCTCCCTGCTTCGAACGGCTTCATCTTGTTTTGAACCCCATCTGCAAAAAGTTTCGCTCATGTGCAACCACCAGGCCGAGTGTTTTGTCGGATTCAAACTGTCTTGTTGTGATGCACCTCCTCTTGCCCCTTTTTTCCTTCGTTCGTCCTTCTGTCTGGTCCTTTGTGCCGTCGCCATTGTTTCCCCTCTTGTTGTTAACTCCTCCACCATCTGGGATGGGGGGGCTGGGGGAAGGCGTTATTTGCAAACACAATGCTCACATGACGGGGTTTGGAAAGAATTCATATGATGTTTTTGAAGCAGGTCATCTTGGTTCATAAAGACAAAGATGATTCGTATATTGTCTGGAGCACTGCACTCGTCATGGCATGATGTTCTCTAATGCAATCTTGCACGGCTGTAACAGGAGAGGGGGTGGGGCAGCCCTCCCCGCTTTTACAAACATGAACTCGTTTTGAACAAGGTCCACATGTGATGCAAGTTCTCTTGATAGCCGGCTGTTCTCTAAGGCAGGATCGGCTAAAGGAGTGGGGCCCCCGCACGAAAACAACGCTCGTATGAAAGGACTCGCATGTCTTGAAGCCTCTTACATGATGGGCCTAAACCTGAAACCCTAAGTCTCAGTTCGGAAACTGACTAGACATGCTATTCCCAATACTGATGTTCTTGTATTGCTACAGGTGTTCTTGTTGGGGCTGAACACCTTCGACTGATCTATCAGGGTTTGTGAATTGGGAAAAATCCGCACAGCTTCCTTTTCCAACAGGTTAAAGCATCAAAATGCACGGAGCACTTACAATAGAAGCAAAACCGGAAGGCAAAAGGCGGAAATCTGAAAGTGTACAGCAAGAAGGACAAATACAAAAACAGTACACAGCAAAACAGCTAAAGGCGGAAAGCCGAATGCCAAAAGCGGAAAGCAAAAAAACAAACACAAAAAGGAATGGAAGGCTTTAAACACACTCAAAGCAAAAGCAAGAACAGAGAATGAACACAAAAACAAATTTTATTTGCGAGAGTTTTTATTGGATTCAGAAGGTCTTGCTTGTGAAACGACCTCCTCTTCCCCCTCCTTTGCCCCGTGTTCCCCGGTCCTTCCTTCTGCGGGGTGGGTTTGTCTTGTTCCGTCCAGTTTTGTTTTTCTATTTCCCTCTAGCTCGCTCTGTGTGCTCTCCTGTTCTCTTGCAAAGGAGTCACATGGCTACGGATGGCTACTTCGTGTACAGCAGACCTCCCCCGGTTAGCCCCGTAGCCCTCCGAACTTCCCAAAATTGCCCCCTGGCCTGGAGAAGTGATGCGGCCTGATGGGCTTTCAGCGCTGCTTCCTCAGCAGCACCATGCGGACAAAGAGAAGGTGAGTGCTTAAGGTCTGCGTGCTGAAGCCGTTGCATGGCACGGGTCCTTCAAACGCGACCCCCAGCTGCTCTAGGATTGGGACAATACAGGTCTCCCACGCGGTCTCCCATGGTCTCCCATCACAGCATACGGTGCAGGTGTTTAAATACCCGGACCACCCAGCAACCCTCCTCCAACTCCCCCCACCCACAGCCGCCTGGGCGACCGGGGGGGGGGGGGGGGCTTGGCTGGAGGGGGAGGGTTTACTGCATTAGTGGCCGCTGCGATTGGCATTGCCGGGCTATTTCCGGGACCATGGCAAGTGACTCTGCTGAAGCCCTCACTTCTACAAGACGATTTGCTGCCTACGCAACTAAGCTTCTGATTGAAGCCTGAGAGAGGCAATGAGAGGCATTATGCAGGGGCCAAATGATCTCACGAAGGAAAGCAATGATAGTCTGGACGTTCGAAACAACAGCTTCCCTGAAGTGCGCTCCCGCCCCCGCGCACATCCCTAAGCCCTAAACCCTAAAACCCTAAACCCTAAACCCCTGAACCCTAAACCCTGAACCCTGAACTCTGAACCCTAAACCCTGCCCTACATCCCTGGTCAAGCTGCTTGCAGATGCTGGGCCGGTCAGCATCGCAACTCCAAGAAAAGCTGTGTCTGACTGCAGAGTCCGTGCGAAAACTTCTGTCTGCAGAGTCCGTGCCCCCATGTAAGAGTTTCCGAAAATAGGGGACCCCCAATATAGACCCACAAGTAGAAGGATTCCCTTACAATAAGGACCAACAAGGTACTCCCCATTTTAGGAAACCCCATGTGACATGGCAAACCGTCGAAACGGCCAGGTGCCACAAGTCCTCTAGGCCGAGCCCCACACCGCAGGCGCCATATCCCTCGAGCCCAGATCCAACCCCTTCTGCGAAACTCAGGATGGGCCCCACCATGGTGGTGCCCGAGCATGCCCGTGTCAGTGTTGTGTCTGGCCCTCTGAAAAACATTCCTGAATATGATCCTCTTACACCCAGTTAAGCGGCAATAAGTGTAATTACAAAAAATGTCCCAGGGGCCTACCTAGCAAACCCTCCTGGAACCTGGACTAAGCCCTAAACCCTAAACCCATTCCCCCCCCCCAATGGGGGGGGGGGGGGGTAGTCCCCCGGGGGGGGGGGGGTATGTGGAAATAGGTCGCTGCCTATTCTGTCCTGTGCCTCATGTTAGGGGGGGGGTTGGGGAGTCTCTTCGGCAGGCATAATGTTGCCAAAACGGAGTGCCCTTTCTTTTTCAAATTCACCCAGAGCCTCGGGCCCGGCTCACTGGATCAAAGAGGTCATGGAAGAGGTCATGGCGAGAGAGATTGAGAGAGGTACACCTGATACATGTTGCTCGCGGCCTATTTTCTGACCCCCCCCCCACTGTCTCCAGAATAGGCTGCCGGAACTACCCAAAATAGGCGGGGACCTAAGTACCCCCCCCCCAGATACCTATTGATAGGGGGGGGGAATCTAAACCCTAAACCCTAAACCCTAAACCCTGGAATCCCGAACATAAAATTCAGCACGCTCCAGGACATCAGACTGGGGCTTGGGCTTGGGTCTGCGAGACACGAAGGAAGCCCTGACCCCAGTTGCTAAGCGAGAATGAACAGAACATCTCCCATTTAGGGTTTAGGGTTTAGGGTTTTAGGGTTTTGGGGTTTGGGGTTTGGGGTTTGGGGTTTGGGGTTTAGGGTTTAGGGTTTAGGGTTTAGGGTTTAGGGTTTAGGGTTTAGGGTTTAGGGTTTAGGGTTTAGGGTTTAGGGTTTAGGGTTTAGGGTTTAGGGTTTAGGGTTTAGGGTTCAGCATCTCAAGTCCGAGCATTTACTAGTCAAGCAGCTTGTCAAGCGTTGGAATAAAACCCCACCCACCCAAGAAACCCATAACATTGAGAAAATACAAAGTTCACTCAATACATTCCCAGTGGGCTTAAAGCTCAAGGTCCAGTTAACCCAAAACCCGAAATCTAACTCTCAAACTTCCTCACATGATGGATGGGAATAGGGGGGTTGGGGGTCTAGCTGGCCCAAAACCCCAAATCTAACCATGTGGCGGGAAGGGGGGTGGGGGGTGGGTGGGTGGGGGGGGGGGGGGTGGGGGGGTGGGGGGGGTGGTGGGGGTGGGTGGGGGGGGTGGGGGGGGTGGGGGGGGGGGGGGGGGGGGGGGGGGGGGGTGGGGGGGGGGTGGGGGGGGGGTGGGGGGGGGGGGGGGGGGGGGGGGTGGGGGGGGTAGGGGCGAGAAAGGGCGATAGGGCCCACGGGCGGGAAAAAAAACATATGCCGACGAGGGGGTTCGGGTTTGGGCCCACCAGGGGGGGGAAAAAAACAATATGCCGACGAAGGGGGTCAGGGTTTAGGGCCCGCCAGGGGGGCAAAAAAAACAATATGCCGACGAAGGGGGGTCAGGGTTTAGGGCCACCAGCGGGGAAAAAAAAACAATATGCCGACGAAGGGGGTCAGGGTTTAGGGCCCACCAGGGGGGAAAAAAACAATATGCCGACGAAGGGGGTCAGGGTTTAGGGCCCACCAGGCGGGAAAAAAACAATATGCCGACGAAGGGCGTCAGGGTTTAGAGCCCACCAGGGGGGAAAAAAACAATATGCCGACGAAGGGGGTCAGGGTTTAGGGCCCACCAGGGGGGAAAAAAAACAATATGCCGACGAAGGGGGTCAGGGTTTAGGGCCCACCAGGGGGAAAAAAAACAATATGCCGACGAAGGGGGTCAGGGTTTAGGGCCCATCAGGGGGGCAAAAAAAACAATATGCCGACGAAGGGGGGTCAGGGTTTAGGGCCACCAGCGGGGAAAAAAAAACAATATGCCGACGAAGGGGGTCAGGGTTTAGGGCCCACCAGGGGGGAAAAAAACAATATGCCGACGAAGGGGGTCAGGGTTTGGGGCCCACCAGGGGGGGAAAAAAAACAACATGCCGACGAAGGGGGTCAGGGTTTAGGGCCCACCAGGGGGGAAAAAAACAATATGCCGACGAAGGGGGTCAGGGTTTAGGGCCCAGAAAAAAACAATATGCCGACGAAGGTCATTAGGGTTTAAATATACATAGTAAGAGAGGGTTTAGGGTTTAGGGTTTAGGGTTTAGGGTTTAGGGTTTAGGGTTTAGGGTTTAGGGTTTTAGGGTTTAGGGTTTAGGGTTTAGGGTTTAGGGTTTAGGGTTTAGGGTTTAGGGTTTAGGGTTTAGGGTTTAGGGTTTAGGGTTTAGGGTACATGTGGTCAGCGGTTTTCAGATCTGTGGGAGTCTGCACCCAATACGCGATGGATGGCTATTGACTGAGGGGTTGTGTGCTTCTCTGTTCCTTACAGGGCGAAACAAGCGTTTAGGGCTTGTCGTTGGGGACTGCTTCTCCTCTGAACGTGGGGGTTCCGAAATTAGGGGTACCCTTTTTGGGGGTTCCTTTAAGGGGATTCAATTCTATTTGGGGGTAAAGACGGGGTACCCCTGTTTAGCCCTGTTTGGGAAATACCCAAGTGGCTTGCGTGCCGTGCGAACTTTCGGGTCTTGCAACGGCCTTGCCTGCGCCCTCTGCCAAGCCCTCTTGGATCTCGCTCGCGACAACAAGGGGGAGACAACCTTCACTGGGCACATTTGACATGTCTGCCTGCTGGAGGCTGCGCACCTACACCTCAAGAGCCCCGCAGGTTTGCTCTATGGCTTGGTAGCCCAGTAACCATGTTATAATAAGGGTACCCTTTTTGTGGCTGGTCACTCTTTAAGGGAACCTTGAACCAAAAAAATGGAAAAGGGTACCACTGGGCTACCAAGATGAAGAAGACTTGGCAGGGCCTCTTCCCGAGATCCTTGCCACCGCGCTTCGGCCTGCATGCACAAGGCACCTACAAGCAGACCCTAAACCCTAAACCCTAAACCCTAAACCCTAAACCCTAAACCCTAAACCCTAAACCCTAAACCCTAAACCCTAAACCCTAGAGAGACCTCACAGAGTTGAGCGTGAAGATGTCAAAATCCACATGCATGATCGCGGTTTCTACATGTAGCCCTGCAAGTCAAGATCAGCTTGCCTCCAAGAAGGACGCCATACCGTCATGTTCGTACCGATGAAGCCTGCGACACCAAGGCCGCATTATTTCTCCAGAAGCTCTCAAGAGAGGTCAGCATCCTGTCAGCCCCCGCCCTCCAATCTCCGGGCAGCCCACCGCGTCACGTGCACGGCTCCATGGCCAGGATGGAATATCTCTGTAGCCTCAGCCACTTCCAGCTCCCAGAACAAGACCGCGAAGCTATGCACCGTAACCCGAAACCCTAAACCCTAAACCCCAAACCCCAAACCCTAAACCCTCAACTCTTAGAAAACAACTATGAGGACTAGAGGAGTGCTCCTCGGCACTGGGATTCCCGACATCTTGCCGCCCAGCCTGCACCTGGACGAGCAGAAACACGGCGCCGGCCACAGCCTCCACCGCTCTGGGCTGCAACGGTTTAGGGTTTAGGGTTTAGGTTTAGGGTTTAGGGTGTAGGGTTTAGGGTTTAGGGCTTAGGGTTTAGGGTTGCATCAAGCAAGCACAAAAGAGCAAAATGCACTGTGGCCTGCCCTATCATCAGCGCCAGAAATCTGAACAGGGCACGGGTGCAACAACAAAGTGCAGGCTGCAGATATCATGGGCCGCAATCCTGCCTCTGAATGTGGCAGTCATACGCAGACACGGAATGAAAAGACACTGCCCCTCTCTGAGCTGAACTTTGCGTGAGCAGCAACAATGCTTTTGGCGCCGTATTTGTATACCGCAAGCAAGCACGGCAAGCACAGCAGAGCTACCGTCGGATACTGAGGACATGTGCAACATCATGCTGTATCATCTGGGGTCCATCGGCGGCATCTCGTCTTTGAGCGCATCGTTCAGGGCATCCAAACTGAGTAGCCAGGAAGCACTTGTTCTTGTTCTTCTCAGGGCTTCAGTTTTACCCTTTTTTCAGTCTCTCTCTCTCTCTCTCTCGCCATCTCTCGCCTACATTACAGCTATTACCTCCACACCTGTTTAAGCCGCGAAAGCAAGCGGGGCTGTAAACAAACCGATGGAAACTGGCTTGTCCCTAAAACTGTTATCGTTTGTTTCTCCTCCTTATCGTTTTACAGTGTCTGCACACAAAACACAGCATTTTTTGACTAGAATTCTTGTCGTTTTACAGTGTTGGCATACACTCCAAAGCCGGGTTGCAAGGGTTGAGCGGGGAGTTGGAGTCCTTTGAACAGACAAGGCCTTGGGAGCGCTCCCTCTCTCTCTATATATATATATATATTAATATATATATATATGTATATGTATGGTATATTTTGGAGTGTTGGTCTTCCGCCCCCTTCCTGGACAGACTGGAAATACAATTCCGGTTCCGGGGTCTGTCGTGGGGGGGGGGGGGGGGGGGGGGGGGGGGGGGGGACATACAATTCCGGGGTCTGTCGTGGGGGGGGGGGGGGGGGGGGGGGGGGGGGGGGGGGGGGTGACCATATATATATATATATACATACATATAGATACAAAGCCTTTACCTATAACTCTCTGCCATCGGCATCTAAGCATTCTGCCCGCCTAGCCTTACAGTGTTTGTGTACTAACTGGTGCACACAACTTCGACCCTGGAATGGTCCAGGTCCTTCGACAGACCCCATCGTCAACAAAATGCTATCGTTCTGGTCATCGTTTTGCTATCGTTTTTGACCTAAAGCAACGACCGAATCTTGATGGTTTGAGCTCGTACTTTGAATCCGGGCCAAAGCCCCTACAATGCGTTGCAAAGCATAGCAAAGCACAGCCACAACAAAACCCTGCAAAACGTTATCGTTCTTTACGTTTTCTCCTTATGGATTACAAGCTAAACGCTACTCGGTCGCATTCCTTTCTCGTCTTGCGGGATTCTTTTACAACCCCAGCTCGCTTTTGAGAACGTCATGCCGATTGTATGTGCCCACTTTCTGCACCAGCACTTTGCAACATGTGCCTTAAGGGGAGGGTGTGTGGGGGCCCGCTTGAGCAAGAACAAACTTCCCCCAAGAAACCCAGGTTCGCGAAACTTCCCCCGCAACCGCAACCTTTTCTCCCCTTGCCCTGCCAAGCTCACCAACTCACCCTGACCCCGCAAATTCAGGATAATCGTGTGGTCCTTGAGAGGTCCTCTGACCCTGGCTGGGTTTGTGAGGAGTGAGAAGGTCGATCCAGTTCCCCTCTCTAGCTCTCTCTCCTTTCCCGTGCCTTGTTCACTCGGGCTTCTCATGCTCGAAGCGTCATTTAGGATGTTCCCCCTTATACTAACAGTCCTTAACAGGGATTACTAGAGGGGCTACTAGAATCCCTACTAAGGAGCTGTTAGTATCAGGGCGAAGCACCCCCCAAAAATGCGTCACATGTGTCTCAGGCACCCGGCTCTTTGATGTCCTGCTGCGGCTCGCCCATATCAGACTCTGGACCAGTCATCATCAGCTCGTCCTGAGAGCGCCGAGGTGCGGCCGTGGTCATCGGTGAAACATCGCCCACATGATGGTATGGTGATATGTGTATATATATATATATACACATACAGATATGCGTACATATATAGATGTATGTATGCCATTTAGAAAGTAAATAAACACACAAACAACTGCTAGGCCCCGCCATGTATCCACGCCGGTAACTCGCGTCTGCATCTTCGCATCTTGCAAACAGAGAAATCTCTGGGAACCCACCCTCAACCCGAAATCCCAAACCCTAAAAAACTGAAGAACAACAAAAAACAAAAACAATAAACAAAAAACTAAAACAAAACACAAACCCGCGGGGAGGATTCCCTTCAGAAGACGACGAAGCTAAACAGCATAGTTGATTCTGAGTCATAGTTGACCTCCAAGTCTCCAGGTATGATCGTCATAATCAATGGTTTACATGTTAAACTTGGGGAATGTCACACTTCATTGTACGCGGATAGCCCCAAAGTTTTTGTCATTCAAGAATGAGACGAAACACTCTTCTCATAGTAATATTAATTGACCCTTTAATTGTTCGTTAGCCCGTAAAAGACCCCCCCAAAAGCCTCTTTAGGATTCAAGGAACAGTTCTTGTTACGTTTTTGTTCTTACAATCATACGTTCTCACATCCCGGGCTTCTTGGATGATTCGTTTACTCGTTCATACAATTCACTTCATTCATGAGGGTTTTTGCGGCTCACTCACAAAATCACAGGGGCTTGCAAGAATTCTCTTCGTGCACACCCTGCTTATACGAATAATGTAAAGCATGACATGAACGGAACGAGTGAGCGTAACAATACGAATATACTTCTATCTCATAATGATAAAGGGTTTATGACGGCGCGCAATAAAATCGCCCGCAAAAGTGTATTATTCTATGCGCGGGCGCATACAATTCTTTTCTTCAATACTCCCACGAGAAAGAAAAGAGCACCATTAAGAGCCCCACAAAAGCTACGATACAGGGAACCACTGAGTCACTGCGCAAAAAATATTATAACAGCGCGGGAACAACAATACCAGTAAAGGCAGAACGTAGGCAATGCGCACTTTTCCCTTTGTCTTCTCCTGTTAGTGGTCTTCTAGTGTGCATGTGATTCGTGTGGTCGCTGTCTTCTGGCTCTCCCTAACGATCATATCCTCACAGTGGTCCCCTTAAAAGCTCAACAAAAGAAGATAAAACGGAAGGGCCTTCAAGGGAGCGTGAGGACATGAGTGAAAAGTCAGAGCAAAGACCCCGCTATTGACCAGCCATGTAGTTTTTTAACCGTAGATTTAGGCCTACAAAAAGCATGCAAAGCTGTCCTCCATGCTCTTCCAATATTCCCGGGCCTTGAACTCGTGCCGTCTCGTTCAATTAAGAATTCTAGTTGACCTCCAATGATGTTAATCAGGTCGGTTCAGTTAATTACTTTTCAAAGCTGTGGACACTGTTGAAAAATGATTGGTAGGAGTCGAATGCTACAAGTTCTATTCACTCAATACCTGAACTCACCATTCCCTATAAGTGCAAAGTGCCCTCTAAGTCAGAATGAGTATTTGGCACGTCGGTTGTCCCAGGTAGCGTCCTTTGTTCTCTTCCAGTATGCCCGGCCACTTAAAAGAGTTGAGTTCTTGGATCGGCCCCGTCCGGAAAACCATCTCTATACTCGAAAGAAGAGATGGTTTGGGATGAACAACATCTACTTTGTTCTAGGGCACGTTGAGGCAGCAAATGTATACATACATATATGTGAAAAAATATATATAGTGGCCGTACGGTAAGCCGTGCTCAACTTACACCCCCAGCACCTCTGAGTGGAAAATCCGTCCTCTGATTCTTTGGGGAAGTCTTCCTGGACTTCGTGCCTGATTCGCACGGACTCAGCATTTCGCCGGCATGCGCCGCGGGCGGACCGAGCTCGCTGCCAGTTGCCGGCCTCATCCTGACGCCAGAGCTGGCTTTCACCACCTCCATGGTTGCGCTAGGGCACAGTCGTAGGTAGCAGTGGTAGTAGTGGTAGTAGTGGTAGTAGTGGTAGTAGTGGTAGTAGTGGTAGTAGTGGTAGTAGTGGTAGTAGTGGTAGTAGTGGTAGTAGTGGTAGTAGTGGTAGTAGTGGTAGTAGTGGTAGTAGTGGTAGTAGTGGTAGTAGTGGTAGTAGTGGTAGTAGTGGTAGTAGTGGTGGAAGTAGTGGTGGAAGTAGTGGAAGTAGTGGTGGTAGTGGTAGCAGTAGCAGTAGTAGCAGTAGTAGCAGTAGTAGCAGTAGTAGCAGTAGTAGCAGTAGTAGCAGTAGTAGCAGTAGTAGCAGTAGTAGCAGTAGTAGCAGTAGTAGCAGTAGTAGCAGTAGTAGTAGTAGTAGTAGTAGTAGTAGCAGTAGTAGCAGTAGCAGCAGTAGCAGTAGCAGTAGGAGTAGTAGTAGTAGTAGTAGTAGTAGTAGTAGTAGTAGTAGTAGTGCACAGCCTGCACGCCGGCTCTTTCAAACTGGAAAAGACCCACATGGCCTCTGTGCCATTGATGATGCTCATCGCGCCACCAGTGCTCCGCCTCACCTGAAAGGGACGTGGCCCCTTATACGATCGGTCCTCAATCGGAATTCTCATAGGGGGTACTATAATAATAAGGACTCTTAGTATACGGGGGAGAACATCTCAACCCTAAACCCTAAATCCCAACACATGGGACAGGAACAAGGCGATGTCGTGAGCACCTCCGAAGTGCCAGTTGCCCGACTCGTCCTGCCACCACTCGCCGCCTCCGCCTCCTCCGATCAATGTAGGGTTTTGGGGTTTTGGGTTTAGGGTTAGGGTTTAGGGTCTAGGGTTTCGGTTTAGGGTTTAGGGTTTCGGATTTCTTTCCTTGGGGGTCAGAGGTCACAGGGGACTGCAAATGACTGCTGCTAGATTCCACGACTTCCGCTGTGGCTGTCGCGGCTCTTTGACTCGCACTCTCTGCGCCTGCGCCATCATCGAAGCCACCGGCTCCCGCGCCGCCAGCGCCAGCGAAAGGATTCCCAAGAGCTGGTCAAGGCAACAACTATGCAACAAGGATTCAAACAACGACAAGCGCAGAGCTGCAGATGAATATCGTGAAATTTCCAAGCCACGTGAGCCGGAAGAATCCAGCAGTCGCCCAGAGGTAAGGAGTCTTATCCTGCCTTTTCCACTGACCCCTGAGTGCCCTCTGATTTGAGCGCGCAGCCTTGAAAAGAAGTCAGTGGCTGGTTCTGACGGCAGCCTGACGGGCGGACGATGAGAGGTGGCCCGGCTTTGCAGACACATCTTGGGATGTTCCCCCTTATACAAACAACAGCCCTAAATAGGGATTCTAGTACCCCCTATTAGAATCCATATTAAGGACTGTTAGTATAAGGGGGAACATCCCAAGAATCATCTCTTGCTTGCTCAATGCCTGATCCTCGGAGCGAGGTCAGCACGTCAATCAACTTCATGGCCAAGCGGAGGCGGGGCTGAAAACTGACTCATGCACTACAACTGATTTATCAAAAAAACTATCACTGGCTAACCTGAGCTGTAAGTCCTTGCAGCCTTGCTTTGAGGCGGAGCTTGCGAAGCTGCATGAAGCTGCCACATGACATTTTGCGCGACATACGCTGCTCGCAGGATGAGACCAGGATGCGCGTGTAGCAACCAAGAAGCCATGAATGTGATGCTTGGAATGGATGATGTGGGGGTTCGCGAAAGTAGGGGACCCCCAACATAGACTCCCTAATGGTAGGATTCCCTTATAATCAGGACCCAATAAGGCACCTAATGTCGGAAACTCCCTTATCGTACCTTCCAGTAGGACAGCCAGCTCATACACTCCGCATTGACCCCCACAGATGCAACTTGCTCTTACAAAGGCCTGCAGACTGAGTCGAGCCCACGACAGCTCCCCTAACAGCTCCAAGAGCGCCAACATTCGCCACCTCAACTCTTAGTTCAGCACCAAACGCCTCCACATCGGATGCCAACTCCGTCTCCAGGAGCCGAGCCAACCTGCGGTTTTTGGCCGCCTCTGCCGGTTAACTTGCCCCTGTAAGCCTACTGCCCGCTGCCCGCTGCTCTTCCCGAGGGGATCCGGGGGGGGGGGGGGGGGGCCAAGCCAATGACCAGAAAGGAATCGGCACATTCACCACTTCACTCCGTGCATCACGCCTTTTCTTCCTGCAAGCTGCAAAGTTCTAACAGCCCAATGCCACGGCAGCTGCTCCAGGACTTCGATTTCTATTTCTGCACCCGGCGTCACGCGCTCACGGTTTCCCGCAGCATCTGGTAAAGAATGTCCACATCCACCTTGACATGGGAAAGTTCTGCTTCCATTCCAAGCAGCTCAAACTGTGCCAAGGTGGCCCGGAGGTAAAACCATTGGAGTCTTCGGCAGGCGCTTTTCAGATGCACCTTGCAACTGCCTTTTGCGCCTTTTGCATCTTGTGGGCCTCTGAAATTAGGGGCACCTTGTTGGGGTCCTTCTTTTTCAGGGAATCCCTACGATCTGGGTCTACTCGCACCTTGTTGGGGTCCTTGTTGTAAGGGAATCCCTGGTATCTGGGTCTACTCCAGGGTTCCCCGATTTTCACCCTAAACCCTAAACCCTAAACCCTCAACCCTAAACCTTCAACCCTCAACCCTCAACCCTCAACCCTCAACCCTCAACCCTCAACCCTCAACCCCTACCATGTGGGTCTACTCTAGGGCTCCCCCCGACTTTCGTAAACCCCCACTTCACTGGGTGGCCCATTCTTGTCTGGGCCCAGGTGCAGCACTGAGGAGGTTCGGTCCGAAGGTTAAGAAGGTTCAGTGACCGAGGACTGTAGACTCTAGACTCTGTAGGGTTTAGGGTTTAGGGTTTAGGGTTGAGGGTTTGGGGTTTGGGGTTTAGGGTTGAGGGTTTAGGGTGGAGGGTTTAGGGTGTAGGGTGTAGGGTTTAGGGTTCGAAACTAGGGTTAAGAAGAACCCTAGTATTCAGCTGCGAGCGTTAACAGCCTAAACATCCGTGGAGGATGTTTGACATGCAGCAACGGGGGCAACCTGGGTCAGCAAGGTCAGGGAACCATGGAATCTCACGCAAGCAGCGGAGCAGCAGTGGCAGAGTTTAGATCTCCAGCACTTGTCTTGTCAGCAACTTTGGCTGCGGACAGTTGAGGCAGGAGGCAATGCAATGTAGGGCTGTGCACCGCGGGCAACCCCCTAGGCCGTGAACAGATACCATAAACCCTAAACCCTAACAGATCAGCGCCTCAAATGCCAGCTGGGTGATACCATATTCATTAGCCCTACTTGAGAACTTTGCCGGGACTTTGCCGGAGTGCTGCAGAGCGGAGGGCTTAAGTGGAGGGGCGTAGGGCCTTGTAGAGTTCAAACGGTTTAGAAGCTTGTTGACATGTGGGGGTTTACGATATTAGAGGCACCTTATTGGGGTCCTTACTATAAGGGGATCCTACTATTTGGGGGTCTATATTCAGGGTGCTGTTTTCTTAAACCCCCATGTATGTCTAGGAAAGATTTGGGGCTCTCCAGCACCTCAAGGAATTCCTACAGGGTGAGACCACAAAGACACATTTTCCAAACGGAAGCATCTCTGCTTTGCACTCACTCGCAAAACTCTACGTCACTCATGCTCAGAACCTGATGGCACATGTAAGCCCATGCCGTCTGTCCGAGATGCTCTTGTAAGCGGACTTGAAGCAAGCTGCAAACAGCTGCAATCGCAGGCTGTACTGCTATCCCTCTGGCCTAGAACTTTTCTCCTTTATCTGTTTTCAACATTGGGTTCAGCCTCACCCTGTCGCCTCCACTGCATTGTTGGGGTGGTGCCCTGATTTCTCAAGATCTGCAGTGGAAGCGGTGTCAACTTTATGAACATCTCACCCCGCGCCAGCTGAAGCCATTCGGGATCCCACTGTATGCGTACACTGTCAAGCTCCACACCCGAACCCGGCTGCCTCCCCGCATTGATGCTTCGCTGCGCGCATGCGCACCACCGCCGCCAATGCCACAAGTGTTACAGACAGACCGGCAGCGGCAAGGAAGGGCCAGAAGCCTGTCAGCATTGCTCCCAGATTCCAACACTCCAAACTGATCCCAACATGACAAAGCAAACTTCTCTGTCCCACTGCACCTCGGTCGCTCAAGGCAGCAAGCTCGAAGCCGTTGACCTCGTACTTGGCCATGTATCGGCAAGCAATGTCGTGTTGCTTGCAGCACCACCTCAGCAATCCCATCTTCAAACAACGGCACCCCTAAACCCTAAACCCTAAACCCTAAACCCTAAACCCTAAACCCTAAACCCTAAACCCTAAACCCTAAACCCTCAGCATCAGCTCAGGAAGCGGCTCGGCTCTCTCAGGACTCCAATCCGCCTGCTGCTGTGCGGATCCCTGGCAGTGGAACGGGCAGCCGTAGCCCTGGTACGTGCCTGGGCGCTTTTTGAGTGCCGAATTGATGTGCCGAATTACGCTATGCCACATCGTGCCACCGTCAAAATGCCACATAACTCTGGGTTGTCTGCAGCACCAGCTCGCTTTGTCTGGTGACCAGCCGTCCTCAAAAAACTTCCAGACTTGACCTCTGCGCGATCTTCCAAGACACTGCTACAACTGCTCTCTCACACTGGAGAGTCGCATGTCCTGCCAATGTTTGAGGCCTGCCCTGGCGAATGGGATTGGCACTGCTTGCGCATCAGCTTCGCGATGCAAAAGCCGAGGCAACAGGCAGGCAACACGCGCAATCGTACTTTGGATGCCGCGACCTTCTTCTCACAGCCTGACGTGATGCTCAAGGTCCGAAACCCCAAACCCTCTAAACCTGAAACCCTAAACCCTAAACCCCGCTATCTGTCTCTGCACACTGCACGAGCCTGTGAAGTAACGTGTGTCGTCCATCGATTCCGCCTCGGCTTCCTGCCGAGAAGCGTTTGGAACAAGCAGACACGGATCCGGTCTCCTTCCCCCTAACCCAACGCTTCCCCCCATTCCAAATTTTGTGACGCAGCCCCCCCATCGCTTGGAGGAGCTGCAAACCCATGCTGGGCTCGGACCCCCCCTGGGCCTGGGACCCCCCTCTGGAACCCCCCTAACCCTCTAGCCTTCCCTGGGACCCCCCTTGCTGAGGCCTTTCTCAAAAACCCTCTTTCCTCCTTTCCTGTCCTGGGGCCGGCCCGGCTGCCGAGGCGGCGCGCGCAAGCGTTTTCAATTTACAGACGATAATCATGGCAAAGGTTACCAACACGACTGTGCCATGCTGAGCCAACAGGCCCCACAAACAAGTAAATAGTTCAGGACATGTGACATGCATGATGCCCCCAGTGCCTGACCCTGGAAGTCGTGCTGCGCCGAGGGCGTCAGCAGTTGTGCAATCCAGGGCTGAATCGGCTTTGGGCAGCCAACTTTCACAGAGTCACAACCTGGGGACATGGCAGTCATGGCAGTCATGGCAGGCGGCAGAGATTCCGGCATAGCCCGTCGAGCATCCGGCAATACTCTCGCTTCCCATGCGGCCAGTCCTCTGGGCACAACTGTGGGAGTGTTTGCGTCCATGACAGTGAAAAGGTGCGCCTCCCAATGTGCCACGTCTTCCGTGCAGTCGTAGCGCGGAGGCAATGAGCCACAACCCACATTCTTGTGCTCGCAGCACCACTGCGCCTTGGCCCGCGGCCAGGCCTTAGACATACTGCACACTCGACATGAGCACATTGAATTCTCTGGAACGAATTCAGAATCATATTGCATCCTCTGTTGGAATGTCCCCCCTTCCACAAACAGTCCTTAATTGGGATTATAGCACCCCTTATTATCATCCCGATTCAGGGCTGTTAGTATAAGGGGGAACATCCCGAATCATCTGTAGCGTGAGCTGTGCTTTTGCCGCCCGAGCAACGCCACCAGCACCGGGCCGGCAGTCGTAACCTCTCGAAGTCACGCTCATGTGTATCTTCATGCTGCCCAGTTGTTGCCCACTTCAACAGCCCCTGAGCTCCTGCCTCCGACCCGATGATGCACTGATGTATTCAGGGGAAACATTTCGAGCCTTCAATATTCGAAACAAACCCTAAACCCTAAACCCTAAACCCTAATCCTTAAACCCTAAACCCTAAACCCTAAACCCTAAACCTGCACAGACCCCGTGCCATCCGCCGAGCAGCTCCTGGCATCGGAGCATCCAAGACTCTCGTGGTTGCAGCACCAGGCCCTCTTCGAGAGGGACCAGCTGCGCGGAAAGCCGCCTCTCTCATGTGCTTGTGTGCTTCATGGGTGGTTGTCATACATGATGGTCCCTTTTTGGATCCCGATTAGAATACGGCACCTAGTATGTAGGGTACCCCAAAAGGGATTTAAAATTTTGACGACCGCCCATGTGCGTTGTGCAATTTTGCATCGATATGCACTGCATGTGCTTCTCGAAGATTGTGCGCACCGAGCCAACTAGCCGCTAGCCCGCCAAGATTGGTAATTACACATTGACATACGTTGATCATCTGGGATGTGGGCTTTTTGCTTGGAGCAGCCACCCTCTGAATCACGAAGGTTTTGGGGTATTGCTTGAGACTGCCGTCATCGCTCTTTGCTTCAAGTAGCCACTCGAAGTAACACAACCCTACGCTTTTCAGAGCTATGCTTCGTGACAACTCCTGTCCAACCAATTCCAATCGCGGCCGGCTTTTCAGGCGCTTCCCGCCTTTCGGCGTTATCCGTCGCGCACGACTAAGTTGCTTGCTTGATCGGCTTGCTTGGTCCAAAATCTTGAAATTTTGCTGCTGGTTTCATACTGGCAAAACACAACTCAAAGCCGTTCCCTTCAGGTGGGAGGGCTCGTCGAAACAGCTGCTGAAACACCACGTAACACCACCCTGGCAGTCGGCTCGCCTGCCAAGCAGTTGAACTTGTATCCCGGCACCTGCCAGAAGGCCAAGCAAGAAGAGTCAACATGTTAACATTATGTTTAGCACTCAGAGTCCCTCGGGGAGGGGGGCGCTGCTGCAGCCTGGTGCGGCGGCGCGGGAATTGACCTGATATAAATACCTCCCCCGGGGGGGTCCGGTGGCTGTTCCCCACTGGGCCCCCCGGCCCGCCCTACCCGGGGCGTTAAACTTGGGTGCCGGACGCATTTCACGCGGGACCTTCGGTCCGTGGCTTGGAAGCCACCTTTCTTGGTCGGCGCGACTCTATGGGATGATGGATGACTTTGCCAGCGCTGGACACGGCACATGCTGCCCTTCGGGGACGACTTTGGTTTGGGGGCCCACAGTGTGCGTGGCGCTGGCCTCGGCATGGCTTGGTTTGATCTCGTCCACGGGTCGTGCTACTTGACGGGCTGGCTATTTTTGCTCGGTGCATTCCGCAATGGGGATGGACGCTTTCGCGGTTCTGCCAGGTTTCTCACATGGCTCGCGCTTCTTCTTTGTGCTTGTGTTTGTCTACGCTGGATGGCCAGGTACCTTCTGGTGGAGCCCGGTTTTTCGGAAGCTTGCTGCTGCTTCTCAGAATTTGGCTTGGTTTTCGTGGTGGCTGGCTTCATTACCGAGGGGCCCAGGTTGCTGACCACCTTGTACAGGTTGCATGCTTACTATGCTGGACTGCGCCCCGTATTCACTGGGTTTGGTTTGGCTCCCTTGCCCGTCTGCGGCGGCGGATGGGGCACGAATCGAGCTCGGGCGCAGGACTGCGCACTGGCTGATGGCTGCGAAGTCTAATCTGTTCGACACACTGCGGGCCGCAGCATCTTCTATGCTTGGATGAGGCCTTCTCAGGCCATCATGTTGAAGTGCCGGCACACTCAGAGTTTGGCCTCAGGTGCCCATGCGCAGAAATTTGTACCCTCCCTTGAGAACCCCAGGGGTCCTCAGTCCTAGATAGGCTTTTCATACATCCAGAACCCAACACAAATTGAACTGCAGCGGCCGCCTTCTCTGAGCCTAGGGTCTTGTGATCAGGACTCAAAGCTTGAGCCCTCGAAACTCGCTGATCAGCGCACCCGAAACAGAGCACAAGTTTTCTGCGATCTAGATCTTTCACAAACCCAACGAACCGAAACGCATAGCGGGTAGAGCCCAAAATTAAGAGCGAGCACACTTCGGGACAGCTCCCAAAGCAAAGCTTCAGCAGCGGGCCTTCGCATGCCAACCCGGGTGCGCAGAATTGCCAGGACAGCCTCACTCTTCCGAAGAAGGAGGCGCAAGAAACAATCTCTTATGACGTGCTTTGCTGAGGCTTGAGGGATGCTTGAGGGCTTTGGGTACCCTGAGGAAAAAGCAGGTGTGTACAGCCCTTCACTCGAGATAACCCCAATAAATTATAGACCCTGTGCCCCAGCCACCCCAGCCGCCCCAGCCGCCCCAGCCACCCCACCCGGAAGAAGAGCTTATGCAGGTAGAGCTGCTCAAAGGAGGAGGCGGAGTCTTGGCTAGAAAGTCACAAGCCGAGCAGCCAACGCCGTAGTCATGGCAGCAATACTGCTGCTGCTGCACGGACCAAGTCGAGACAGAATCTGGGTCGTCTGTGTTGCAGTGGAAGTGGAATTGGTGTGTTGGCAAGCCTTGGAAGCCGCCAGAGCCATTGCAGGGTTTAGGGTTTGGGGTTTGGGGTTTGGGGTTTAGGGTTTAGGGTTCAGGGTTCAGTGTTCAGCGTTCAGCGTTCAGGGTTTAGGGTCTGGGGTTTAGGGTTTAGGGCTTAGGGTTTAGGGTTTAGGGTTTAGGGTTTGGGGTTTAGGGTTTAGGGTTTAGGGTTTAGGACCAACAGAGGTTTGACTGCAGCCTAGCTTCCAGCTAGCAAAGGGGAATCGGAGGCGTGGACGACTTGAGCGTGGGCAACGTGAGTGACGTGGCCGATCTCTGGAGTCCATCCGGGGCAGCCTATGTCAGCAAAGGGCTTGAAATCGAATCAGCGTTTAACACACATATGGGTGGTTGTCAAACTTATGATCCCTTTTGGGGTACCCTGAATATGAGGTGCCGTATTATACTGGGGATCCAAAAAGGGACCATAACTTTGACAACCACACCATATACACACAGCACAAGACACGAGAGACTCGTCATCTTCAGGGCCATCAAGGTTCACCATATGCCATCACTCGAGCCGTCCCTCCATTCTCATTTGCAGCAAGGATGCCGATCTTGTAGTCTTGGCAGCACATTTCTATCTTCTTGGACGACCAGGTCTTCCATCCCAGATCGTGAGCGTCGCAGTCATAGTCGAAGCCCTCTTGCATGGCATGCAAAGCACCTGGCACAAAGACAAACACATGACTCAGACCTGAGGCCTGTCGTTTGCTTGAGGCCAGGGCTGGACTCGCGTTATGCATTCGTTATGCCTTCATTGTGCATTCGTTAATCCGAGCACCTGCTTAATCAAACCCCCCACATTTAAAGAGTTTTTTTTCGGCCGGA
The DNA here is from genome assembly GCA_905221605.1 of Symbiodinium natans. Classification (NCBI taxonomy): domain Eukaryota; class Dinophyceae; order Suessiales; family Symbiodiniaceae; genus Symbiodinium; species Symbiodinium natans. Next base: position 128,044 of record CAJNDS010000214.1, on the reverse strand, counting down.
AGCCCGCCGGAAGACTACTTTCCATTAGGGTGGATTTCGTATGGGGATAACCCCCCACATTTAAAGAAATTTTTTGGGGGGTTCAAAAATCTGTCGGCAGGCTTCTTGTTTTGCTTGCGGAGATGCGAAGCTACAGCACCTCAGGGATCTGCAACCTATTGCTTTTAATAGAGAATCAATGCAGGGCCATGGTCCACTTGTTGCTGAACCCTGCCTTCCTTATTGCGGTGGTTTGGGCGGGGGGGGGGCGGGGGCACCCCCCCCCCAATTAAACAGGTGCTCGGATTATGCAAATTCTATCCTGGGTGCAAGCTTGTAGAAAATGGTACACGCCTAAAAGGCTGCCAAGACTCTCCCGTAGACGCCGCAGCCGGTGTTGGCATATTTGCAGCACCAGTGGCGTTTGATGCCAGGCCACGTGCCTTCATCACCTCTTGCGGGAACTAAATGCTCATGTGGGGGGGGGGGGGGTTAAGGGACCCCTAAAAAAAACAAATAGTAGGGTTCCCTGATAATCAGGACTCCAATAAGGTACCCCCTGATTTCGGAAAACCCCCATGTTCATGAAGAGAGGAGACCCAAAAGAGCAGGATTGCAAAGAGCACATCAACAGCACGCTCGTCCACCTGTGGTGCAGTCGAAACTTGCAACTGGCGCCGTCTGAGCTGATGTGTGAACGGCCTCTGGTTCAACGGTTTAACGAAGGTTGCCAACTTGCAAGCACATGTGGCATTTAAGGAAGGGCTTGATGCACAATCAAGACAAGCATTCCATGGATTTCAGCTCAGGCACTGGATGAGCGTGGTGGTGGATGACAGGTTGCAGGGCATGGTAGTGGTGGTAGTGGTAAATGGTAGGCACAATCTTGTGAACGTGATAGCTATGGTGAGCATGATGAATGTGAAGGCAGCCTTGGATGACTTCAGCTTGCAGTGTTGCTATGTGTTGCTGCGACTGAACTACAACTCAATGCACCACACCGCCATAACAGTCATCATCACGTAGCCAACGCCAAGCATAATGCAACAGTACTCTCGGTCGGAAGAGGACCAGGACTCCTGCATGAAGCTCATCAAAGAACGAAAGAGACTAGCTTTACTACATCCACCCACGGTGTCCTGCGCTCAACGAGTCTGTGCTCTTACCTGCATCGTTTTCTACCGCAATGAAAGGTAGCTTCCGCGGGGCATGCTTTTAAAGCTTCCTTCCGCGGACCCTTCCGCGGAGCCGTTTTGGCGTGAATTTGGGCAGTTCCTTCGGCGCAGTACGTTTGTAGTCTTAGGCAGGGACACGTGAAGTTCCGGAACGACAGTCGATGTTCAAACCGAAGCTTGTATACTGTGGACACACAACTGCCAAGGAAGCATGGCATCTATGACCACGGGGCGCATGTTTGGAAAGCCATACGCGCTGCACGCTTGCTTGGCTTCTTCTCTCTACAGCTTCGTGTTGTTCAAGAGTTCGGTTTGGGACCCGAAGTTATCGGATGTTTGGCTGCACCTGCCCAGCTTTTGGGGCCACGTGTGGTTTTTTCATCTTCCGCGAGGTCTGCGCGCAAGCTCCGAGCAAGCTCCGAGCTACGAGTACTGACAGACTGAAAGGTTCTTAAGTTCATGTCGTTGAAGACGCAGCTTGCGCGAGCTTCCGCGGGAAGTTGCTGCCGCGAACCTTTCCGCATGCTTCCGCGGCCACAGCGCGGAGCTCACCACAAATTCGAAGCAGGTTCAAGCGTGGAGTTGTGCGACTGTACGACCACATGAGTTCTGCGGGGTCCCGCGACCCTCCTTCGATTTCGATTGGGAGGAGCCCCCTCGGTCCCACAAGCATCTACAAATCACTGCAGTGGGATGCATCCACAAAATCCCACAAGCACGCCGTACTCCTGTAGAACTGAGCTGCGATTTTTCTCAAATGAAACCGCTACCGCAAGAACCGTCATGGACAAGCTGGCACAGCATGGTTGGCATTGAATGAAAACAACAAAGTCATGTCCTGGTTGTTTTTGCCGCAGTCCGGATGTCGATGATGTTGCAAGGACTTGTCGCAGCCGAGTCCCTGGTGCCTCGCGGACATCATGAACCACGGAGAAGGTGAGTAACCTCTCGAAATGCCTGCAGCACCAATGCCGCTGGTCGTTGGACCACAGGGATGTCCTGAGGTGTCCCGCTGTCCCCCTTTACATCCACCTTGTACCTGCCGTAGCCACGCACGCATGCTGTACGCATATTCACTCCTGCCCGCCGCACAATCGTAGCGGCCGCCCTCGCAGCCGACGTGAAAATGCTGGCAGCAGAAGGTCTTTTGCAGACCCGTCCAGCTTACCTGCCACAACAAGCCTGCTGGAGAGAGTGAACTATGTGAACTTGAGTGAGCTGTGGCTGTGGCCTCCCATGTCTTCAAGTCCTGCCGGCAGTCGAAAGCACAACCTATGTGCTTCCGACTGCAGCACCACACCTGACGGCATCTGACGGATCGATCTGGAAGTTGCCACCCCCCCGCATCCCCTGCCCTCGAGGTCAGGATCTGGCCTTCTTCCTCTGCGACCATCCCTGATCCGAGTTCTTGAGGCCAGCCTGGCAGATGTGCATAAATGCACTGGAAGCTGCTGGCACCAGAATCCGTTCGTGTGCAGCGCCTGGCAGTCAAAAAGCTCTGGCTCCGGAGTGGTTGTCGTTGTGCTGCTCAAGAGCTTGCAGCCGATCTTCTTTACCAGGCAGCACCACCTCGACAGCACTGCATCGGCTGCGTGCGGAATCGCTACTCGCCGGCTGAATGCCGCCACAGGTGCTGTATTTTTTCGATTGGCCAGTGCCTGGCTTCACACTTGCATCGCATCAGCTGCCCAAACCCTAAACCCTAAACCCCAAACCCTAAACCCTAAACCCTAAACACTAAACCCTAAACCCTAAACCCTAAACCCTAAACCCACCAAAAGAAACAGCTTCGTGTTCACGAGCCTTCCGGTGCAGTGGTGCGGTGAGTCCCTGAGCCAAGCGGGCCAAAACCCCCTGCTTGGAGGTTCATGGGACCCCAATTAGGACTTAGAGGACTTAGGGGGCTTATATGAGTACAGTTAGAATTTGGGCTAGAACTGCCCTGAACCTCCAAGTACAACAGCATGAACGCGCTGCTTGGAATTTGATGTTCAAGGCATCGGCGGTGGCGGAGCAGGTGCCGTGTGCATGCAACCTGTAAGGAAGGCCACAGCAACGCGTGCCGCTGGGATACGCCAGGACCGCTATGCAGCATCATGCAGGGCGATGGGTGCAATGCGGTGCGTCGCCATGCAATATAACCTGACATAACATCGGTGCCTATGTGCTCAAGTCTGCAGCAGTAGTGCCGCCGCACCTGCATCGTCACCACTAGCCACCCGACCACATATGCCAACAGAGCGCAAAGTGCAGAATGGAGTGCACAGCACGATACAGCATGTGCGACAGTTCACAAGGCAACGCCCCACAGCTCCCTGAGCTCAGCACCGCGGTCCAGTGCGCGAACGTCTGCCCCACCTGACATGAACTGGAACCCCATTCCCATTTGGCCGCCGTTGTCCCCTTGGCGGGTGTCCCAGTTCAGTGGACTGCTGTTCGTCCCGATGGAGTGGGACCACATGGACCACTTTCACGAGGCGAAACAAAACGATAAGCCTTGCACGCGAGCTAACCCTTGCGGCAGACAGCCGTTGTGCGGGCTCCCCGAGGTGCTACACCCACTCACCAAGCTCACGCTCCCCAAGCTGTGGGAATAAGACTTTAGTAGAATCATGAAACTCATCGGATAAGTTCTGCTGGTTAAGCATCATTTCGAGACTTTCCGCAACTTTCCGTGTCTGCAGGCACTGTGGTCAAGTAGCAGGATCAGCGTCTTGGTACGGCAGTCTGATGTTCCACTCAATCTACCGCAAATTACAGTCTTCCTGATTCTTCACAGGCTGCACAAAGGAGAACTGCAGCATTTTGGACCGCTCCCTGCCGCCAAAGTGGTGAACTACAGCGTTCTTGCCAAATTTGCCTGCTCGCAGGCTGTAGATTACCAGCGCTTTCGGGTGTTGGCAAAATAACCAAAACATCCTCAAGGCTAACCTGGCCCAAACTTGTCGAAGCATTCCAGGGTGGACAATTTCAAGCACGCGTCACGAAAAGTGTGTGGGTGCGAAGCAGCGAAGCATTTCAAACATTCTTTGGTTGCGTTGGCTTTGGCTGGGCTACACAGCCTTTAAATGTGCCTTGACTTTGGCTTTGTTATAGCGGGGCTTGGGGAAGCTGTGTGCCCCACCACAATTGCAGCCATGTCAGCACAGGCCTTTCACCTTGCCAAATGCTTTGTGTGTGTGTGTATGTGTATGTGTATGTGCATGTGTATGTGTATGTGTATGTGTATGTGTGTATGTGTGTATGTGTGTATGTGTGTATGTGTGTATGTGTGTATGTGTATATGTGTGTATGTGTGTGTGTGTGTGTATGTGTGTGTGTGTGTGTTTGTTTGTTTGTTTGTTTGTTTGTGTGTTTGTTTGTTTGTTTGTTTGTTGGTTTGTTTGTTTGTTTGTTTGTTTGTTTGTTTGTTTGTTTGTTTGTGTTTGTGTGTTTGTTTGTTTGTTTGTTTGGACATTAGGGCTGGTTTTGGCCGAGCTGGTGCAAACATTCCTTGACTTCAACACATGGGTTGGTTTGCTCAAGCGAGGGAGCAGGGGGGTGTGGGAAGCGCGGCCCACGACGTCACTGCGACGGGACCCATCTGCATCGCTCTCCCCTGGACCGCTATGGCCCCTAAACCCTAAACCCTAAACCCTAAACCCGAAACCCTAAACCCTAAACCGTGTGCGAGCCTGCAACTGGCAAGCCGATTCGTCGGGCCTTTCGCACGAGATGTGCACACATGTATAGGGTTTAGGGTTTAGGGTTTAGGGTTTAGGGTTTAGGGTTTAGGGTTTAGGGTTTAGGGTTTAGGGTTTAGGGTTTAGGGTTTAGGGTTTAGGGTTTAGGGTTTAGGGTTAGTTTAGGGGTTAGACAACTTCAAGACTACTTGGCGTCGATTGGTTGGGGCCGCTCGGTCTACCTGCGGCCCACGACCTCATCCAGAACTACTGGCTGGTTCTTAGCAGGGAATGAGGGAATGAGGTACCCTATATAATTCCTTAAAGGGTATGTATATATATATATAGGGCCCTAATTCCCTGATTCCCTACTAAGAACCAGGGGGACTAGTGCACAAAGATCTCTGCCACTCGGGCTCGGGCTTGATGCATCCGAGCTTGGCATGCTTGCAACACCAGGCCCTGCGTCGTCCGGGCCACAAATGACAGTGAAAAGCTGCTGGCACATGCAAACTCCCCTTAGTGACTCAGCGAAGACTTGCTAATAAGAGTGTATTTCTTCGGTGGCGCTACGTTACCATCATATCATCAGTGAAAGAACCCCGTCAATCATACTACGCGCAACACCTTCGGAATACGGCGCGCAACGAAGCTTTGGCCAAAGGTGGGAGGGGATCGAGGTTGCTCTGACTCCATCCAGTTTCGTGATGTTTTGAACATGTGTCAAAACGTCAACTTTGTAACCGGATGCCACGCTAAAATTTGGAATCGCTGGGTATCACACATTGTGGCTTATGTCTTCATCTCTGAAAGTACAAGCACAAAGTGAATGTTAGGGCGACATGCAACTCGGAAACCAAATTCGGGAATCGAGTCGAGCAATTCGACCGCCAGGATTGGGAAACAGCAGAATTCACGAACCCGTGTCGCGGACTGCGTGCGGCAATTCGGGGACCACGACCCGCCAATTCAGGGACCGAGGCGCAACAATTCGGGCGCCGCAGTGCGCATTCGTGTTGCGTGTGGATCTGACTTGGCGCTTTGCGGCCACTCTGTGCGAAGACACATATGCCGGACCACAAAACCGGCGGCCTGGAGAGATCGCGATGGGGGGCATGCGGCCGGCAAGCCCTAAACCCTAAACAAGTTAGTGGGGTTGTGCGGGGCTGAAAGCCTAAACCCTAAAGGAATTAGTAGGTGGGTGGTGGCCAGCTCCAAACCCTTAATGGAGATGTTGGGTTACAAGCCCTAAACCCTGAAAGAGTTTATTTCGGCTGGCAGGCCCTAAGCCCTGAAAGGAGATCGTGACAGGGGTGGGCGAATTCCAGTCTCCCAGTGTCCCCGCCCTGTGCCTGAATTGCTGTTCCTGAATTCTGTTACGTTCATTCATGTGTGTTAACTCAGCGATCACCGTGTGCCTTGAATGAATGAGAGTGTAAGCATATGACTCACCTCAAGCATCGGGATGTCCGCCCTGATACTAACCGTCCTCAATAGGGATTATAGTACCTCCTACTATTCTCCCTATGAAGGAGCCGCTAGTAGATGGGGGAACATCCCGCATTACAGCATCTTAAGTGCAACTGGAGCCCAAGTCTGCACCTGTCAAGACAAAGCGCAGGCACAAAGCGCCTCTTGTCCAGCGGCCACCCCTCCTGCCAGTCATGTAGCCTCAGCTGGAAGCAGTGCTTTTCAGTGCTTGTCGTTGCTTTTGGGGCACCATGGAGACATTCAGAGTCCTGGAGCATCGTGAGGCCAGAGCTCTGCAAAGCAGTCGAACTTGCAGCCCTTGTGCTCGTTTGCACCTGCAGGCATATGGCAGTCCCTTGAACATCAGCGAAAGATTCCTTGAAAAAAGATCACGCAAACCGCTCATCTTTACACATCCTTACAGCTCTCCCCCATGCGTCTATATGGGGGTTTACGAAAATAGGGACCCTACTATCGACCCCATTCGACCCCCAAATAGTAGGATTCCCTTATAGTAAGGATCCAGTAGTAAGGTACCGCGAATTTCGGAAAACCCCCAAATGTCGCCGAGCTGCAGCACCAGGACACCTTGGCCTCGCTCCAACTGTGGGCAGCCGTCTTCAGAGCTGCGTCGCAGTCCTCAAGTGATCTCAGTGCTCACACGAAAGCTCCGCGATGCTCCCCGCAATTCGCAAAAACCGGATGGGGTGCACAATGCGGTATGCAGCATCTAGGGTGCGCGCATAGGGCGCGGGGAAGGATCGGTGAGAGTTGCAAGCCACTTGGAAGTGTTGGCAGCACCAGCCTTGGCAGTGGTGCGTTGCGTGGACTTGTGCACACAGTGCACACACCGAGGAGCGCTGCTTCCTGGGCGTCTGGCTCTTGCGCTGAGGTGACCAGCTGTCGACCGTGTGAGATCCATCTTCCTGCGACAGCCAGCAACAGCATGAGTCGTAACATAACGTGACGTGTCAACATGAACATACGTGAACCAACATTGGGGAGAGGGGCTGGAGCGCCTTGCAGTGGAATTTCAGGTCGTGGTTGCAGGCAGTGTCTTGCACCATGCAGTGCCAGCCTCGGCGTGAGGGAAAAAGAGGCTCAGAGAGTCCAAAGACGAGCCCAATTGGAGGGGTCTCCGATCTTCAGTCTCCCCTTGTGAAAGCCCATGTGCACAGTGCTCAACTCCGCAGCTACGGGAAATCTACTTTCAGAGCTGCCAAGTCAGCGAATCGGGCCGCAAACAAAAGCAACATGTCACACAAGCTGGGAAGAAGGCATTTTTGATGGCACACCTGTTCCCAGGATTGCTGCAGACTTGCTCTTGTGCCAACTGATTTAGAGATTTAGAGGGCCTTCTCAGCGGGAACCCTTAACTGCGAGAGCCACAAAAAAAGACTCACCTCCAGCATCGATGCATGCGCGAGTGAGCATTGTAACTCACGGTTGCCGCCACCGTAGCTGTCCGCCTGCAAGGGCCAAGCATCTATCCAGGCCACTCGCTACGGAAAAAAGTCTCTGAATGCTCTTTGGAGGGGGGCATAGCTGCTACTGCCTTTGCCTCGACCCTTCGCATTGCTGAGGCCTTCTTGATCAGCCAATTCTCGCAGGTAGAAGCGCCACATGCCTCCGAGCTTACCATCGATGTACCGATGGATGATAAGCGACTGGTTCATGCGCAGCCCTTACATCAAACAGCTCTGCAGATGAAGAGCTCCCAACTCTTCCTGAATAAGTAAAAGGCGGTCAGGAAAGCCGTCACATGCACTGGTGGCGGAGCCATGAGCAACCAACCGCCGAGTCGAGCGGAAGCTGGGCCTTCCAGCGTCTGTCTGTCTGGGGCTCCGGCAGATTGGCAGCTGCCCTGGACCACCGGAAACTGCCGTGGTGTGTGCCAGGACTCGGGGGAGAGCAGTGGCCACAGCGAAAAGAGCGAAAAGCTCATCCTACAGCGCGAGTTTACTAAGCTCTCTTCCTCATAACATCTCATAGCGCTTGGCAATGGCTCTGCGACATAGTTCTACGCGCTTGTCACACGTTGGGCCCTGGCCGTGGCACCCGTCGCCCGGTTGAGGTAGTAAACCCTTCACAGTCTGCGCTGAGTCTGCTGGGGCTTGGGGGGAAAGGCGTGTGTTCTTCCATATCCAAGCCCACGCCTTCCTTTTGAGTCTTCCAGCTCCTGACAACACCAAGCATGGGATGAAACGCTGCTACCTCTCAGAGGTGGCGAGCGACGGCCTTCCAGGTCGATAGGCTGCATGCTGCCAGCTGCAGCAGAATGAGGGGCCTCATGACGACTCCCCTTAGAACCTTAATACCCAGTAACAATTTTCGTTTTAATATCCTCTTGGGTTTCATATGAACAAAACTAGAAAATATGATTCCCAAGGGGGATACAGATGAAAGGCAAGCTAGATGCGACATGTGAAGACACGTTTCACTCCTCCCAAAGTGGCGTGAGGCGCGGGCCAGAGCCGTCGCAAGGATCCCACCGGCATCACCTGCGCGGAAGCAATGGCAGCAACGTACGAGTACCACGACTAAAGTACAGAATTCAGAAATGCATGTTCAGGAAAGGCCCACCCCCCCCCCCCCCCCCCAAAAAAAAAAAGGGGGGGGGGGATGGTGGCGGATGAAGGCGGATGGTGGGAGTGTGGGGTAGCTGAGTTGACTATTTAGCCTCGAGGGACCAGAACCAATCTCAAACTCTCTCTTTGCGTGTCCAGACCGACCCCCAAAACTAGCCAGAAAACCCGATGAAAGCATCTGCAGGGGGGGGGGGGCCGGGCCGAGGCTGGTAACACGCAGCGTTGAAAAGGTTTAGGGTTTAGGGTTTAGGGTTTAGAGTTTAGGGTTTAGGGTTGAGGGTTTTGGGTTTTGGGTTTTGGGTAAGTAGGGACTATACAGCAGTTATACTATGCAGGCTCCCTTGTGGCAGTACCACCCTTCCGCAGACCTGCCCATCATCGAATGGCGCCGAGAATGTCCATTCAAATGAATACACATGCACACAATGGTAGTACGTCTTGATTATGTGTGTCGAGGTGGCACGGGCTTAGCCTCCGCTTGGAGAGGCCAATGGTGAATCTAGGTAAAGCCAAGGTGACTTTAGCTGGTTCGGCGCTTCCGTGTGGCTCAACGTTTAGCCCGACATCCGAGCCAAAAGCTGCGCGAGGAGGTAGACACGTGGCATCCTGCACCTTCACTTCCCAAGTCTGTATGTGAATACCAAATCCGATTGTGGGATCTTGAGGCAAACATAGGCAAACTGTGAGCTTTGCTGTCTGAGGGGCCGATGGCTTGAGGGAGCGGAATGGAATCGAACCCGGTCAATGAGAAGAGGCTTCTTAATGTCTTGTACAGACGCTCCAACAGGAACAGGGCGCATGCTGCAGCCAGGTGGCCGAGGCCCACAGAGCTTTTGCATTGCGACTTGCATCTTTATGCGATTTGCCAACAGAGCCCCGTGGTGTCCATGTCACAACCCGGCAGTCCGCCTCGTCTACCCAGCGAACATGCTTTGCACGATGGACACCATCAAAGCACGTTCCAAAGTCCTGCCGACATGAAGGAGCGCCCGCAGGATTTACAGGTGCCAGTGTACGACATAAGAAGCTCAGAGCAGCTGCTCTCAACCACTCTCGCAGAAAGCCAAGAAGATTCAGCGCAAGCGGTCCACCACCGTCTGTCCCCGTGTGATTGCCTGCGTGACGGTACGCAGGCATGAGGCCAAGTGCCAGGCTAACCCCCAAAGCATTGAACATGTCGACTCTCAACTCGCTCTCTAAGGCTGGAGCACCACCTAGCTCAACCTCGATGTGCACTTCGCCTCATGCCGGGCTTCTGTAAGGTGCACCAAGCTGAACTGCCAAAAAGCTTCTGAAAAGTCGTTCGAAACGAAGAAAAGCGTCTGAAGAGGCTTCTTACGGCCGCGGCGCTTGCTCGCAGGACTATCTCGGGGCGCAGCACCATGGCCATTGCCACTGCCTTTCCAAAAGGGCAAAAAACAGTCCTCCACATGGCTCGGTCCTCAAACTCCGAGGGGCATCGCAGATGATGGCCCCGGGTAACGAGCGCAGCTGCCAGAGTCCTGAGAGCTAAACACTTTTGAATATGCATTACAACATAACATAATATAATAGCATATCATATCATATCATGTAATATGATATAATATAATGTAGTATAACATAACTGATACACTAATATATTATAATCGTATAGTATAATATAATAGATATCAAATAACATAATATAACATAATACAATGGAATATAACATCATATCACGTCATATCATATCAGATCATATCATGTAACATAATATCATACAAATATAGCACGTGTAAATTTACCTCTTCGAAAGCATATTATAGCATAATACAGTATGCCTGGCGCCTGTTCGGCCGGAGGCTTCCAAGCTGTGCAGCAGCGGGCTGCAGAGCTCCAGAACAGTGGCGGCCAGACCCGCCCAGCAGCCCAGCTGGCCTCGGTCGAAGCTGGGATCTGATATGGGGCGAGGCGCTCGTAGCGAACGCCTTTCGAACGCCTTTCGTTCTTAAGCCTTTCGTAACGCCTGAAAGGGGATTATCGGCCCTGCTATGAAGCGATGGAGGCTAATGCAAACAGCCAATGCAAAATAGCCGATGCATCTCTCAGGCTGGCCTCGGCTGCCAGAGGTCGTCGATCGTTTTTGAACCTCGACCGCGGCTCTCAGTCAGAAAGTTTAGAGGATTCCAGACGGCATGAACTTGGAGCCGGCTTGGCAAGAGGCATAGGGGAGGTCTGCAATGGCAGCAATGAATCTACCCACCTGGCAAGAGGCTGCAGCATGATGCAGCTGAGGCCATGCTCGGTTTGGTCATGGCCATCAGCACCTCGGAGCTGGAGGCCAGCAGCCTGCTCGCAACGGCGCGGCAGCTAGTCAACATGCGACCCTCGCAGCGTGCGCGAGCTCGTGCTGCCTGTGCTGCAGTTCTGGCTGCATGCCTGTCGAAGCGATGCCACGGCACCGTCGCCAGCACGGTCAGCTCCCAACTTGCCACTGTCAGACGTTGCCAGGACCTCAGCGACCACAGACGGAATGAGTCGGACATCCGCTACGAGCACTGCGAGCATCGCATACTCTTCCAACGAGCCCAAGCATGAGCGAGACGCGCAGCAAACACCTCCGCCGCAGCCTCTGGGTCAGCGTGAATGTTAAACTCTGTCACCTTGGAGGCATTGGATCATGGGCTCGAAGATGAGGCTCAGCGTTTGCACCAATGCTGAACTGTTGAGGCACATGCCCGCCCGTGGTTGCCTCGCCCATTCCCGCAGCAGCCCATGACCTGAACTAGTCCCACTGTATCTCACGTTTCATCTCATAGTATGGCACTTGCAAAATCTTGCAAGTAGGCCCAGTAGGCAACAAGCTGTCAACCGATGCTGCTCACTGAGCAGCAAAGACATCCGTCAGCAGCTCCGGCAGCTTGGGGTTCTCGCGGAGAGCCAGGGCAAGATTTGTCAAGGGGCCTCACAGCTTGTCCACGCACGTCTGCATCAATGAGCCCGTTAGCGTGTTCCCACATGGTCTCACGTTCTTGCAACGAGCTGGCCTAGTGTGACCAGCGTCAGCTCGGCACTCTCTTGCCGAGCCCGCTCGGCCAACGCCAGCAATTCTGCCACAGCCCCCGGAGCCCCTTCCGCCGGCAGCAGTTCCTTCGGAGGCTCCGGCGTCTGCGCGTCACCTCTTGTGGCTACATTTGCTTGAACTTTTTTACTCAATGCTGGAAAGCGCAGAAACAGCCACCCAGGGCCTAGTCCATCCTGGCCATGGAAGTGTCTGGCATCGATGGCCTCATGTCAGCTGAATGTGCTGTGACATGGCCACTTTTTCCACAGTGGTGCGCGAAGTCTTGCAACTCGGAAACGCGGCTTCGCGCTGCCCATCAAAGGGGCGGATTCGCGCGGCCATGAACGCTCCTTCCTTCGCGCAACTAGAAAACGCAGGTTCGATACAACATCCATCAATAAGCCTTTCCAGTCCCGTCAGACGCCCGCCTCCGCCTCCATCCTCCTCCCAGCTTTTCTCATGTCGACCCTTCACCCAAACGCGGAACCTGTGAAGAACGCTGCCGCTAGGAGCATAGAGCGTGAGCAGATGCCACAAGGCCAATACGAGTAAGCAGTTTCAGTGACTGAGGGGCTTCTTCCAGCAGACTTAGATGTCGATCTTGTCGTCAGAGGAAAATAACCCAAACTTGGTGGAGAAAGTTTGTGCCTTCTTTTTTCCGCAAGTGCTTCTTTGAAATGCCCAAACCTCGCCACGCGGAGAAGTTTGGCAAATGTATGCACAGACTCCAAAAAACGGTCTGAAAAACTCTTTCACGATGGCACTTCGTAGCAGGAGCTCGGGTGCACCTTCGAAGTTTTCATTTTCAGATGAATCTCAATAACAACTTCGAACGAATGGACTGACTTGTTCGTGTTGGTGTTCATGCGAATTCTGGCTGGGTTTGGAGTGGTCATAGTCTTGCTGTCGAAGTGGTTTTTGGAAAATCCGCAGGCATACAGCAACAGGGCAGTCGACCAAAGACAATGCACAGTTCACACCTCTCTCGATGTGTCAGAGTCAGAGGATGTTGAGTACTCAACTGCTCAACGGGGGAAAAGCAACCTGAATTTACAACTGTCAGTCACGCGATTCACACACAAGTAGCGTGAATTTGCCAGGTTCGGAAGCGCAAATCGACGAAGCGAGCAGCGTGAATCGCCCAAAGCAGTAGCATGAAGCTGCTCCTGGAAACAGGCAGCCCGAAGCAGAAACTCTTGGTAGCGTGAGCGGCTAGCGCGTTAACGGCTGGAGTGAAACGGTGTAGCGTGAAGTGGGGTGAGTCGCGTGCGGTTGCGTGAAGCGGCACAGCGGGCATCTATCATTGTCCGCATCAAGTTTCGGTGGTGACTCGTTGCCACCATTTCTTCGGTCGCCGGTCGTTTCGAAAGCTCGCAAAACAGGCACAGCGACCTCAACAAATGACGAAAGCAACATGGCGGCAGCAATGCCACAGAGCAAAGAGCACTCAGAGAGTCGACAGCGCCGAGAAGCTCTGAGGCCCGGCCGTGCCCGCAAGGCACTGCGCAGCGCCGCTGGCGACCAGCGGTCTGCAGGTCGGCTTCGCGGCAGCGATGCACTTCGCCACGTTGACCGTCACCTTGAAGCACATGCAGATGCAAGGGCACATGCACAAGCACGCTAGGGCGCGTCACCATCATGACATCGACTCCGCACCTGCTCCAAGGAGCAGTTGCCAAAGCAGGTCGAGATAAGCTTCAACCTGCGGGTGCGGGGCCGAATGTGGCCGAGGACCACTTGGCAAGTTGCTTCTCAACTCCTTCTCGGCTCTATCGCTGCTGAGATGCTCGAAGTTTGATTGATCGGCCAGCCGCAATGCCATGCAGATTGCGATGGCATCATCAACACCTGAGAAGGGCATGGTTTGGGTTTAGGGTTTAGGGTTTTTGGTTTAGGGTTTAGGATTCAGGGGTCAGGGTTTGGGGTTCAGGGTTTGGGGTTTAGGGTTTAGGGTTTCGGGTTTCGGGTTTAGGGTTTAGGATGGTGCGCCCTTGGGTGCACCTGCATCTGTATCGATGGCTAACCAGCGGGTGCAGGAGCTCCGTGAGTGCGGCGCCAGCGCCATGGCAAGCGCGCATGCGCGCGAGGTCTCCGAAAAGGTGTTATTCCGTGTGATATACAATATTATGACAAATTTATGAAACAAGGTGGCCTAGTGTAATTCCGTGATACTTCATTCTTGCCGTCCAGTGCTGAGTGATGATTGGGCAAAAGTCTGACAGTTGCAACTTCCGAGGTCTTTAGGCAAGTGTCGCAGGGCTGCACAGATTCAGCTTTTCAAGTCAGCTCTCAGCCCTAAACCCTAAACCCTAAACCCTAAACTCCATCTGGAAGACGTGGGACCCATTAGGACGTATTTTGCAGGCCTGGATCGATGCTCAGCCAGCTCGTCCGACAGGTGGACCAAGACCTTCCACCCACTTCAGCCCCAACTGCATCCTCCAGAGAAGCCTTTGTGTGTTGGGAAGTCCATGGGCTTCTGGTGTATGGAAAGATCCCACCCATGGCATACAGGCTCCGTCCTGACACACAGCTCAGACCCAGGGATTTGTGTTTTTTTGCGGCAATCCCTCTGGTGACGTCACAGGTTTTCCTTGACCTTCTTTCCTCAATCCAGGGCGCTCTCCGACCTCCTGCCTGCCCGGCCTAACCGCTTGACCCGCCCCCCTGACCCTTAGCCCTGCCGTAGGCTCTTCTTTCGGGTGCCTTGCTCGGCCTTGTTTGCGTTTGAGGCTTCCGTTTGGGTTTTTCAGTGGGCTCAGGCTTAGCGATTGCTCCTTTGGTTTGCACTTGATCTCTCTTGAGAGCCGATCTGAAGCAGCTTTGCACAGCGTGAGTCATCGGAACTGGACAGTGCAAGCGACTCAAAGCGCATGCCCAGGTGCCACCAAGGAGTCATCCCCAGCGGCCAAGAGTTTTCTGAGCACCTGGGTTTCAAAAAACCCTGGGGGCCGACCCCTCAACAGAGAACACCACTCTTGAGAAGCTTCTTCTTTTCTGAACGCTGCCTCCACGGCTTTGTCCATGGCGGCTTGCTGCTCGCTGCAGCGAAGAGTCATGCCAATCGCCAGCCACCTGCTGAACTCTGACTCTTCACACGTAGGCACCACTGCACTGCAAGATGCTGCAAGTGAAGTGCTGTAGAGGTCAACCCCTCCTGTCTTCTCAATTTCGCCTTCCTGCTCACTGCCACCGTGTCAGACCCCCACCAGGATTCTTCAACGTCACTCCATGATGGCACGAGACTTACTTCCAGGGCGCAGCTATACCTGGCCATCCGCTTCCCCGGACGCACCGTGAAAAAGAGCGAACCCTGCGCGCCTGCGTGGCGGCGAGGTTGGCCCGACAACCTGACGGTGGCCGGTGCAAGAAGAAGAGCGCACTTCAGGCTTAAAGGGTCTTTCAGCCTAGAGGGCCCTTCAGTAGATGCACGGTCTTTGTCATTTCGCATACATATGAAAAGGTATCTCTATAGCGAGGCCTACAGAGGCCCACAGAGGCCCAGAAGCAGCCTACAGCCCACAGCCTGGAAGCTTGAAGAGTCCACGCGCCTGCGCAGAACACACTGATCTCTCTGCAGCTGCAGCTGTTTTTCATATAGGGTTTAGGGTTGAGGGTATAGGGTTTAGGGTTTTAACAGCTCGTTGTATAGGCTTTAGTCACTCACAACGGCTTCTTTGGCAAAGTGATGGTAAGGATCGAGACTGTGCTTGCCAGAGTCATCTTGCCTCGCCGGTGACTGCACTTCTTCCCAGCCTCGGTATTGCCACCCTAAACCCTCAACCCTCAACCCTCAACCCTAAACCCTAAACCCTAAACCCTAAACTGTAGCCGGCTTGGGACACCTTGGGAGATCGCGAGATTTCGGGCCCCATCTCGGATCGGAACAAGTGCTGCTCTTGGGGAGGTTGCGTTGCACCAGGGCCCTTAAACTGGCAGCTGCATCTTGGCGTGATCCGTATGTCTCTTCGGCTTCGGCGTAACTTTCGAGAGGTTCGAGATAACTTGAGCCTCTGTCCTGGCTCAGGAATATTATGACTGCATCTTCGTGTAGTTCCTTTGGCCATGAGGTTAGGTAGGTTGAAGGTGTATAGTCCCAGAGTCATTCGGGGCCCTGCACCCTCCAGCCTAAAGGCCCCGAAAACTTCAAGGAGAAGGATTACTACTACTTGCTTAAGAACCACCCAAAAAAATGAAAAATATTCTTCCTTGTAAGGGTTTCATATAGGGATGATTATGTTCTTCCTTATAAGGGTGATATAGGGACTATTTCTTGATTTTTTGGGGGATTCTTAAGCACATAGTAGATTCAGGACGGGGAACTGCGAGCTCCAGCCCCCAGCCGCCGAGCCGGAGCCTGCTCCGCCTGCCAGCTGACATTGGGAGAAAAAGAAAAGGATGTTTCGGGATTTGGGGTTTAGGGTTTAGGGTTTTGGGTTTAGGGTTTAGGGTTTAGGGTTTAGGTTAATAGCAGTTAGCAGACTAAGCAGATGTAGTGGACTTGGTAGAGAGCGCACTCAGACTTGTCCAGAAGCTGTGATGTGCCTGGTGTAGCTCGACGGGCACGCTGCTCCACCAAGGCCATCCGCCAGCTTGCATCTGGCGTTTAGGGTTTAGGGTTTAGGGTTTAGGGTTTAGGGTTTAGGGTTTAGAGTTTAGGGTTTCGGGTTTAGGGTTTGGGGTTTAGGGTTTCGGGTTGAGGGTTTAGGGTTTTAGGGTTTGGGGTTTAGGGTTTAGGGTATGTACCCCAGCAGCTCTACCCGCAGTGCTCCCTGGAACAGAACACCACAAGCAAGGCTCACTGCGTTTCAAAAGGGCATGGAACTCACCAAACATCGCCTTCCCGGGTCTGGCTGCATGGTGGCAGAATGACAAACATCATCACAACTTGTGCCATGGAGAGCATGCAGGCCCTGCTTGACATGCCTTAGTTGGAAACAGCTGGAAAGAGTTGGAAACAGACAAAATGGAAAACCTTTTCTGATCTACGAGGTCTTGTCCGACCTCAGAATGTCAGAGCTTGAGCTTCCCTGAGCTCAGCTCTTGATGCATGGTTCACCAACTTCTACTGGTTCAATCTCTTTGATGATGCTGTGATTGTTCTAGGTATCCCTTGGCTGCCGCTGTCGTCATGAGTTCAGTAGTTGGCAACTCAAAGGCCCTTGGAGAGCCTTGGAGAGGGCAGGCCCGGGATGCGAACTCACTGAGTGTACAGAAGACACCGGCATGCTGAGGCTGAGGGCGCCATAACATGCTATATCCATAGGGTGCCATTTTGACTTCTGTCAACGTGCAGGAACACACAGGGCCAGGCGAAGGGGCGCAAGAAGACGCGTGGCGTACTACGCGTACGTCAATACACTCCACAACGCGGGCCGCGGAAGGCGAAAAGAAACGAAAAGGCACCAAGGGCTCAGGAAGCTCTGTATCGGTGCGCAGTGCGAGTCTTGCTGAAGCGTGAAGTGGTGTGAAGGGACAACTGTGCTGCATCAGGCTGCATCTCCTAAACCCTAAATCCTAAACCCCACAACCCCACAACCCCGCCCCTTTCTTCACAGAAGCCGGAACCTTGTCATGTTGGCGAGCCAGCTTGCGCTCCTTCCCACTTCCGGAGGCACGAATGGAGGAGACAAACGCGGGCTTACGATCTTCGGGGTACCTTCTTGGGGTTCTTTAGTTTAAAGGGATCCTACTATTTGGGGCTCTGTTCTAGGGGTCCCCTCTTTTCGCAAACTTCCAAAATAATTAGAAGGCAGCAGACTCGCCTGGAACTTGCAATCCACCTCAAGGGCGCTTCGATTTGCCACTCGCTTGGAACAGTGCAAGCTCGGGGGCTTCCAAGCTTCTCCGAGCTTCCGGCGTTCGGTGCGTCCATGGACAGATACAGCATGGAGTCGATTGCCTGGGAGCTTTGAATCTGTTTGAATCTGTTTGCTGCTTGCATCTTCTTGCAGGGTAGGCGGCTAATTAAATCACTTCAGGCCGTGCAAATACATATCACGAGATACCGAAACCCCAAGACCCCAACAGCGTTTGCCACAGGCGCTTCACGCAACATGGACGCGCGGTTGGCAGGACATTTCCGAGATACGGTGTATATACAAAGAACCTAGAAGGCTCAATTCTGCCAAGGCATATGGATCAACATCGAGTGTGTCCTTCGAGAGTTGCTGCCAGAGCTTATGCCAGATTGACGTACCAGCACAAGCGCAAAACCCCAGTGTAGAGCCGCAATGTGGGGGACGACGAATGGAATTGGGCAGTTTGCATGCAAGACCCCATTGTGGATGCTTCGTCTAGAAGTTGGAGCAGCTTCTAGACTGCCGGGCCGTACTCGGAACTGCAAGACCCTAATGTGGACGCCGAGCGATGTGCATTTTTGCACAGAGCGATGCGAGTTAACCCCCCCCCCCACCCCCACCCCCCACAGTATTGCACATGCTGTGGGGGTCTGCGAAAGTGGGGGACCCCCAATATCAAACCCCAAATAATAGGATCCCCTTTTTGTTATAAGGACCCCAAAAAGGTACCCCTAACTTCGGAAACCGCCATATGGCAGGGTTGGTCCCAGCCAACCGAGCCGACGGCTGCTGTCCGCCCCGACACCCCGAGCTCCCGGGCAGGCACGAAGGATGCCATCCAGCAGGGGAGCCTGGCGCGTGTGGGTGCACCCAGCTTCCAGCCGTTGAGCTTCAGAGATGGGGGTTTACGATATGGGGGGTACCCTTATTCGGGTCCTTCTTGTAAGGGGATCCTACTAGTTGAGGGTCTAGATTAGGGGTCCCCTATTTTCGTACACCCCCAAACGTTCTGACAGAATGCCCCCTTGCAGCCTGCCCACCAAGTGCACTCCCGGCAACGAGAGCGTTTGGCAGAGGAAGACATTCGCCCAGCCTTTTCCGGCGCGCACAGCTTCGGCAAGCACTGAGTCTGCGCAGTGTACCGTGCCTACGATTCCTGCCAACAGTCCCACCTTGTCAGTGCCAGGATCATGGGAATCACAATTGCAAGGATTTGCATGCACCCATGGCCATACATGACCCAGCTCAGCTAGGCGCAGAAAATGCCAGCATGCCTGCCAGGGTGTCCTGATCTGGCTCCTGTCAGCTGCTCGCTGTTTGCTGCTCTTTCGCAGCGTCAACATGAGCCTCAACATGAGCCTCAACATGAGCCTCCACACTGCGGACGATCGCCTCAGCCGAATACTGAGGTCTACTCGTTCTACAGCTACTCAATTAGCTGAATTCAGGCCTGTAACGAAAGCATCATCGAATGTAGTACGAATGAGTGAGCGGTTCGAAGCTGCAATCGAGCCACGTTCAACCGGGCCAGAGGTAGAGGTGGCTGGTACGTGGAGGACGAGCTTTCTGGCCTGGAAGTGCACAAGGATATCTCGCTTGCACCTTTATGGGCCTACGCCAGCATGATGATTCGATCACGAGTTCTGCTTACAGGCTCAGGCTCGCTCAACCCCTTGTATGCGCGGTTTCACTGGTTTCACGCGTTCCCTCTTCCCACGGACGGCTCAGATCTCCCCATGTTTGTGGTGGCCTTCGCACGCTTCGTTCGCACGCTTCGTTCGCACGCTTCCTTCGCATGCACGCTTCCTTCGCACGCACGCTCACGAAGTGACCCTGCAACAAGTCGGATGTACAATGACGTGCAAAACGGTTGGCTTGCAGAGGCGTAGTCAAAGGAGGCTAGCGCCGTGTGCTCGGTCCGTGTGCTCGAGTCCGTGTCACCAGCGTCCTCCCCATAAGGGGTTGTGGGCGAGATTTTCGTCACCACTTCCCAAGTGGGCCTCATTCGTCTCCGGTTTGCAAACCGCATGTATCGCTTCCCACTCCCTCCAAGGCTTAGGGCTACAGTTTAACACTCCTGTCACCCCACCCTCCTCTCACTTGTTTTCAAGCTTCTCACTCAATGCAGATGTATGGTCTAGCTATGTCTAGTTGCCCACCTAGGGCATGCCTTGCTCAAGCTGAACGCCTACGATTTTGAGACGGTTTGAGGTTGATTGGTCCTGGTGTCACACAGGAGACACAGAAATCACACGGCTCCACGCTCCACTCGGCCGAGGGCCCGGCTGCCCAGTCCCAGAGCTCCCTGGATTCCATACCATTGCCTCCAGTCCCTCCGATCCTTCCGGTTTTTCCGGTCCCTCCGTTTCGGGCCGGTCCATGGTGGCGGTGGTGGTGGGATCCTCCGTTTCCTCAAGCAGTGTCGGGTCAGCCCGCGCGGCTGGGACTGTTGGCACTTCGACTTCCTTGCGTGGAGGCACGGCCTTGCACACTGCAAGGCCAAGATGTTCCAAACTATTGCACACGAGCAGCCCGCACCTGCATGGCTGCTTGGGTGGTCGCAGGCCTGGGCCCTACCTGCCAGTGGGCAACCAAAATATTGCAACATACTGCAGACCACTGCATTCGTTCGCTGAATGAACTGTTGCACGGCCACATATTTCCCGACCCCGTTTGTAGCATGGTAGTATTTCACGGCCAATCGCATACTGCAATCGCCGGAATCGTCAGGCCTGCAAGCTCTGCTTGAGGCTTGAGAACTCATCTGCAAGTCCCAGTGGCAAGTTGAGGATCTGCTCGGGATGCGCTCTAGGCGAGTTATGGTGTCAAGGAGGAGGGGCGTCCCCGAGGTCACCTATGGTCCTGGCGCAGAGCACTACAGCTCCTTGATCTGGTGTCAGTTGTTCTTCGGCTGCTGCCCTTGCCATTGCCCACCCCCCACACCCCATCACCCCCCCCTCCCCCAGAAGCGCAAAGGCCCGAGCAACAACCCCTTCCAGCTGGCCATGCTCGTCAACCGAGACCGCATCCCAGTTTCCAGCATACAAAAACAACAAGTCTCCGCCAGCGCGGCACGTAGTGGTTCAACATCTGCATCGTCAACCAGAGTCTGTCTGAAATGTCGTTTGCGCCGCGCTCCATCTCTCTAGCGGCAAACTCTCCAATTGTCCATCCAAGGGCACCCCGCCCAACCACTCAAACCAGCGAGAGCTTTAACAGGCCCCCTATCGAGGATTCTCCACGGCACAAATAGCTTGCGCGGCACCGCGAAGATCCCTTTGTCTTGTGATATCCCTCAGAATCGTCGTGTCCTGTTTGTCTTTTCTGTCACACTTGGGAAGGCAATTGGAGGCAGGCGCACACTGTCTACATCCGACGCAGTTCTTCTCCTCTCGCACCCAACAACGGGACCGTCCTTCGTGCCTTGCATTCTTGTGGGAGTTGAGGAAAATAAAGGACCCCTATAATGGCCACCCAACTAGTAGGACTCCCGTATATAATCAGGACCCCATTAAGGTATCCCGAATTTCGGAAACCTCAGTTGCGATTAAAGCTGAAAAATGCCCCTAAAGTCACTCAGGAGAACCCGCTCATCGGCCCGGTCATTATAGCGCTGGGGAGCAGAGAGCCCATCTCCCTGCCTCGCTGACAACTTCAGCAAACTTCAGCATGATCCACTCCTCCATAGTCTGCTCTCTCTGCGGATCCAGTCACAACCCGACAGGCCCCGAGGCAGGCGTGATCACACGAAGCAAGCTCTCTTGGCCTTCTGGGCAGCGAGCATCCTGCACATTCACTCCCCCCTTCTCCAAATTGTGCAATCCGCAGGCACCCGTGCACTTCTGAGGCCTGACGCGAAGGCAGCGGACTGGCTGAGATAGCACGCCCGACCAAATGGCCTCAAGAAACGAGGATGCTTTTTGACTTGGAAAGCTGCTGCAGCAACTTCTTCCTCGATCCTTCATGATACCCGCGGTGCCTCCCGCTGTGTAACCGGAGCTATGACCTGGTAGGATTCGCAGTGCGGCTGGTCGGCAGCCTTGGGACGCAAGAACATGCAAGAGACCTGCGAGAGACGAGAGACCTGCGAGAGCAACGGACCATGCGCCGCGCTCTGCGCCGCGCACGCAACCTGGGGAACCTGGGGCCACGGCACCCCGTGCACGGAGCCACTTCCCCACCTCCAGAGTTCCATTCCGAAGGAAGTCCTCGGCAAAACTGCGCGGCCGTTTTTTGAAGAGAACAATTTACTAAATTCCGGTCATGTCAAGAAGCCCTCTGTCCTGTGGATGATCTGAAGCTGCCTGGACCAGCCGGACTCTTTTGAGGTCCACATCTGTGCTGAAAACAACCTTGGCACGGAAATGGCTCCACTTTGTCGTCTTAAGTTGTCAGCCACATGGGACTTTACGAATATGGGGGGGAACCCTAATATAGACCCCCAAATAGTAATAAGGACCCCTAGTAAGGTACCCCTAATTTCGAAAACCCCTGAATGCACACAGAGGATGACACTTCGATGAACTTCTCTGGACCCATGCACGGAGTGGCTGCGCGACTGGCATCGCACCTTTGCTCGCAACATGTCATGCTTTGGTAAGTTCCCCCTTTTACTAACAGTCCTTTCTACGGATTAGAGTACCCGCTATTGTAATCCCAATTAAGGACTGTCAGTATAAGGGGGAACATCCCAATGGACGCCTGTCAGAGGGCCAAGGGCCTGAGGTGCACACGTATCCGAAGTCCAGAATCCCTTCAGGGATGAACCATACGCAGCCTCTGGCGCATACCTCATTCAAAGTTCATGCACAGCGCCTGCTGTATCATCTACCATTAACAGGGAGGTCAGACATAGGTTGAGTACAGAGACATATAGAAACCTGCCAGTGTCAAAAGGCTCCGTTTTGTAACGCGCTCGTTAACAGAGTGAGGTGCTCCCTCACTGTGGCCAGCAAGTTCAGCTGGTCGCAGGACGTCGTTAGCGGGGATTTGGGAAAAAGAAGGCGTCGGTGCTCCTTCGGAGTAACCCGTCGCCAGAGACACAAATATCCAGATGCATCCGCAGTCGCATGCCACTTCTGCACCCTTCTGCGCTCCATCCGCTTGGACCTCCTCAGGCCGAGCAGGCTACAAAGAATCCTACTGGGAAGGAACCTCCGCATCAGCGACTGCGTCGAGGCTGGTCGGAGACCGAGAACTCGAGCTGTAGGTCCGCAGCAGGCATCTGGCGACAGTCATTGGCAACAACTGTGAAACGAAACAACCCCCTAAACCCTAAACCCCAAACCCTAGACCCTGAACCCTAAACCCTAAACCCTAAGCCCTTCTAGCATGCCGGCAGGGCCCATCCAGACATTCCGCCCAGTTGCATGACCTCCATCCACATCTCCCCCTGCACGTAGGCCTCAGACATGTCACCCACGCACCACTCCACACCAACAGTTCCCCCCTCATACTATCACAGTCCTTAACAGGGATTCTATATCCCCTGTTAGAATCCCCACTAAGGGGAACATCCCAACCGACACCCCCGGATGCTGGGATCCGGTACCCTCCGGATCGCCAGCACCTTGGACTTGGGAAGCAGAACCTGTCACGGGATGTTTGGGGGCCCGAATATAGACCCCCAAAGAGTAGGATTCCCTTATAATCAGGATCCCCAAAGAGTAGGATTCTCTTTTAATAAGGATCCCCAAAGAGTAGGATTCCCTTATAATAAGGACCCCCAATAAGGATTCCCTTATAAGAAGGATCCCCCAATAGGGTACCCCCTATGTGCGGAAACCCCCATGTCGCACGGCAGCCAACCGCTTTTCTGACACATGCATTTCCTTGGCCACCCGCGTCAGCCACAACAAAGGGTACATGCAGAAAAAAGACAAGGTAGGGCGCGCGCTCGTGCGCCATGCGTTTAGGCGCCATGCGTTTGGGGCCATGTATGTGAATATTGCCGGGCATCGCTGCCCCTTTTAAACTCCTCGCTACGAAAATCATATAAACCCGCGGGAGCGTTTAAACAGGAGCAAATCCAGCCTCGACTGTTCAGGGGGGAGGGGGGGGGGAAGGCCCCCACACTAAAGAGGTTACAACATTAAGCGTTACCTAAGGGAGAAGGTTTTTTCTGAGAAGTGCTGAGCGTGGGGTTGCAATATTTACAGCAGCGGCTTGGGTGTAAGGTGGGAGGGTTTGACTAGTCTTGGAAGGTTTACCTTCCAACGGGAAACCCCTCTGAAACGCACGACGCTCGCGCACGCGTCCTACCAAAAACAATGCAAAAATCGTGAAATAGAAGGCGGCCCATCTTTGCCACTGGGTCAGGTCCCAGGCCTTCTTCGTGGCGGCCCACGCAAGGTCCGTCGGCTGCTTGCGGAGCATCACACTCTCCTCAGCCTGGACCTCCTCAGCGCAACCCATGGCTGTCTCGGACATCTGCTATCCATGAAAGTCGCACGACCGAGGACGCAACTGCCTCCTCGTTGTGCATCTTTCGCACTTCTAGAGGGCCGCTCAAAGGTGCCTCAAAGTCCTGGTTGCAGTTTTCCATCACACTTAGGAAGGCAACTTCAGATATAATCCGAATAACAATATAAATAATACTCAAAATATTTATTCATAACAATATCAATAATATGAATATAAACTTTGGGCAAGCTCACAGTGTCTCAAGCGCAATCGCTCTGCCTTGGGACACACGACCCACTCGCCGCTCTCGAGGCCGAAGCAGTGTGTCCCTCCCACCTGCCACAGTTCGGAAAGTCGGCCGTTTAGGGTTTAGGGTTTAGGGTTTTTGTGTTTAGGGTTTAGGGTTTTAGGGTTTAGGGTTTAGGGTTTAGGGTTCCTGGATTCTTTCGAGGTTGCCTCCACACGGGCGGTGATGCGCAGCAGCTGCCCGGTTTCGACCTTTCCGACCTCCAGACACGAATCTTCGTCATCTATCCTAACCTGCAGCTTATAGTCATAGTACTACTAATAATAATAACAATAAAAAACATGATGACAATAATCATAACAATAATCGAGCTAATACTAATAATAATTATTATTATCATTGTTATTATTATTATTATTATTATTATTATTATTATTAAAGACTCCCAACTCGCCGAGCTCGCCTTCGCGGCCTCGGCCAGTGAGCAGCGGCTCCGCAAGGGGCAGCCACGCGTAGACACCACCTGAAAGTACCTGCGAACTCAGAGCTCGACACACAAAAGCTCAGGCTGCAAGCAGCAACAGTTAGAGGGTTTAGGGTTTAGGGTTGAGGGTTTCGGGGTTTAGGGTTTAGGGAGGATTGCCCGACTCCCCACATGTCACCGACGTGGTATCGTGCTCAATGGGGAGCACAAGCTGCACTTCTTGACCTCTACTTCCACAAGCCTGACGGATGTCGCAGTATGCCACAGCTTGCAAAGCCATGCTCCGCCCGCATCACGCTTCCCAGCCGCCTCAGGAAGGGCGCAGGCCCTGGTTGGGTCGTAAATACCCAGCCAGTCGACCTTGGGGGGGGTTTAGGGTTTAGGGTTTAGGGTTTAGGGTTTAGGGTTTAGGGTTTGGGGTTTGGGGTTTGGGGTTTAGGGTTTAGGGTTTAGGGTTTAGGGTTTAGGGTTTAGGGTTTAGGGTTTAGGGTTTAGGGTTTAGGGTTTAGGGTTTAGGGTTTAGGGGGTTGGGAGGAGCGCAGATGTGATGTCATGCCAATCTCCGACGTCTGCAAGCTCGGCTGCAAGGCCCGTCCCGCCCCTCCACTCGCAGGAAGACCTAGGGTCCATCGGAGGATTTGGGGTTTAGGGTTTAGGGTTCAGGGTTTGGGGTTTAGGGGTTCGGGTTTGGGGCTTAGGGTTTAGGGTTTAGGGTTTAAGGTTTAGGGTTTAGGGAGATTGCTGCGTATGACTCGTACAAGTACAACACGCACAAGCTACGCACGAGCGCGCAGGCTACAAGTGTCTCCTCAGGCCACTTCCGTGTCTGCGCCTTCCAGCCGCTCGAGAACTTCCACCACCTCCACATGCAAACTGCAAAGCTTTCACGATAAAACACAGACTATCACTGTTGTTATTTTATAATTATTATTGTCATCATCATCATTATGATTATTATTTATGAGTATTATTATTGTTGTTGTTATTTTCTTAGTATTACTATCATTTTAATATTTTCATCATTGTTATTATTTTACTATTATTATGATTATGTTTAGTATTATGAGTACTATCATTATTCATAAGTATCATTAGTGAAGACGATACAGACGATACAGACCTTATCCTTGACTTTGACCTTGCCTCTCCTTCCTCCAGCCGGGCTTTCAACTTGGAGGCCTTGTCATACCTCGGCCACGAATGACCACTAGCAGGGTTTAGGGTTTAGGGTTTAGGGTTTAGGGTCTAGGGTTTAGGGTTTAGAGTTTAGAGTTTAGGGTCCATGTCTTGGCATATCTGAGCTCAATGCGTGGGACGACTTCGGAGCGTGACCCCTTTCGGGTCCAAGACCATGTACCTCTCAAGAGCCGCTAGTTGGCAAAACGATGCTATCATATATTTCCAACCAACCGCGTGCCCTCTTACTTCTGAGGGAGGCGCCAAACCAAAACGGGCCTACTTCTGAGGGCGGAGCAACATGACACAAACCCTAGCCGGGCGTTGTTGGAGCGTACGGGTAAACACACTACGCAAGAAGGCTACGGATACACATTCGCGGGGGGAGGGGGGGGGCAGGGGCACTTCCACTCGCCAACTTCCGCCTCGCCATCGAGCTGACGCTCGTCCATGTCCTTGCACGCCAGGGGTGGGGTTGATCGTGATCTGTGTCCAAGGGTTTCAAGGTTCTTTTCCGGTCTCTTTTCCCTGCCGTTGGGATGGGGCAAGGCGGGGCGGGCTTAGGGCTTTCGGGAAGCCTCGACTCCGTCGCCATTCTATCGCCAAGCTATGCCTGGGTAGCAGACGGCTTGGATGAGGAGTGGGGAGATCGGCTCTTCGTTCTCCAGGTCCTGCAAGCACACTGCTGAGCAACTGAGTGCACCACAACAAAAGGGAACAGCACCGGGCCTCTCTGCCCAGGCCTCCCTGTCAAATCCTGAAAACCCCCGCCTCGCACCGTCTAACCAGCTGTGCGCCGTCTGCAAAGTCACACACCTGCCATCCCAAATGATGTGGAGTGGCATGTAGAGGCCATGTCATGTCCGCACGTTGGCCATGTTCCATCCCTGACGCGGCTCTTTTCCAGAGGAGCGCCGTCCCTCTAGGCAGGTTCATGTCACGGCTCTTTGCCTCGGCGTCGCACAGAGGGCGGAACAAGGACGGAAGAGTCTGGCGGGTTCTTAGTAGGGAATGGGGGAATGAGGTACCCTATAATCCCTTAAAGGGTATGACATATAGGGCCCTTTTTATAATCCCTTAAAGGGTATATAGAAGGTACCCTACATAATCCCTTAAAGGGTATACAGGAGGTACAGTACCCTATATATAATCCCTTCAAGGGTATATATAGGGCCCGAATTCCCTTATTCCCACTAAGAACCAGGGGGGAGTGTCGCATCGCTGCCTGTGAGCTCGTCCGCTTGCTCTCGAAAGGCCTGCTCGGTAAGACACTCACAATGCCAAGAACGGAACAACCAGGGTTTAGGGTTTAGGGTAAAATAGGGTTTAGGGTTTAAAGTTTAGGGTGTAGGGTTTAGGGGTCAGGGTTTGGGGTTTGGGGTTTGGGGTTTGGGGTTTGGGGTTTGGGGTTTGGGGTTTGGGGTTTGGGGTTTGGGGTTTGGGGTTTGGGGTTTGGGGTTTGGGGTTTGGGGTTTGGGGATGGCACGACAGAAAGCAGCCAACCTATGCCCTGATACTCCCAATGCGATTCTGTAAGGCACCAAGCTTCTTGATCCATCAAATGAATTGAATGCTTTGGGGCTCAACAGGACATACACCCAGTGTCATGCTTCTCGGCTCTCTTCCCAAGATTCTCGTGTGGCAAGATGGCAAGAGCACGCGAAGTGTCGTTTGAGATATAACATCTTAACACCCTTTGATGCAACCTCCAACAAAGAAGAAACTGGAATCGTTGCTGGTTCATGCTGGTTCCGAATCATTTGTCTACCAACTACTATGCCCTCCAGTCCTCCAGTGCGTATGAGCACTGTCCGATGTGCCCGAGTTCTCCGCAGGGGCAAGAAATGCAAAAAACCCAAAGCATTTCTGTCGGCGGAAGGTTTAACTTCCATTCTACAACAAAGAGACAGGAGCCACTTGGCGTTGCTATGAACTGCTATGTCCTCCGTTGCGTACCAGTATGTCGGACGTGTCAGAAATCTCCGCAACAGAAAACACTGCGCAATTGCGAAGCTTGCCGTCTGGCAAGTTACCTTTTGGCGCGCCTTGCGGGCTCCACATAGAGACGACCGCAGGAGGCAGGGGTTTTAAAGCTTGTTTGGCATCTCGACTCCCTTTCGGGCACTTGCTGCCTAAGTCTCTACTTGAATCCTTTAGATCTCTGGACCTAGTTCTAGTCTTGCTCCAATGTTTGCCAGATCCTCCCTATCACTTGCACGTCTGAGGCCTGCATATCAGAGTCCACGTAGCGCGGAGGTCGGTCCTCCAACGGTGGGCTCACTCACAGCTCCAGACTCTCGCAGTCCAAATAAAGGAATGCGAGCATTGACGCGCACGCCCCTGCAACATGGAGTTCTGAGACTCCATAGACCCCGTTGTACTTGATAACTGTTGTCACCCTGCCTCTTCCGGCAGGAGTGACCGTAGCCACTCAAAGAGGTGGAAACAGGCCTGATCATTCAACAGTGGAACAATCTCCATTAACCCGAAGAATCCCCAGAACCTCTTCTCAGAGTACGCACGCCTGGCTGCACTTCAGTACATCATAGGAGTTCATGGGTGTCCTGCATGCGTCCCACAGCCCCAATCACCCAAAGCTCTCTGCGCAAAACAAGGAAGTCATCCTGGCGGAGTAGCGCTCAGTCTTCGGATCGTACTTCTCCCACTTCACACCTTGCATTGTGAATTGCAGTCGCCATCACACACAGCTGCCATCTGAAACGTCCGTGGACTTCTGAAGGTGCCGAAAGGTTCCAATAGCTCAAGATTCTGAACCTTCTGAACCTTCACTTCAAGCGCCCAGCTTTCGTTCAGCTTGGCGCTGAAGAGCTCACGATCGGTGCTTGAAAGACACGTCAGTGCCCGAACCTACAAGGCGTTGGATCTGAAAACGCTGCATGACCTTCTTTGCACGCAGCCGAGCTAAGGCAGATGAGTACAGGGACTCATTGTAAACTCCACTTTTTCCTGTATGTTTTGTGTACTGGCCGGCCCGTCTGCTTTTGCAGTAGCTCTGTCCGCACGTGATTCGACAGCTTCCTTCGGGAGCCGAAGCTGAACAGACCCGAAAAAGCGAGGCAGTCTTGGAGAGGCCTCGGTTCATAATTCTGGCATCGGGGGGCCTTCGGCCACCGAGCCCTACAGGACATCAATGGATCACTGGGACCACTGTGGATCACTGCAGCCATTTTGGCAAGCTGGAACCCCCAGGAAATGGCAATGGCGCGATGGCGATGTTCACCAGCCCAGAGCCCAATCTTAGGCTTCCTCAGCAGACAGGTGGTAGATGCAGCAATCCATTGACCTACCCTCCGTTGACCTACACTTCCTGCAAGCGTCAGGGGGCTTGACTCTATCTCAGACAAAGGTCAACACCAAAGTCTACAAGCTCGTCGTCGATCTCCTCCGAGTAAGCTGCGGCGACCACGCTGCTCACAACAGAGGCCACCTACAAGCAACTTCCAGCTGTGAAGAGTGTTCTTGCCCGGAATTGATGCTGCAGCGTGCAGGAGCCTCGTCATCCAAATCAACACCTGGGATCTTGCGGCGCGGCGCGGCGCGGCGCGGCGCGGCGCGGCGCGGCGCGGCGCGGTGCTGTGCTGTGCTGTGCTGTGCTGTGCTGTGCTGTCTGCCTGTGGTGGGGGGTGTGTGGGTGGTGTGGTGGTGTGGGGTGTGTGGGTGTGGGGTGTGGTGTGGTGTGGGGGTGTGTGGTGGGGTGTGGGGGGTGTGGGGTGTGGGGGGTGTGGAGTGTGGGGTGTGGGGTGTAGGGTGTGGGGTGTGGGGTGTGGGGTGTGGGGTGTGGAGTGTGGGGTGTGGGGTGTGGGGCATGGGGTGTGGGGCATGCGGTGTGGTGTGGGGTGTGTGGTGCGGTGTGTGGTGTGAGGTGTGTGGTGTATGCGGTTGGGAGCCCTGATTCTAAGCGAAGGCTCTTGGAAACCTTCGTCAGTTTGCACATGTTCCTCTTTGTTTTTTGCACCGGGGGGGGGGGGGGGGGGGGAATGGCCTTCAAGCAAACGTTGCCAGCTATGCTTGTATGCTTGAAGGTGGAAGCCAGATCTGATCAACTGGGGTACAAGCATTGTGCCAAGTATGTCCTCCTTGCAGTGCATTGGTCCACGAACGGTCGTCGTGGCGTGGTGGCGTGTGCGTGTGCGTGTGCGTGCGCGCGGCGAATGTTGAGATCGCATGCAGTTGCTCCACTTCGGGCTTTCATCTCATCATGTGCTGCATGGTAGATCATGTGCTGCATGGTAGATATATTTCACGGATATGCAACTTTTGAGATCCAACCGGACGAGGCTGAGCGGCTACTCCGGGCAGAGGTCAGGGGGCTGGCGCCGACGCCGTCCTCCTTTGAGATCTGCCTAGCGCAGCCGGATGCATCAGGCGGGTGAACTAACGCAGACTAAGAAGAGTTTAACTCACGGGCTCATGAGCATGGCAGGCATTCGAACTGCAGCTGAGCTGCTGGGGCTTCCCTGCCCCGACCGGATCAGTCTCCTGGTTCAGGTCGAGCAAGGAGCTACTTATAAGGCTCATGGGGGCGAGCAGAAGCATCCTTGACTACAAATGACGAAGCGTCTACAAAGGTCCCAAAGCTCCAACCGGCCAGGCCTGGGAAACGCTGGCCGTGCGGAAGCGGACCGCCCGGTCCTTGCTCGTCTTCGAGGGCCGGTTCTCGGCGTCCTTCTTTGCCAAAGCATGGGCTACCGACGGCTACCGAAGACCGTTTATGAATTGCACAAGCCATCACAAGCTACGGACCTATGGTACTTGAAGACGGAGGGAACCTGCTACCTAAGCAAAGAGAAGCCTCTCAAAACTGGAGTTGCGAGACATGTCCTTCGGCGGAGGAACCGGTAGCAAGGTCTCCCTCTCCTTTGGAGGCACCTTTGGTGAATGCCCTTCAGGATCTTCGGAGACAAGAGAAAGCACATGACAACGCATGGAAACGCAGCACCGAGGTGGCCGCAGACGTCACCTGCGTCTGGTGAGATGCCTCTGGGTTAGGTGCGCTCTGCCTTGGGCCAGGCAGCGAACATCAAGGAGCATCGAGGACTCATGGCTGGGCCACAGACAGTGCATCCCCGTCTGCGGCATCCAAGACCTACACACAAAAAGCAGGCTGCAAAGAAACAGGCTGCATGACAGCAATCAAGACGCCGAATCCAGGTGTGAGGGCCAGGCAGCTTCCAGTTCCTGGGCGTCCTTCTCCAGGTCAGGCGAAACCATGGCACCTTGGCATCGAAGCGTCGTGACTGGGGCTTCTAAGGCGTATGAGATGACTTTGACGCAAGCTCTTCGAGGGCACCGTCAGTTCCGTCAGCGATCATGACGGGAGTCATGGTCGTCTTCCTTGGGTTGAAGGAGAGCCAGACCATCTTGCCGTAGACGTTGGTAGCTTTCCTGGGGCAATCTAGGGTCTAAGCCAGCTGAGTCGGGTCAGCATCGGCTGCAAAAGGGTCTGATATGGTTACTTCCCAAAATAGGGGTACCCCTTGTTATGCCCCAAATAGAATAGAATCCCCTTAAAGGGAGCCCCAAGAAGGGTACCCTTATTTACGGGAACCCCCCACATGGTCCAGTGATGTGCCAGGCAGCTTGAGCTGTCTCTCGGGGAACGCTGAGGCGGTCTTAGTCTGCCGAGCAGCGACCCGGACGCCTTCCGCGAGCCCAGACAACCGCTGAATCTGAAATGGGGGGTTTACGATATTAGGGGTACCTCATTGGAGTCCTTATTATCAGGGGATCCTACTATTCGGGGGCCTATATGAAGGGCTCCTTGTTTTCGTAAATCCCCCCTCTGTCGGGCCTTGCGTTGCAGGCAGGCGCTCCATGTCGCCATGCGCCTGCCTTGCATCCCAGCCCACAGCCCCTTGTCCGATCGCGAATGGTGAAGATTAAGGCATGTCGGGCTCCCTTTTTGCTTCCTGCCGAGAAGCATTTGGAACGGATCCGGTCTCCTTCCGCCCCCCCCCCCCCCCCCCCCCCCCGGCCTGTTGGACCCCCCCCCCGCCCATCACTTGGAGGAGGTGCAACACATAGTCACACCATCCAAACCCAGAAGCATCTTCCGACCTGACCACCTCCCAAGGCAGCCCAAACGCTCTGGAGGCACTGCCTATACTCCCAATGGAAGCTTACTAAAAACAATATCTTTAATTTCCTCTTGGGTTTTATATAAACAAAGATACAAAATAATTCCCAAGGGGGATATAGCTGCAGGAGCGAAGGGCGCCGGACACGTAGGACACACAGGACACAGGACGCACAGGACACACAGGACACGTGGCAAAAGCGGCGAGAACGGAGTCGCGAGAAAAGGAGCTCCAGCGGAGCTACTGCAACATCGGAACGTTGCAGTGTGCCGCCAGGCCGCATGCGCTGCCATCGAATCTGCACAAGGGCAAGCAATAAAAAGCTCTCTTAAATTCTCTTAATGACCCCTCATAGGTTAAAGACAAAGACAAGGACCTGACCTGATGTGTCTTCCGAAGACGTCCTGGCCTTCTTGGCCCCGCTCAGTGCCTCTTTCCTTTGCTCCGCCCAAGCTCGACCCTCTGAGGGTCCAGGAAGCTTGGTCCTGGCGCACTCAGCGCAAGAAGCTGTCAAAAACCAAGCTGCGCCCAAACGGATGGGCTTGAACCAACTGCACCACTCTTCCGGCCACTTGCGTAGGAAGTACTCTGGCAGGATTCCAAGGAGAGGTCGCTGAGCAGCTTCATCCGGGATGGAACCAGCCTCTTCGGAGTCTCAGAGACGGTGTCGAACTCCACTTTCGGCGCGGGGACCGTTTCCTGAGAGATGCATCACAAGCTTTGGCGTCCATTCTCACTCATGCACTCCACGCAGGTGTTGAGGAGAGATACAGACAATGTCCACAGATCCTACTGCTGTGCTTGTTCTTGGTGCCGCTCAAAGATGCTCGATTAGCTGAATTCACCATTTCTCGCTTGCAATGTCGCACCACTGGCCAATATTGGCCAATGCTCTCTGAGCTTTGGTTCGTCGCTTGCTATCGGTCTGCAGATATGTCGTGCCATGTTTGCTGATCCAGGGTTCAGCCCTCTGGTCCACGGAGGTTCGGCGCGAGATGACCACTTTCAAGAACTTGTTCACCGACCTGTTCTCAGGCCGCAGCTGCTTAAGGCTCGACTCACGCAGAATGGAAAGCTTCTAGATCAGCCCTCTTTTGTCGGCCCTTGCGATTCTTGCCTTTGCCCCGCACTCGCTTGCCATGCGGAAACATGCAGAAACACTGCGCAAAAACTGATCAACATCGGAATGCAATGAGCCCCACAATGCCCCTGAAAACGAATCATCAGAGCCTTATTCGGATCCTTCTCAAATCCTTCAACAAGGCACTTGGACTTCATCGCCAGGGACTTGCTGGCCCTCGCTTCAAGCGGCTTTTGGGTGTTGGCCACGCGCTTCTCCATGATTTCCTGAGGGCCACGAGACACGGTCGCTTCCTGCAGCAAGTGAAGATGACGTCGTGCAACCGACGTGGTGCGGCCGGGGCTCCCTCAGCCTCACCCTCTCTTCCGGGAACTCATCCAAAACCTCCTTGAAGGATTGTGCCTCGAGAGGGAAAAGGAACGCTGAGAACGACTAAGAGCGACTGAGAACGACTGAGAACGACTGAGAACTATTATGATTCCTTTCTCGGGGTTTGAGAAGCTCGGCTGACCCTGCCTCCACGGTGTACGCAACAATCTTCGTGTGCGCCTTCACTGTAGCGCTGGAAGTGCTCGATAAGCCCAGAATGGCCACCTCAAGTTAACTAGCTTCTTCCAGTCGCAAAGTATGATGACATGAAGACATGGCTGTCCGATGCTGCGGACGTCTGTGAAGGCCGGGCCTCCCCCAAGAACTCGCCAGGGCCACACTCGGCGATGAGGACCCCCTGGCTCTCCACAATCGCCGTGCCCTGATGGATCATCACCTGAAGCCCAAAATCGGAATCCCTGCAAAACAGTCTTGAGCATCACTGGATGATTCAGGGGCCAGGAAACTCCGTAGCGCGGCTCTTCACCTTCTGTCAAGATGTTCTGATTCGGAAGGTACACCCGCCGCTCAAAGTAGTTCGACACCTCACAGGTCCACTTACCTGTAGGTCTCCAGTCATTTGCGTAGCCAGTCATCTAGCTGCAGTGAACCACAGTGAACCACGGTGAAACACAGTGGCCACAGCTGAGAGCGCTGCACGCGATAGGAATGCAGCTCCACAGGCCCCAAACCTGTCCCAACGCATCGCGAAACATCGCGAACAAGAAAACTGAAGAGCTGGAAACACCATGTGGGCCATGCACAGACAAGCTTTTCACAAGACAGGACATTGGCTTAGTCAGGTGGCAGCCCCTTGTCTTGCTGCTCTGCTGCCACCGTCAGATCATCTGGGCTGGCCAAGTGATTCCTGCGGCTCCCCAGCTTCTGAAAAGCTACCAGGGTTTAGGGTTTGGGGCTTAGGGCTTAGGGCTTAGGGCTTCGGGCTTAGGGCTTAGGGTTTCGGGTTTAGGGTTTAGGGTTTAGGGTTTAGGGTTACTAATTGTACTACTTATGGGTCTTGTCGTTGATGAGTCCGAAGTCCTGGTCAGCGCCATTTTCTTCTCCAGCATCCTGCAGAGACGGGTGGCAGGGATATGCATCCGCGAAACAGCAGCCTCCCAAAAGTTCGCACACGGGTCGTACAAGACAACCGACTTCTTCCGCGTCTCTGCCAAGTTTCCTTGTTAGAATTCACGAACCCAGAACTAGCCGTGCCTCTCCAGGCGTGCGATATCCTCTGGAAGCCGAGCCCGCACGATGGGCACCGCGGCACTGCTCGCTGGCAGCACCATGCACTCGGAGACGGTACAGCTGCGCACCTGCTCTTGGCATGCTTTTGATCATGTTTTGATCATGTGAGAAACTCGTCTCCCTTCTGCTTCAGAGATCTTTTAGAGCTTCTCCGTCGATCAAATTGTTTTCTACGCGTCGGACTATTTCTGTTTTAACGTGCAGCAGGTCGTGCTCTCTTGAACTTAAGGGGATCTGACATACCTACCTCAGAGAGCACTACGAGAGAACTGACCTCCCACAAGGCAAGCCAGCGTCCGGGCCACGGAGCACGAAAGGCCGAAGGTTTAGGGTTTAGGGTTTAGGGTTTAGGGTTTAGGGTTTAGGGTTTAGGGTTTAGGGTTTAGGGTTTAGGGTTTAGGGTTTAGGGTTTAGGGTTTAGGGTTTAGGGTTTAGGGTTTAGGGTTTAGGGTTTAGGGTTCATGTTGATCGAAATGTCATAACATCCTCCCCTCTCGAAGGCGAGCATTGCGCGACAATGTGCAAGATCCGAGGTCTGCTTGAGTAGGGTTTAGGGTTTAGGGCTTGGGGTGAAGCATCCATTTCGTCTGGATGCAAGGCCAAACGAGCTGGGACAACAATTGGTTTGCCTTTTTGGGGGCATGGAGATTGTGATAAGATGATTGGAATAAGATGGCAGAAGTCGAAGCACTCCTGCCCCTACTCCCGTTCCATTCCCTCCGGCCGTGGCTGCAGAGGGCGTCCCAGGCTCCAGGATACCACGCTCACCAAAGATAGCTGGTGCGACGATGTTGGCAATGTGAATGCCACTGACCTGCACCATATCTTTCCCAACATGACAAGAGTCAAAAGCAACGCCATAGGATATCACAGGATGCAATGGGTTGTCAAAAAGCTTGGATGGATTACGTGTGCAGCGTCAACCTTGCGAAGCCAATATGTCTTTCCGCACCTCGACTTCGACCATTCCGTGCAGCAAGACGGTGAGAAAACTCTCCTCAGGCCACACACTTGCGCCTCATGCCTCCGTCAACACTGCAAAGTGTCCGAAAACTAGACATGTCTAGACCCGCAATGCTTCAGAAGCTCCCTAAACCCTAAACCCCAAACCCTAAATCCTAAACCCTGAACCCGCAATGCTTCAGAAGTTCCTTGCCCTCTTGCAGAATCGTCTGCTTGGGCAGGAAGGGCTGCTCGTGCATGTTGTCCAGAAGGATCGACAGAAACTGGCTGCTGAAGCTGCCCTCACCTTGGCATCCATCTGCTTTGAGTATTATTAGTATTACTATTCTTCTTATTCTTATTCTTATTCTTATTCTCATTTCTTATTCTTTTTCTTATTCTTATTATTTTAGGGCTACTCCCCTGCTCCAGCCTGCTCCCAACCTGCTGCTTTACCTGCTGCTTTACCTTGTTTTGATTTGAGGGCTCCAGTGCATCCCGCAACCCATGCTGCCCAAGCCTGCTCACAGCCTCTTTAGCTTGATACGATGTGTTTTAAGTGCTCCAGTGCCCCCACCCCAGCCCCCAACCCCCCAACCCCCTTCACGGACCACCTTGCGCCTACCCCCACCACGTCGGAGTCTTGTGTTGGGGGTCGGCGGCACTGGATGATTTTGAGCCTTTTTTCGGCCTGAAAAAGGGTGCTTTTGGGGGGGCCCCGGCGAGCATCATGAGCACCAGCGGCGTCGCTATTTCGGGAAGAGGGGCTCCAAATCCCGCCAAGGCAGGGGCAGCTTTTTTGTGGGATTTTCATGCCCCTTGGGAGGGGTGCCGATGGCCCCAAGGAGGAGAAGCTCGCGCGCCGTTTGGATGGCCTTGCCGGCGCACGCGGCGCACCCGCGCTTTGAGAGCTGCTTTTTTTTCTTCGGGGCGCTTGGGGTTTCCTTCTTGGCATGCCTCTGCCTCCTCGGGGCGTTGCCCTCCCCCTAAAATATTACTATTGTTCTTATTGTTATTGCTATGGTTTTGTTGTTGTTATTATTATTAGCAACATAACAACATAACATGAACATCGAAGTGTGCTCTTCAGCAACCTCAGACACTTCCAGCAACTTCAACTTCCAGCAATTCCGACCCACAAAGCCAGTAAGTCCCCGTCGGTACCCCCATTTTCCTACAGCAAGCTCCAGAAATTTGGAACATGGCTTAAGGATGACTAGAGCTGGGATTCCCTTCAGTACACCTTTTGGGGCAGGGGAGGTAAGGATGTTCCAACTACCCCCAAACCCTAAACCCTAAACCCTAAACCCTAAACCCTAAACCCTAAACCCTAAACCCAACTCGTAGAGTTGCCAGCTTTGCCCAGTCACTGGCCCCCGCGCGCTGAAGTGCTGAAGCGGTGGCCTGCCTGCTTTGACTGTGCGCTTCGATGACCTCCCTCACCCGGTCCTGGTTAAGGGTTTTGGGTTTAGGGTTCAGGGTTTAGGGCTTAGGGCTTAGGGCTTAGGGCTTCGGGTTGAAGGTTCAGGTGCCGTTTAGTAGAGTTCCGTTGCTTGAATCTCTGGAATGGCTGGACGGCCGTGCCGAACTTCCTGCGACCCTCTAGCTCGAACCACGGATGCTATGCAGGAAACCAGAAAATACAAGCAAGCCCGAGGTCCATGTGAAGTAGGGTATATATTTCTTATACCCCCCAGAAGGACACCAGGTATATACACTCAGCAATATTAAAAAAGGAACCTTATATACACTCGCCAATGACAGAAATAGGGCCCCTGTGTCATATGCCAAAGAGGAAAGAAATATGGAAAGAGCGTAATAAAAGGGAGAGGGGGCATGTGCTGAAAATCTTCTGCGTGCTGCCAAGAAGAGTCAAGCACTGATGTGGGTATTTCCCAAAAATAGAGGTACCCCTTTTAATACCCTCAAATAGAGTAGGAGCCCCTCAAAGGGAACCCTAAAAAAGGTACCCCCTATTTTCGGAAACCCCCCATGTGACGGGCTCCTTGTCTCCAGGATACTGCGCCAGCGCCTCCAGCAGGATCACACATTGAGTCATCCCTAGTGACATGGGGGTTCACGAAAATAAGGGACCCCTAACATTGACCCCCAAGTAATAGGATCCCCCTGGAATGAGGCGTACGCCTAATTTCGGAGACCCCCACATTCAAGGAGCATCAACCCCAATGAAAGACAAAATCATCCTGCCCACTCAGAGACATCCAAGAGCAGCACACGCAGAGACATCAACCCTAATTTGGGTCTAGGTTTTAGGGTTTAGGGTTCAGGGTTCAGGGTTTAGGGTTTAGGATATGGGGGGTGTCCGGAATTAGGGGGTACCTTCTTGGGATGAATAAAGGGATCTTACTACTTTGGGGGGGGTCTATTTCAGGCATCCCCCAATTTCGTAAACTCCCATGTCAACATCATCTTCGGGATTCGCGTCCCCCAGACATCCCTTGATGAACCAGCACCTCTAGTAGCGCTGGCCGGGTCAAGGCTCGCAGATCGCAGACGCAGTCTGCCTTCACTCGAAAAACCAGATCAACATGGTTTGGGGGTTAGGGTTTAGGGTTTAGGGCTTCGGGTTTTTAGGGTTTAGGGTTTTAGGGCTTAGGGTTTAGGGTTCAGCATCTCACGATGAGGATGCAAGAATGCTCCATGAGGCTTGATGCATGTTGCTGCCCGCCCTGCGTGCCTTGATGGTGGCCGTGCGTCGTCCTGTGCTTAGGGACTGCGACGCCCGCAGAGCAGCGTGTTTGACTATCAACGCTGCCTCGCGCTATAACTCACAATAATAAGAAGAAGAATCACAATAATAAGAATAAGAATAAGAATAATAATGGAAATATTAATAAGAAGAAGAATTGTAATGACAATGATAATAATAATCATCATAGTAGTAATAATAATAATGACAAGAATATAAATAATAATAATAATAATAATAATAATATATTAACAAGAATAATAATATTAATAAGGCTAATAATAATAATCAAAGCAGATGGATGCCAGGCTGCTGGTGATGTTCAAGACGGCAAGCCCGCCGAAACAACTACCAGGATGCAGATGGCTCAGAGGCTCCTACGGCTCTGCTGAACGTCATATGGCACGCAAGTCACAAGCAATGCGTAACATAACAATAAAGTGTCAGGCAAGAAAGCTGAATGCCGCGGTCCGAGTTGTAGCCGCGGAAGACGCTGCATTTTCCCACACAGAGCCTTACGAGGCAAGATAAGAGGACGGGCTTCACTCCACAATTCAACTTGAGCACGCAGCTCGATTTTTGTGGCAGCAATCGGCCGTGATCTCCATGACAAGACACACATACATCTCATCGCCGGCATCTCCTTCTTGCATGACCACTTCATCACGGCAGTACACTTTCTGCCTTGGTCGGTCTGCTCTGACAAACCAGAAATCAACGAACCACCCTCCTTCCAGGAGCAACTACACGTTCAAGGAAACGGGATTTCAAGAGGTGGAACTGCGGCGAAATGCCTGTGCAGCTACTTCTTCAGGCTTCCGCAATCCGGGACGTTGGCCCCTGCAAGCCCCCGAATCTGGAATTTGCGCGGCACCCAGTCTAGAGTCTAGAGTACCTCAGAGGCCCCACGAAAGCCAGGAAACCCCAACAACCCCTTTTTTTGGGACAACATGAACCCTTAAAGGGTTTATGGTCCATATACCTGAATAGGGATTGTATTAGTATAGGGCATATGACCCCAACTTTTGGGTTAGGCGCTACGCTGTCGACGAGTGTTGCTGAGGGGTGTCGTTTTGAGAGGCGTTGCCCTCCCAGTAGATTCGCCGAGGCAGGGTATAGCCTCGTCCAACAGGCTTGAGCGCCCACGTATGTCACCGGCGCTCTGGCCAGTTTAGGGTGCAGGGTTTGGGGTTCAGGGTTAGGGCGTCGGCTTGAGGCTTTTGGGTTTCAGGGTTTGGGTTTTGGGGTTTAGGTGTGGGGATTCAGGCATCCTTCCCTTCCTCCATCCCGTCCAGGACGAAACCGAGGTTCATGAATGAAAAAAGAAATAGAGATTTTTCTGCTAGATCTAGAGGAGAAAGCCATGTCCGACACACATGTACGAGCAGAAGAAATACAACAGGGCATTGCGCGAAGCAGCGACTCATTGTCATTTGTCCATGTTAATATGATCCTCATCCAACCTTTGTTGACGTCTATGCCACTGCTTTATCTTTTTTGGGTCTCATGTGAGATGTTGGCAAGCACAAATCTACACGTGCTCTGTAGGGGACAACCTGGAACGCTCTGCAAGAAAGATTGCCTGTCGGAAAAAAATATAAAGCCAAGCTGCACCATGAGGCCGCCTAACTTGTTTAGGGTTTAGGGTTTAGGGTTTAGGGTTTAGGGTTTAGAGTTTAGGGTTTAGGGTTTAGGGTTTGGGGTTTAGGGTTTAGGGTTTGGGGTCCCCATGCAGGAAGCAGGGCTCAGGAGGGTGAGCCAACAGACTGCCACATTGAGTGATGAGCGGAGTCCGTCAAGATTCTGGCCGAGTTTCGTATAACTCTGCAAAACTCGGCGCTGCAGTTTTCAAATATGTTGATCTCACCTGAGCCGATCGCGCAGCTAATCCGAAGCTTGCTACACCTACGCTTGTGCAGAAGAGGTACTGACTCGATCAGTGAACGGAAAGAGTAGCTGCAGGTGTTTCATCGCAACTTTGTCCTGAGCAAGACGACTGAACAAAAGGAGGGTTGAAGCGGAACTCCCTGTAGACGCCCTTTTGCAGCTATGGTGCGAAGAAGCTGCACCTCAAATCTCATGATGCAGACACACCCGAAACTAAACCCTAGAAACCCTACGATTCTGAACCCCAGAGCCCGAAAAACTCAACCCTGGGAAAACAAAGCCGTCACCAAGCTCTTTCTTCGCTTGGACAATCACGAGCCAAGGAGGCCACTCGTAGGGAAAGAGCAACCACAAGTCTCTCATGGCTTTGGCTGACATCTCCCAGATGACACCTGACAAGCATCGCGGCGACTGACCAGTGCAAGACATGCACAGCCACAAAAACAAGAAGGTTCTTGCATCGAAGGGTCAATCTGTGTAAGCAACAACCGTGGCCACGCGGTTCAAACAGCTGCCACCGACTTCCAGCGCACCCCACCACGATTCCCTCGGTCAGACAGAATGCCGAAGAGCCAACGATGCCGTGACCCTCACCAAACCCTCTCCCAGCCCCATCCCTATCTGGCCAAGCATCCAGGCTTTCGTGCCCGGCAACTGAGAGAGGCGACCCGCAAAAGCCTTCAGGGCTCAGCTACCGAAGCCGGCTTCAGACTTTGCATAGCCTGCGCGACAGAGATGTGACATGCTGTCAAAGTTATCCAAGCGGCATGCTTGCAGTAGATGTCGGCCTCACCTGTGAAGACGAAAAAGCCTGATCCACCGATCGTATGATCTGCTTCTCCCGCCTCCCCACACACACAAACAAACGAATAAAACAACAAGAAAAACAAACCAACAAAAAAAAAAAAACAAGCAAACCAACCAACCAACCAACGGACAGACAGATGGACGGACGGACACACACACACACTTGTTTGTTTGATTGAGTGAAGTCATCTTCACCGATAGTGAGCTCAAACAAGTAGAGGTGGTAAGCGTAGAGGAAGAAACGCATAGCAAGGATGTAGTAGAGGACGGTTGATGTGTCAAATAAGTTTGGACTTTGATATTCCAAAAATGTGAAAAAGGACATGCACACATGCTCCCACGCGCTTTGCAACATTGCTAATCCCTGCTTGGCTGTTCCGACTAGTCGTTGCTCCGCACATGCATGTGCACCACTGTTCTAGATGGGCCTGCATAACTGCTCTCGCAACGTTGTGCTCCGCAGGTCCCCCCTAACATGTTGCCCTGAATGGGCACATAAGACTGCAATTGGGCATGTACATGTGTGTACCGACAAGCCATGAGTTCTCACACAAGCTTTCCTAGTGCTGCACTGCCTCGCAAGTTCATGCTGGAATGCATTAGTGCACAAAACGCCGGAGGAACTGCTGCACGCTCATCACACTCATCTTATGCACATCGCGTACAGACAACTTGCAAAAATGTCAGCCATGAGCCACATGGTCCAAAACATTCATATCCATGGACAGCACGTTGTCACCGTTCCAACCAACTTGGGGGTGAGGGCCTGGGACGAAAGCTAGTTAAGGTGCCCCCACGGAAGAGCTTTCGTCAGCATGGCATCAACTACGCAGAAGGACAAGCGCAGCAGGTCGTGTCACCTTTTTCTGGCGCAGGTGCCAATATTGACGTGGCATTCCTTCTGGCAATGTGTTGGTGTGTTGCTTTGCTCTGCGGTGTTTTAGCATCTTCCGGAGGGCTCTTTTTTGAAACGCATGACACCACAACAGATGTTGCACTCACCAGGGGAACCTGTCCAACCCAGCTTTGAGGGACGCGGACTCAAGTCAACATCAAGGCTTCTGAGTCTTTTCTTAGAGGGCTTTTCTGTTAGTATCTTCCGGAGGGCTCTTTTTTGAAGCGCATGACACCACAACAGATGTTGCACTCACCAGGCGAAGTCTGTCCAATCCAGCTTTGAGGGACGCCGGACTCAAGTCAACAGCAAGGCTTCTGAGTCTTTTCTTGGGGGGCTTTTTCGTGGCCTGGGATCCACAGAAAACGGCGTTCATTTGCACCCAATATACGAATGAAATGAACGCCAGCCCGTTTCCCCAAAACCTGTGTTTCGCCACCGGAAATCGACCGGGTTTGCTGCGTTTCGTGGCGGAGCCTCCGGGGGCCCTGTATACCCTTCAGGTTGTAAGCTTCGCTTAAGTAAGATACTCCGCTAGCCCTCAGAGGCTAGCTTTCGTGATGTTTCCCTAACAGCGAGGGCGGTAACAATGCACAATTCAGGATGTTCCGAACACTGCAGGTACACAGCTGGATGTCTCCGACTGCTTCAGCACGAACCATGGGTGTCTTCCCCCAGCAATCGTCGTTTTGCTTGGTTTCGGCAGCATGTTGCTCGCAATTTGACGTTCCAAGATCCAAGTACTTGTTCTGCTCACCCACCCACCCACCCACCCACCCACCACGCACGCACGCACGTTTGAAAGAACGGAAACAATCGCAGGAAGGCTCATCACCTGGCAACCATTGGAGTCAAACAAAAATTGGGTTATGTCATCGAGGCACTGCCTACTCAGCAAGGAACCCGCTTCAAAACAGACCACACAACCTCAACCCTTTGCATGCCCGAGGCTGCACCGGCGCCGGTTAACATCTGCATCATGCATGAGCTACACATCAACAAGAATCACAAGAATGTTTCTCGCACAGCTCCGAACATCAAAGTGTCAACGTGCGAGTGAGCGATACATGTGAGAAGCTAGAGCAGATCCTACTCAAATGCACGCACGCATGCACCTCGCTTAAGGCACACTGTCAAACACTGGATGCAGAGCAGGCCGCATGAATCGCCAACGTCACCCTCCTTGCAGATTTTAGCTTCTGCCTGGCTGACCCGAAGTGTACTGAACAGGCATGTGCTCAACCGTGAGGCTGCTGGGCAAAGCGGGCTAAGCGGGGCAAAGTGGGCAAGGCCAGCTGTCCAGCCCAGTCAGACCCTCTCCTATCTAGGCCCCAGCCTGGCCCCAGCCATCCCAAGCCAAAATGTAAACTCACCTGGAAGTCATTCAAGACCAAGCTGATACCAAGCTGCCTTAAAAAGTTGGATTTTGACAAGATTGAGAAGAGCATATCTGAATTCGTCTGTCAAGTTGACGAAGAGCTTGACGTAGGCTTTGGCATGATATCCTTACTACGACGGGAGATGCGCGGATTTCCAAGAACTCCGTGTTTGACCAAACAACAACTGCACTCAGAGGCACTTGTGAGCCATGCCCGCAAGAAGTCCGTAGCTGCTTTGTATGCTGTCTCTTTCATCTTTGCAAAATCGGGTGCATACCTGCACAGAAACTGGACAAGGCCGCAATCCTAGGCTTGCGAATCAAACATTCGCACTTCTTCGACATATGGCCTGGTGAAGAGGATGTCCAGGATGTCCGCCGACAGGAAGAAGAAGCCCCTCTTTGGCTCCGACCCTAAAGAAGATGGCTCGTCAGTTTCTGGCGCTTTAAGGCAAAGTAGGACGATACTGCATGAGTACGCCTTTGCGGAACAACTGAGCACGTGACGCAGGCGCACCGTGAATGGACCTCACCAGGCGCCGCATGTGCTTAAATTGCGGGTGCGTCTTGTGAAACGGGGGTTAGACGCAGATGTGTGCACAACATGAAACTATGCAGAAGGATTCTACGCGTCGCGGCTTTCAAAAGCAATGCGCTTGGGCTTGGGAACTCCCCTAATCCCTCAGGCTCCAACTAACTGAAGTGATGCCCAGCGCCACTTCCTCACAAGGTAAGCCGTGCTTCATCCACCT
The DNA here is from genome assembly GCA_905221605.1 of Symbiodinium natans. Lineage (NCBI taxonomy): Eukaryota > Dinophyceae > Suessiales > Symbiodiniaceae > Symbiodinium > Symbiodinium natans. The sequence continues at coordinate 83,865 of CAJNDS010000214.1, read as the reverse complement.
CCTATCATTGCACTGTGCCGTCATGCTTTTGTAGCGAGGCTTGCCATGGCCCGCCTGCCCGGCAAGACAGGGAAGCATGTGAGCCTTCCGAGCTGCGGAAAGGCAGTAATGGAGACACCCCCTTTTTGCCCCCAAATATAGCAGAATCCCCTTAAAGAAGGCCCCTTCAAAAAGGACCCCTAAAAAGCATCGGAAACCCCCACATGTTCTTACACCCCTCGCTGTTCTTACAGCGAGGGCTTGTCGGCCCAATATCGGCCCAACATGGGCCCCCATGGGTCCAAAGCCCTTTTGGTTGCACGGAAGAGTCGAAACCCACTCTTCCTGGTTCCGAAATAGACAAAGGCAGCCTCTGCATCGGGTCCGAGTGGGATGTTGTTGTACAACACTTCCTGGAAGGTCCGTTGAAGTGCTTGGCACTAAAACTTCATGCGTTGTGACGGTTGTGCAGGTGAGTGCAGCTGAGTGCAGCTGAGTGCAGCTGTGTATCAAACACGTGGCTGTCGCTCTGATGTGTCAGAAGCATTCCAGGCAACGTTTCCGGCACACGCCCTTGGATCAGGAGGATCCGTGCCCTGAATCAGGGCAGGCACTGGGCAGGCTTCACCGCCAGCGGCGACTGCGGAATGGCATGGCATGGAACGGCTCTTTGTTGCCAAGAAGAACGACAATGATCCCCCCTAAACCCTAAACCCTAAACCCTAAACCCTAAACCCTAAACCCTACACCCGTTTCGAGGCCTTGGTCTCATGAGGCTGCTTTCGAACATCTCACGGGCATACTCCGTCTTCACTTCGCGCTGACCTCGAGGCATGGGGCGAGACACGCCTTTAGGATTTAGGATTTGGGGGTTAGTGTTTTGGGTTGAGAGTTTAGGGTTTAGGGTTTAGGGTTAGGGTTTAGGTTTTAGGACTTGGGGTTCAGGGCTTGCTGAATCCCACGTACACCACTGCCCCTTGGATTCTCGGATCAAACTAAGGTACAGGCTGACAGTGCGAACCTGGTATGGCTTCATGTTAAGCGCCATCTCTGTTCTGAACCTTGGGTTCGACTCTCGCAATCACCAAAAAAACAACATCATGACCATTGTTGAACTAAGTGGGCATAAGTTCTGATCACTTCTGGTAGCTTGCCTGGTACAGGGCCCTACCATAACCTTGCTGGCCCGGGCCATCAATCCAGCGGTTGAAAAAGGGGTCTTTGAAATCTTTGAGGACAACTTGCCAAGCAGCTCCTGAGATGTGCCATCGAAGATAGGATGCTTCTTCGTGATGGCAGTTGCTAGGTCATCAGGCTCAGGCGACTCCTCCTGCGTCCATCACTGAGCTTTGTTCAGCTTCTCCAGCCATCAGCAAGGATGCAACGGACGTAGCGATGCCAGGCTAGTGCCTGCTAGAATGCACGAGAATGCCTATGGGCGACCGTCGAGACGGGAAAATCTGTCGAAAGCCGAGTGGACCGAGTCCAGCAGAAACAAGCAAGTTGCGAGTAAGAAAGCACGAGTCAGCAAACAAAACTGCACGAGTCAGAAAATAAACGACAAGGAAACGACTGTGTCCATCTAGCTTGAAACCCTACCAAAAATCCCGAACCGATCATCAGCTTTAATTTAAAGTCCGAGCGACGCCCTGTTGCTGTGGGCCCCCGTTTGGCGACCTACATATGACTTACATATGCCATTTCACGTATGTTTAGGGATCTGTTCATCGCGTCTCATTTTCAGTGCACTCTCGAACGGCGACTCAATTGGGATAGAGAATCTCTTCACGGCTCTGGTTGGTGTCCAAAGTCTGGGCCCTTGCATTGAAGGCCCGAAACTGGGTGCCCACACTTGGACCGCAACTCGCGCTCCCTTCCTCATGCTGTCCAATCGACGCGACAATACTCCCACACAAGGGCCCCCTGGCCGGACCAAGGTTTCCCCTCCAAGCAAAAAGGTTCCAAAGTTTGGGCACCCGAATTTGGCACCCGAATTTGTACGCCTGGAAGTTTCTCCCCGGGTGGCCTTTACTGTTTCGACTTGTGTTCATGGCCCTAAGCCCCAAACCCTAAACCCTAAACCCTGGGTGACTCGGGCCTTTACGTTTTCGACTCAAGGTGACTCAGGAGCATTTTTTCCTGACCTGACGGTCTCTCCTGCCTAAACCCCAAACCTTAAACCCTAAACCCTAAACCCTAAAACCCTAAACCCTAAACCCCTAAACCCTAAACCCCTAAACCCCTAAACCCTTAAACCCCTAAACCCTAAACCCTAAACCCCCAAACCCTGAACCCCTAAACGCTAAACCCTAAAAGACCTGTTGCAGCACAGATCCCCGGCAGTCCCTCACCGGCGCGGCGGCTGGCTCTTTGCTGTGGATGTCCGGCAGCAAGCCCTCAGGTCTGGTTTAGGGTTTAGGGTTTAGGGTTTAGGGTTTAGGGTTTAGGGTTTAGGGTTTAGGGTTTAAGGTTTAGGGTTTAGGGTTTAGGGTTTAGGGTTTAGGGTTTCGGGTTTAAGGTTTAGGGTTTAGGGTTTAGGGTTTAGGGTTTAGGGTTTCGGGTTTCGGGTTTAGGGTTTAGGGTTTAGGGTTTAGGGTTTAGGGCTTAGGGTTTAGGGTTTAGCGTTTATTGTTTAGGGTTTAGGGTTTAGGGTTTAGGGTTTTTTGGTTTAGGGTTTTCTGGTTTAAGGTTTTTTGGTTTAGGGTTTCTTGGTTTAGGGGTTTTTTGGTTTAGGGTTTTTGGTTTAGGGTTGACTTGGTTTAGGGTTTTAGTTAGTTGATACCTTGCCCCTTTTGGGTAATAATACCACCAGTCAACCCATTAGACGATTATTCCTATACTCCCCCCTACACTTCACCGATACATCTACTACTTCCCCATTATCAATGCAAGTATAGGAATAACCAATTACCCCATCTATAGTCTCTAAGGTGGTATTATTACCCAAACTGGGCAAGGGGTTCCTTGTAGAATTTGGTTCAGGGTTTAGGGTTTAGGGTTGCGAACCTTGAGGTTCTACGGCATGACCCCGAGCTATTTCAAAGCTACCCGGACGTATTTCCAACTGCCCCAACACCACACCCCGGCAAGCTCAAGGACACACCCGCGCGAACTCAAGGACACACCCACGCGACCTCAAGGACACACCTGCGCGAACAAGGACACACCCGCGCGAACTCAAGCCAACAGCCCCACCAAAATCGCACCATCCCCCCCCCCCCTCCCCCGCAAAAAAACAACAAAAATCCACAATTTTGCCACCTTCTTCACCAACCCTTTAAGAACTGCATCCAAGAAGCACTGTTCCACAACCTTTTCCATCAAACCAGCCCACTTGGCCCCCAGCAACAAGCATTGATCCACAGATCTCACCACCCGAAAATAGGCAAAGCCCACCTCATAGAAAATCAATCCACCCACCCTTAGCGACCAATGGCCCTTAGCGACGAAGAAATGGCCCTTAGCGAAGAAATTGCCCTTAGCCACGAAGAAATGACCCTTAGCCACGAAGAAATGACCCTTAGCCACGAAGAAATGACCCTTATCCACGAAGAAATGACCCTTAGCCACGAAGAAATGACCGTTAGCCACGAAGGTGTATAGGGTTTAAATATATATGGTAAGAGAGGTTTAGGGTGTATAGAAGGGAAGCTCGCTGGTGCTAAAAGCACCCGGGCCGCTCGCTTGCGTTAGCATGTAGCCCCACCCCAACCACCCAAACTATTTTCATTTAGGGTTTAGGGTTCACATCCCAAACCCGCCTCAAGAAGGGCTTTCTTGCTTTTTGCAGAGAAAGAGCAGGCCCTGGAATCTGCCAGTCGGGGCCGGGGGGTACCCTCCGGCCCCTAGGTCTGTGGCGCAGCCAGGCATTGCAGGCTCCTGTCTACCGGGAAGCTTTTCCCTCCCTCACCTTTCTGTGGAGACGCTCGGGGACCTCGGTCGAAGCCTCGAGCGCCCATGTAAATGGACAGCGGCGCTCTCGGCAGTTTAGCGTTTAGGGTTGAGGGTTTTGCGTTTAGGGTTTAGGGTTTAGGGTTTAGGGTTTAAGGTTTAGGGTTCAGCATCTCAAGTTCGAGCATTTAATAGGTCAGCAGTGTGTGTAGGCAACGGAAAAAAACCCACCCACCCAACCAATCCCATAACAACGGAAAAAAACCCACCCACCCAACCAATCCCATAACATTCAAAACGACTGAACACCAAAAGACGGGTCAAAACGCCAAATTCGTGCTGAACAATGTGGGGGCCAAACGGGTCAGACGGGTCAAAACGCCAAATTCGTGCTGAACAATGTGGGGGCCAAACGGGTCAGACGGGTCAAAACGCCAAATTCGTGCTGAACAATGTGGGGGCCAAACGGGTCAGACGGGTCAAAACGCCAAATTCGTGCTGAACAATGTGGGGGCCAAACGGGTCAGACGGGTCAAAACGCCAAATTCGTGCTGAACAATGTGGGGGCCAAACGGGTCAGACGGGACAAAACGCCAAATTCGTGCTGAACAATGGGGGGCCAGATGGGTCAGACGGGTCAAAACGCAAAATTCGTGCTGAACAATAGGGGGGCCAAACGGGTCAGACGGGTCAAAACGCCAAATTCGTGCTGAACGATGGGGGGGGCCAAACGGGTCAGACGGGTCAAAACGCCAAATTCGTGCTGAACAATGGGGGTCTAAACGCCAAATTCGTGTTTAACATTTCGAGTTATATGGTAGAGAGGTTTAGGGTTTAGGGTTTAGGGTTTGGGGTTTAGGGTTTAGGGTTGAGGGTTTAGGGTTTAGGGTTTAGGGTTTAGGGTTCGGTGTTTGGAATAGAAGGCTTTCAGGCACTCCGGCTGCTTTGTGTAAGTACGGCTCATACTACTCTGGAAACCTAATGAAGTTGAATCCGCGGGGCAGACTTCTGGCTAGAGAAGGTCTTGTTGCCGAACTTGTGTGTTTGACTCCTGTGCAGAGTTGTGCAAACGACAAGAGCGAAAGCTGCGGGGCTGGTGTCCACGGAAGCACGGAAGGTTTCGACACAGAAACGCGGTGCCTCTCCAGAGTCTTTGGCGAGTCTGACCTGAGGACGTGAGCTCCGTCGAGCGCTTCCATGCGTCTCAATGCGTTCTTCATAGGCTAGCAACTAGCAAAGTAAACCGCTCGGCTGGCAGTGCTAGCGCAGTGTGAAGTCATGATTCTTGCTTGGGGGCTTCTCATCACTGCCCCGAGGCGGTGGGACCTCAGTTGCACTTCCGTAAGAGCTAGACGATGAATAAACGTACCATTATTCACGAGAGGGTTCCGCAAAACCTAAACTCAAACTCACGTGAGTATGGCTCGCCTCGAGCACCCTCAAGCCGAGGCGCGGTTGTGGACCGCGCGAACTTTTTTGCCATCGAAACAAGTAGGCATTGATGGAGGCGTCGGAGCTAGAAACACTGAGCCCCATGAGAAATATTGAGGTCATGTCGCGATGTCTTGCCATTTTTGTCCGCTTGTTTCGCTCTGGAGGGTCTTGGGAGAGCCGTGACTGTTGATGGCTCCGTATGCTTTTTGCTTGCAATTGGACATGCGCCACTCGCATAGATAGAAGCTGCGCTGGCACAGCGCTTGAACCTTTACTTCTCGGACCACGAAGCTTTGCTACACGCAGTCGTAGCACCTTTTTCGTCCCTTTGTATCTTTGAGGCAGAGCGTGGATGGGAAACGATCTCATGCCTTCAGGTCCGCTTGAAACTTGCTGAACCTCTCCGGAATCGTCCTGTCCTGTCACTGTGCTATGCAAGGAGTGCGTACGGAAGCACGAAGCCCAGCAACAGACTCAAGAGTTCTGGCTTCCTCGGTGTGACGTTGCCCAGTGATTTGAGTCACTATTTGCTTCGCGTCCTGCGCTTCCGAAAACAGACGCACAGAGAGAGAGAGAGAGAGAGAGAGACATGCACAGAGAGAGAGAGAGAGACACACACACACACACACAAACACAAACACACAGAGACACGCACACACACAACCCTACCTAACAGGAGCTGCAGCCATCACTCCACAACGCTCAGAAGCTTCCGGCTCGGCTCTGCAACAACACGCTGAGAACTCAGCCCTTCACCATGCGCTTCTCGTCTCCAGACCTGAACGCCATCATGTTGCCCTATGGGTGGCAGCTCTGACAAGTTGTGAGCCTCCAGCCAACCCATGAGGATTGCTAGGCCATCCTGCGCTGGCAGTGGCCGAATAGACCAGGAGAAGTGAGGCGTGCTCGCACGCCTGGATTCTCAGACGACTGTGGCCCCAGCCAGGACGTTCTGCGCTGGTGCCAGAGTGTCAGTGTATTCAGAGATCCAGTAGTTGAACCTTCTATCAGCATGATTTCGTCGAGGGCGCTTGCAAACAGTCCAGCACATGCAGAACACACCTGAGGCACATGCTCATCAAACTTCGACAGCTCTCGCAAATGCTCCTGCTGATCAGGCAGGTGGGTTCAACCTCGCAACTTGCCAGTGCGACAATCTGCGAGAATCTTGAGGCCTCCGGATTAGCACCTGCCGGCCGCGGCAAGAATGCCAAAATCGCTCAAGAACGCTCTCACGGAAAGGCAATAGCTGAACATCGAGCCTTCCCAGCGGAGGTTCTCCTGGGTCAATTCACAGACGACACTGAGTTCAACTGTACGAAGCAGCCTGCCGCGAATACTCGCGTACGACAAGGACTGTTTCATAGAGCTCAACACCTATGAGCCCTGAAACCCGGATCTACTCCACTCGCAGTGGCCAACACTGCAAACGAACACATCGACGAGCCTTCATGGCTAAAAGGTCGGTTGCCATTGCGGCGACATAACAGGAGAAGCTTTGCTGATTCTGCAAGGGTGTTGGGGATTCAGAAAGCTCAACAACTCAACTAGACTATACTACTATCAACTCTCTCCACTAGCTGTCATGTTTGTCATTCCAAGCTTCAGGATGTTGGTGCCATTCAAGACTTATGCGGTGCATTTATGAGCCACAAGCTGGCAGGTCTTCCTTCTCGGCTCAGGTTTTCAGCTCTCATGAATCTTCGACGACTTCACAACTCGCCAGCTTCACCCACATCTCGGTGTCGACAACATGCAGAAAAGCACCACGGCCGACCCGAGGCCGCACCTGCCAATTTGGCAGCACCCGGCTCAAAAAGGGAACGGAGCTATCATCATGTGGCGGCTGCTATTTGAGCCACGTAGGGGTGCCTTCTGGTCAGAGCTGAAGACATCGCCAAGCCTCATTGGTGGAGCTGAGGCCTTGCAGGCGATGCAGCAACCCGCTCCCGACTTAGGGTTTAGGGTTTAGGGTTTAGGGTTTAGGGTTTAGGGTTTAGGGTTTAGGGTTTAGGGTTTAGGGTTTAGGGTTTAGGGTTTAGGGTTTAGGGTTTAGGCATTAAAGTCCATGACACAGTGTGGTGACATGGCCGAGCAGGTAAAAGACACGCGACTCCTGGGACCCCTGCTTTCTTGGCCAGGTTTGGGACAGCCAGATGCGTGAGCTCCTTTGCACAGACCTGGCCCCCTAAACCCTAAACCCTAAACCCTAAACCCTAAACCCTAAACCCTAAACCCTAAACCCTAAACCCTAAACCCTAAACCCTAAACTGAACAATGAGAACCACTGGACGTCAGTGCTGGAGCGCAGGATGACCGGGACTGGAGGGACGGGAAGGAAGTTCACCAAAGTCCAAAAAGGATCTTACTATGATTTATACTAAATTCACCATTATGAATATTCATATTACTATTATTATTCATATTCATATTACGATTATGTATATCCGCTACTATTACTAATATTATTCATAATATTAATACGGCTACTGAACCAAATCCGGCCTCATACTTCCACAGGCCCGTGTGGACTTCCACCTCAACGAGGCGCACCTGGCACTTTGCACAGAGAGTACGACTCTTTCGCACGAACAACAGTGCCGGTCCCGAGCAGAGCCTTCCTGTCCTTGGGCGAAACGTCGAAAAGCCATCCCCCCTGAAGGAAAAAACATGCAAGGAGCTAGAAAACGCAGGAGGCCCACACGAAACACTCACGAAACACACATCCTCGGCAAGACGCAGCCACTTCGTCCAGCCCGACCTGGTTGGGAAAACTCTTGGGGAACGTTGGACCCCTGACGCGAACATTTTGGGAGGAGGACAATGTGGGAACACGCCTAGCAAGCTTGTTACACAGTCATGTTGGCAACATTTTCTTGTTGTAGTATTGGAAGTATTGGAATATTGGAACGTTGGAATATTGGTATATTGGGATACTAGAATGTGCAAACTATTTGGAATAGTTTCATATGAAATGGTGACATATTGAAACACTGAGACATTTACATATTGAAAGGTTGACAAATTGACACGTTGGTAGGTTGAACGATTGAAACATTGCCCATATTGACATATTGACATATTGACATATTGACATATTGACATATTGACATATTGACATATTGACATATTGACATATTGACATATTGACATACTGACATATTGACATATTGACATATTGACATATTGACATATCGAAACAGTGAAACATTCAAATTTTGAAACATTGAAGCATCGAAGCCTTGAACCCTTGAAGCATTGAAATCAAAATCTCGAAATATTGAAATACTTTTGCAATACTAGTGAGATACTGAACTGTTGAGTGCGGCTCAACGTTTACATATTGGGGCCAATAATTTGCTCTTGAGGTCAACCAAAACAGCCGTCAACAAAATTACCAACAAGAAACTATTTATGGACAGGTCCCCCCCCTCCCCATGTCCTAAACCACTCTTTGACCCCAAACGCTAGACCCTAAACGAAGCAACCAGCGGCCTTATCCTCTCGTGCACCTCGACGACGGTGCCAGCTGGGTAACGTTTGGCACTTGACTCCTTGCTCTTGCCTTGCGCAGAGTGGCCCAAAGCTTGCAGGTCACATGAAGCAGGGTACATATTACTGTTCTCGGTGAGTGTATATGAGGTTCCTTTTTCATATTGGTGAGTGTATATAGCTGGTGTCCTTTTGGGGGTACAAGAAATATATACCCTACTTCACATGGCTTATTTGGGTGGTTGTCAACATCCGGCCTTGGGCCTCGGGCCGGGCCGGCAGTGTATAGCTAGCTGGTGAGAACAGGGCCCTTTTTGCCTGGAAAGGGTACCCCCCCGTGGGCGACCACAATCTGAAGACTTTACGAAATCAATCCAAGCCGAGCCGTCTCAACCCTCAACCTTGAACCTTGAACCCTAAACCCAAAAACCCTAAACCCCAGCCCTCAACCCTAAACTAACCTCAACCCTACACCCCAAACCATAAACCATAAACCCGGAACCCTAAACCCTAAACCCAACCCTTATTGCTTGGGGTCAGCGACTTGGGCGCTGCGGAATCACCATGCTCACGCGGATGCGCTGGGCCGGGCCGAGGCGGGTCGCGTAGCGTTAAAATTATGCTCCCTTTTTGGATCCCTATTATGATACGGCACCCAATATTTAGGGGTACCCCAAAAGGGATCATAATCTTGACAACCACCCATATGAACATCTCAACCTCCGGGATCCTGGCTATAGACCGGCTCCTGCATCACAACGAAGCACATCGAGCACTGAAGTGGCTCAAGGTGCCAAGGTCTGCGGAATGCAGGCTGTGAGCAGCACCGGCGCGCCAGCCCCTTCCCTGGTATGCCCCCCCTGTGGTGTGGCTGCGGGGTCTTGGATGGAAGGTTTAAGGTTTCGAGTTGAGGGAATGGGTTCAGGCTTAGGGTTGAGGAGTTAGAGTTTAGGACGTAGGGTTTTACAGGTTGCATCATTGCAGGTAATGTCTGAGTGCTTAAAGCTCATGTTGCGCGGTAGGATTTAGGATTTAAAGATGAGGGTTTTGCTGGATTAAGACTTAGGGTTTGCCACTGATATCGGGCCTTTTGTGGTGACAGCTTTCTTGTTGTGTTGGGGTGTCGTTGTTGTGATACCACCATTTTTGAAGGCATACGGCAGCCCTGCCTGTTCACGTTTGCAATGACAGTGGCAATGGGGAGGGAAGTGCAATTCTCGCGGGGGCGCAATTCTCGCGTCTTACACCAGCGTTGTTGTCCCTAGCCAGGATGCCAAGGAATGGGAATTGGAATCCGCCTCAACAGCAGGCGCATGGTTGGGCTGCGCATGCGACACGGCGAACAGATTCATGAGCGGTGGGATTTGAGGCGCGCGAACCCCCACTTGCGAACAGAACGATTTAAGGATGACGGGGGCCCCACACCTGGACAGTTTATGAAGAACGCAGCCACCCCCACTGCGAAGTGATCCGAAGATGCACAGCTAAAACAACACAGGCGTGCTGGGGGTCGCAGCCCCCCTCTCCCCTCCATTTACGAGCAGAACCACGTCTCCTTTTCGTGTCGCATGTGGGGTCGCAGCACCAGCCACTGAAAATTGAACGATGCAGGCATGTACAATGTACAGCTGCTTAAGAAACAAGCTGCTTAAGAAACAAGGAGCAAGGAAGTCGTAGACAGAACGATCTGGGGGATGAATGGACCCTGATCTCCTTTCCAATTCTATGTTTGTGTTGCAGCCCCAGCAATTTTGCCATTCAGAGCTGAAGACAAAACTGAGCTGGCCCAAAACCCGAAATTACACCCTTAAAGCCTAACCCGCAAAAAAAAAGGAGAGCGGGGGCAAGTATATTGCCGAAATCCCCCCCTTTGCAAACAGAATGCTCCGAGGATGGGTGGCCCGTGTCTCCTTTCCATTTCGCCTTCTGGGTCGCAACTTGGGACGTTAACAGTCCTTATGGGGATTAAAGTACCCCCGATTATAATCCCTACGAAGGACCATATAGGGGGAACATCCCAAGTTGCCTAAGTTGCAACCGTGTTTCCGACAGACTGACTGACCGGCCGTCTGGCTGCAAGATTAAGTCTGGAAGACAGATGCCTGACTGACTGACTGGTGGTCTTGGCCCAAGGCCGGATAGACTGACTGACTGGCCGGCCATCGGGCTACAACTCGTACCGTCTGGAAAGACGGGCCGACTGACTGACCACCTTTGCCAGAGATGGTTCGGAACCCCACCGACCGACCGACGAAATGCATCTAGGACTCAAACCCCCAAACAGAAATCTAAACCCGAAACCATCTAAAAACCTCCACCCCGCGTTGAAGGAGCAGAGAGGGGGGAGGCATGGGAAAGGCGGTTCTTTTTTCAATACAAAGGCAACAGAGGTTGTCCTACTCAAACGCAAAGGAAGTAGAGGTTTTCCTCTGAAAATGGAGAAACGGAGGTTTCTGCACAAAAACACGTACAAAAATTGGTTGATTGATTGACTGCCTGTGGGCGCAAACACGTACAAAGGAAACAAAAAAGAAATAATAACAATAAAAATGAAGACAACAATACAAATAAAATATAAAAACACAAACAAAAATGAATAATAGCAAACCTGATAATAATATCATTATTGATAATAAAAACTGCTACTATTATAGTAATACGTGTCTCAATGCCTTTCAATGGGCTTCTGCTGGAGCGTCCTGCCGCGGCCGGATGCCCGAGAGGTCCGTCACAAGGTAGCTCCACGTGCCAATCTCCTGACGACCCGCAAGACGCAAGGATGTGGGGGTTTAGGGTAGGGTTTAGGGTTTCGGGTTTAGGGGTTAGGGTTTAGGGTTCAGGGTTCAGGGTGCCAGGGTAAACTCCCGTATGCAAGGATGTGCAAGGAGAGCGCTGCAAGAAGATGCAAGATGTAAACCGAGAACAGATCTAAGCATGGCCTTGGAATCAGTCGCCGCTTTACCCACCCTGAGATTTTCTGCAAAGCACAGCAAGGCAAGGTCTGCATTTACGCGAGCTGCGCACGTTCGCGAGCCGCTACAACACACATCCAAACACCGCGCATCTTACCGTCGAGATGCGGAGGCTCGATGAGGCCAGGGAGTCCCGGTCTGTGCCTCACGCAGGAAAAGGCATCCGCACAATTTTGGACCCTGCATTTGTGGTTTTCAAGCGATGTGGAGCGCGACTCGTCGTGATATGGTACTCTGGGGCACGAGCAGGCGGTCGAGGCCAGAAAATGCCTCTTGACTTCTCGGACTGAATCTCCATGGTACATCCGAGAAGGACATACAACATACCCTACAGTTCCCTAAAGCGCATTGCCAGAAAGCACCGGGGGGCCTTCTTGAGCATGGAGCCATGTGGGAATCTCAAGCTGACCAGCAGCCGCGCTCGGCTGCCATGCTTGTCACGCACTGCAGCACGTTGCTACCGTTAGGCGGCGCATACTTAAGAGGATGACATGGGATTCTAGCCTGTCAGGGGCATGCCGCAGGCCCTACAAGATTGACAGACAAGACTCGCTGCTTTGAGGTCCGTGCAACGTCCTGATCTGTACTTTTGAGTAGAGCGCGGAGGACATGCTGCTCTGGAGAAGCTGACGATCAACCGCTCTTGCAACATGCAGAAGACAGACGTCAAACAGGATCGGTCGTGCAGCCTTAAGAACATCTGTTGCGAGGTCACACTTTGGTGGGTTCAAGTGTTGTGCACTGCAACCGCTTGCTACGACTGAGGTGCAGGAACAGGACTGGCCAGCTCGATCCGGGAAAAATCGCAGATACTCTCCGATTCTGGATGGGCAACAAGGGGCCCCTCAGCATTGACAGGGGCTTGCCTAGCAGCCCGGAAGCCTTTGAGATCGTTTAAACGATCTCTCAGACTGCCCACGTCGCTTACCAACGAGAAGTCGGACGGAGTGTCTGGTAATCTGCGGGCAGAAGGCGCTCCCTGCGCGAGTCCTAGGACAAGCCTCTCGTACTCCTTGCGAACAGCCTCCCGAGTCTCATGGCAGACCTGATGCTTGATGTTGGCATGTTTGGCCTCTAAACCTCCCACCCTTTCGCGAATCTCCTGTGCTTCCGACACCGACGCTGCCTTGCGAAGCTGCCGCTGCAGATCTGCACACTGTGTTTGAAAGCTTCGGATGAGGTTTCCGTGCGCAGCCACATCACGAGAGAGCTGATGCTCCGTGGCTTCCAGGTGGCAGCGCGTAGCTTGAATGCGAGCTTCCTGCTCCTGGCCAAGCTGGGGAGAGAGGTCTCAGAGAAGCCTGCAAGACATGGGGGTTTACGAAATGAGGGGAGTACCTTACTGGGGTCCTTACTATAAGGGGGATCCTACTATTTGGGGATCGATATTGGAGACCCGCGCATGTCCTCGAGGCGGCAGGCCAGATCCCCAGGTTGCAGGCAGTCGAAGCGCTGTACCAGGCGATCCAGTGCGCGGCTGAGCTCCTCCACGCGATTCTCGAGGCCGTCCAGCCTCTCTGAAACCCACTTGGCAGTCACTACATTGAGGGGTTTCCGAAATTCGGGGTACCCTACTTGGGGTCCTTATTCTAAGGGAATCCTACTACTTTTGGGGTCTATATTTGGGTCCCCTATGTTCGTAAACCCCCACAGGGGCCTATCGACTCAACTACGTAGCCCAAGGTGATCCATGGTGAGTCCCCAAACTTCGTTCTGTCAAACTTGTGCCGCAGGGCCGACCGACCAGCGCCAGGACGAGGTCGGAGTCCGGCCGCGAAGCCCTAGAGAAGGTGCTTTTGGCGCTGTTGGCGCTGTTGGCACTGTTGGCACCCTTCCGCAAGCCGGAGCCCGAGCCGGAACCGGAACCCGCTTGGCCGTCAGGGACGGAGGGCGAGTTCTGAATTGCATCGATGATGCTGGCGACATGGCCGGCTTTGGTCGGGCTTGCATCCTCCACGTCTGCGTATGATACGTCCGCCCTCGCAGCCGCGACCTGCCCATGTCCATCGATGATCTCCATGGCACCAGCGGTCAGCAGCTGCAGAACTGTGTTCACTGTGTTGAGCACTCGACTGCGAGAAGGACGGTTCATGCCGTGCTGTATAAGCTTCTGAATACAAAGCGTAGAAAACCCAGCTGGTGTATGTTCGGGTCACACCTTGGGGGATCACAATACTACATGGCCTTGAAAAGCTAAAAACTTGTTCTGGTTGAGGAAACAACTGCCAGACACGAGCTGGTAGGGCTGCTTCTGGGGCTTTGGACGTTTGACTCCGTTGCCGATTGAACTTCACAGACAAAAACACACATATCTAGACTAGAACTCACACGAACATCTGCGAGAACTGCAAAGACTGGGACAGATACTGCTTCCAGTGCTTCATGTTGCTGTAGACCTGCGCTGGCGGTAGCCTTGGCTAGTTCACCAGTATGGCCCTCTTCTCAGAGCAGCTCACCTCTCCAAGAGGACTACGAGCAAAGCCTGAGCCTTCTGCGTCCCTGGTGCCATCTGCTGCCTCACCGAGGGCACCTGTTCGATGGGCAGCGGCAGCAGCGATGGCACGGCCCTTGGCGGGAAAGGACTTTGGCATTGACACGGGAAACTGGGTCCCCTTTTCCGGGGGGGAGGGGGTGCGAAGACGAAATTCGAAGACGAAATTTGAAGACGAAATTCGGCCCAGCCGAAATAGGCCCTGAAGACGAAATTCGGCTCCTGAAGACGAAATTCGGCCCCTGAAGCCTACATTCGGCTGGGTTTTTGAAGCCGAAATTCGGCCCCGAAGACGAATTCGGCCCCGAAGACGAAATTCGGCCCCTGAAGACGAAATTCGGCCCTGAAGCCGAAATCCGGCTCCTGAAGACGAAATTCGGCCCGAAGCCTAAATTCAGCCCTGAAGACGAAATTCGGCCCTGAAGCCGAAATTCGGCTCCTGAAGACGAAATTCGGTCCCGAAGACGAAATTCGGCCTGAAGCTTGAATTCGGTTTCGGTCCCCCTTAGGCCTGCATAAAATGGCCCTGAATTTCGTTTTCGGGGCCGAATTTCGCCTTCAGGAGCCGAATTTCAGGGCCGAATTTCGCCTTCAGGGCTGAATTTAGGCTTCCGGCCCGAATTTCGTCTTCAGGAGCCGAATTTCGGCTTCAAGGCCGAATTTCGTCTTCAGGGGCCGAATTTCGTCTTCGGGGCCGAATTTCGTCTTCGGGGCCGAATTGCGGCTTCAAGAGGCCAATTTAGGCTTCAGGGCCAAATTTAGGCTTCAGGGGCCGAATTTCGTCTTCAGTGCCGAATTTCGTCTTCAGGGCCTAATTTCGGCTGGGCCGAATTTCGTCTTCGGATTTCGTCTTCGCCCCCCCCCCCGGAAAAGGGGACCCACTTCCCCGGGTCTCTGGACTTTGGGATGTTCCCCCTTCTACTAACGGTCCTTAACAGGGACTCTAGTACCCCCCATTAAATTCGAACCCCTATTAAGGACTGTTGGTATAAGGGGCAACATTCCAAGCCATCAACGCAAAAGCAACTACAGCTCACAGCCGGCTGACGGAACCGTCGGCTTCGGAGATGCCGCGGCCGCGGGGGACAAGAACACCTCACCGCACCGGAACTGACACTGGGGGGGGGGGGGGGACCATATACATATATGTATATATACATGTACATATATATATATACATATATTTACATTTACATTTATGTTGAGAATTACGGGGCTTCCCCCCTTTGAAGGGCCAGGCCTGCTCCGCATTGCGCTCCCTGTAGAAGAGAAGAACATCATTCCTAGTCAGTCTTCAGCTGCATGATGCCACACACACACACAGCTGTCCATGGCTTTCGAGCCATTCTGGAGTTTGCAAAACCAACATAGCAGCTGCTTCGACATAAAATCCTGCTCGAAATGATTTACGTGTCGCTGTCACCATCACAGCACGAGGCGGTATGCAACGAAAGAGCATCCCGCGTGCCTCATCGACTTTGGGTTCTCAACCTGAACTGGAACTGAGGCATGATAATAAGGCATCTCACAGCAGGCCCAACTACATCAAGGCAAACATCGGCTGCCAAATGCTCATGGGCAAGTGCGATGCCTGGATCACACAGCACTTCGATGACAGCATTGTAAAGATCTGTCTAAAGCCATGCACAGCAGCTTAATGCTAGATGTTTCCCTCTTCTTCCTCCCCGAGCAGGGGAGATGAGGCAGACACCCTGTTCATCTCTTTTGCGCATGTTTTACCCCTTTCCAGCCGGCGCGACACGTGACAATGGTGTCTCTGACTCCCTACTTCGGTCTGAGTTCTCTCGAATTCGCCTGTCTCCACTGTCACCCAAGTGCCAAAAGCCGGGGGCCAGGCTTTGCCCGTCTTGCCCTGGTGCTTGGCCTGAGCACGCTTCCTTGGTTTTTGCAGTGTTTGATCGTCCTGACGTTCCCGTGATAACAAGATGCCAAAAAAAGTCATTCAAAACATTACTTCTCGAAGTAGAATCTAGACCCAAGCTGACCGTACGAAGCTATCATGTTCGTGTTTCGCTTGAGCAACCGATGTGCGAGGGACTTCCCATGACTTTCCTCGTACTATCGCGGCAATCCCTTCATTCTAAGGTCTCTCCCTAAACCCTAAACCCTAAACCCTAAACCCTAAACCCTAAACCCTAGCTTTACAAGCTTTTCGGAGCCCCCTGGCAGGGGCTTAGGAAAAAATGAACGAAATCGAATGCAACTTCTGCCGACACCAACACCAACACAGATCACAGGCTTTGTCGAACCCAACTCCGAGGTGTTGAATCTCTCCATCTTCTCTTGGCAGACAAGGTATGAGATCAATTTGTCAATTTCCCACATCCGGAAGCATTCTGCGCAGTCAGCCGAGACGCACAAACTCATCTTCCAAGTCCTGCAGGACACCCAGACACTTTAGCCAACCAGCGCTTAGTTTAGCAATGAAGTGAGTTGCTGGGCGGGCCCGTCCTTGGCTATCTGTCCTGTCACTGGCTGTGAGGAAGCCTCGAACATGGAACCCAACATCTCACGAGACCGATGGGCGCTTCCGACCATTCCCGCTCAACCGGTGAACCGGCTCCAGGAAAAGGCCAACTTTGGTTCATGGGAAGTTACAAGTAGGGTTATAAGTACCCCAAGTAAGGTTAGATCCAGCTATAGATTTAGAGCACAAGAAGGCTCTCGAGGCTCTCGCTGCATCAATGAAGATCCAGACCAGCCAGTCGCAGGGAGCCTCGTGACAGAACTGTGTCAGAACAGGCGCAGCCTTGGGATGCCTCAAGGGCTGTCTTGGGGGGAGTTTTGGGGTGCCAAAATGAAGAAATGAGGACCTGATCATGGAACACCAAGAGGAACTCCGCGAGCTTGGGCAGCCTGGCCCATGTCTCCGACTGACACTCTCCCAGCTGACGGCTGACACAATGCCGAAAACGGAGATGATGTTACACCAGGCCTCGAAGACCGAAAGGTCTTGCCGATGAATCCCAGCTTCGAAAAGGCAATCATGACCCACTCGTTGCCAGCTGCCTTCCTAGGAGCGACTTCATGTCGCGCACATTGCAAAGCATGTTGGGAAGTGTTGCGATCGCTTCGCTGGGCTTATCAGGCATCGACTCTCGCATATAGCGACGCACAGTCGGCAAGAAGCTCGGAACAACCTTCCAAAGAGCGTGACACAGGCAAAACGATGCAAAACGGAAGGGAATGACAGATTCCACGGCCTGGACATCATCCTCAAGCTGCATGTAATATTCTGCCAAGCCGGCTGCGTACCTCGACACTAGAGTCTTGCACGGCTTCCGCTTGACTCTTGCAGTTGTAGAAAATGTAGAGATGATGCAACTCCAAATGGCACCACATCAAGAAGGCATAGTCCAGGTTCTGCTTGGCTCTCCTTGTAGCTCACTTCTGAAGGCACCAACATCCAGCATGGCCGCAAGCAACATGCAGCAACGCCTCTTGAAAGCTTGGATCGCTGCCACCACTGCCGGTGCGGAGGATCGCCGAATTTGGTGCTCTTTTGGACCTGGCACGCCCACAGTGCCAAAGCCGCTGACGAAGTCTCTGTCGTGCCATATGCCATGGCATGCCGTGTCTGGGGGTTGCATCTCGTAGTCAGTCGCGCGGCTATTCACAGCACGCGGCTTCGCAGCTGAATGCAAGGCAGGCGTGCATGTTTGGCTCTCCGCTCCATGCAGCACATGCGACGACATTTAACATTGGTATATCTTGTGTGGTTAGTTGAAGAAACTTTCACGGTGGGCTCAAGCTTGCTTTCGTCTCCCCCACCAGTCGAGATGGAACAACATCTTAGCTTGGAGGCTTGAGAGCATGGGCCACGAGAACTAGCTTCCGCTCGTGCCACAGCAACAGTACGCTCCTGCTCCTGACCTCATTGCAGGGTGGGGAGGAAGGGTGATCATGCAGAAAGCTAGAAGATTTCCATGAGACAGAACTGGAATGGACGCAGCGATGCGATGTGCACTCGTATGGGAGCGGAACAAAGTCACTAAATGGAAGGCAGGAGACACATAAAGGGGTGGCCACATGGCCGGCATCAGTTGCATCTGGTCTGGTCTGGAGGCGCAATGATGTGCAATGATGTGCACGCTACAGGCAACTCTGTGGCAAAGTAATGGACAACACGGCCCAATTGGTCAAAGAGAGCTCAGTAGACGAGGGTTGCTAAATTTGGCTTGGAAGCGCTATGACAACGAAGATGGCAACTGGAGTTGGCAAGTCTGGATTTCCCAGATTCTGGGCCTTTAGGGTAGGGACTCACGTCCAGCAAGTGCCTGTGCCAACGAGCTATCAACCGAGAGCGCAGGAAAGAAAGCCTGAACATGCGTGGACTTCAGGCCCAGCACCGGCGCCTCTTCTCGCGGGGGATAGAGTCGCTCTGGGGCATGGATGACGTGCAAGCGGTTGGCCTAGCAGCTGAAGGATTTATGTCCCGGCAAGGCATGCAGAAGCCTGAACCCCCAACCCCACCGCAAAGCGGTGACATCAGACATCAAACGACTGAAGTTTCTCCCGAAAGCCAAGAATCTTGAGCCCTGAAGGACCTCCCACAGCCCCAGACCCCACACCTCCCAAGCGAAAAATCTGCAAGGCAGGTACCCCAAAACGACCTAGACCTAGACTTTGGCTGTTGCTACTGTGTGCCATTCAGGCACCTACTGGTTGTCAAGATTGCTGTGCCACTTGCATGGCAGTCTGCGCCCGTTTAGGCAAGTCTCTTAGTTGCGAGAAAATGCAAGTGGCTACATTCTAGATCATTCTAGCCCAATCCCCAGTACCCAGGCAGCACTCCAAACGGCAACGAAACAGCAACCAATTCTCTTGAGTTTTGGTGGAACTTCGTGCTTGAAAAGCCGATGTTTAGAGGAAACATATACAAAATCTTCGATTCTGAAATTCTGTGATCTGCGGACATTGAATAGGCAGCATCTGCCGACCCCAGTCCGGCTGGGTGCGGCACCAGCAGCGGGTGCCTACCCGGCCCATGACAAACCTATCCCGGAGCATAGTCTGACTAAATGTCCTTTACGCGGTTTTGACGGAGTGGAGATTGCCTTTGCCGGCAAGCTGTTGGGACCTCGGCCCTCGTGGACCCCTCCGCGGCCCCTTTCTTTTTTACCCCGGCTCCGACCGTGTCGTGGTCCCCAAGCTTCCCGATGGGGTCCGACCGGCCAGCCTCCCCTTCTTGAAAAACAAGCTGAGTTTGTTCATTGCCGGACTAGTGGGTCTCAGCCCTATTCGTCTCGACCCCCTGTCCAGCTTCCAACAACCGACTGCGTTTTGTTCTTCTTCACCCGGCGCCGACTGCGTCGACAAAAACTCTTGCGGGCAGCTTCGGGACTTCTTTTGGGGGTCGGCGGAAACGACGCCAGCCTCGACTTTTGTTCAGAAGTACAACACTTCGACTCCACTCTCTCAATGTGGCGGGTGGAACATCTGATCTTGTACTCGTCTTCGTGCTGTGAAAGAAGAGAATGGAGAACAAGACGTAGAGTGCTCATTTGGCACCAAACTCAGTCCTCCTCTTACAAAACTATAACTTTCACCACCGCGAGTCTGGGAATGAACTCCACCACCGAGCTCCCTAAACCCTAAACCCTTAACCCTGAACCCTGAACCCTCTTTGTGTTCATACTGGCCCTTGCCTGCACCTCGTCGTCAAAGCCCGACCGCAGCCATTCTTGAGACTTACTGACCTGGTTTGAGGATGCTTCAGGATGCTCCGGGGTTTACGGCCTTGCAGGTTCGTTTAGGGTTAAGGGTTTAGGGTTTAGGGTCTAAGGTTTAGGGTTTAGGGTTTAGGGCTTGGGGTTTAGGGGGTAGGCCTTAGGGTTGAGGGTTTAGGGTGTAGGGTTTTGGTCTGCATGTTACTGCCACGTTCCCGCATTGTTGGAGGACACTGAGAAATGGTGGCAATTATCGGACCTGATCGAATGTCACCAGAACGTCATCAGCCTGTAAACGCGCCGACCAGGCCCAATTCTCGTCAAAGTCTGCGAGATGCACAACGATGCCTGTGATGCAGTGAGAGATACGTCTGCCTTATTGCCAGGTTGCTCTGCTGCATGTTGCTTTGCTGCACGCTGCTTTGCTGCACAGCTCGTGCAAGCAGCATTCAGTCAAGAGTTGTCTTTCGAATGACCAGCCCAACCTGTGTCCACAGCTGTCCCCATTGCATCAAAAAGATGAGACAAAGTAAGGCCCAAGTATTCCTTGGTGAGCGAGAAGGGAGAAGTCAGATGCAATCCTGCTTCTGGTCACCTCTTTGCAAGTTCTGGACTACAGCCTTTCTTGATGCCATCAAGCCGCAGCCTTCCTTTGCACGGAGGAAACCCCGATGAAGAGCCATCGTGGGCCCTGCCGTGCCCGCTGCTCCAGGTCCTTACTCGCAAACTTGTACATCACAGTCTGGCCACAGATGGCCACGGCTGAAGCCCAACAAAATTGAACATGGGCTCCTTGTCAGGAAGTAGGCGTAGAGAGCTCCGGTCCAGGTTGTGCAAGCAAGACCACGCCTGCCAGCAATGCAAGTTGCGAATCGATCGTTGCAACGCTTTAGACATGAGGACAACAAACTGGAGCTGGCAGCATCGCAACATCCTGCAACAACTTGGTCCTGAAAGGCATGAGGGCTTCACCACGACAGAGGGAAGAACTGCCAGCCTCGAGAACCGGGCCTTCTGCAAGTTGGCTCAATCGCCGAGGTCCTTCCTAGCAGATCTTGGATGCCATTTTGCCGCAAGCGAGCAACAAGAACAGACTGGACATCTGGAGTTGCAGCTTGCATGGTCTGCTGGGTCTGCTGTCCGACTGCCTGGTACAGTTGGTCGGATAGACTGCACCCGTGCCACTTCAACAACGGTGACAGGAGGACCTCACACGGCAACTGCTTCCCGGCTGCACAACCGTACTAGCTGCTGACCATGCACAAGGCTTTGCAGCAGGGCGGCAATGCCGAAGTTCAAAACGAAGATCACCAGTGCTGCGACGGCGAAGGCGAGGAGGACCAGGTCGCATTGCACACCGCCCGTTCCATGGGCTGCCTTGGCTCCACACAGGGTTGTGAGCAATGCACCCCGGTG
>CAJNDS010000214.1:0-57500 GCA_905221605.1 Symbiodinium natans | reverse complement strand
TTGGGCAGTTTGCAGGAGCTTCAGAGCAGCTGCTTCCTGACCATGTGTCCGGCAAGCCCTGATGGCCAAGCCGAAACTCAACGCATCCGGCGACAACTTGCATCCACATAGTGCAGACACTAACTCTGCGGCAAGGCTCCATCGTCCCCCGACATCACATGCATCAATGACGTTGTTGAAGCTGATCGTATTTAGCTGATGCATCTGCAGAGCCATCGCCTCAAGCAAGCCTGCTGCTACAAGCCAGTCGGAAGGCGCAGAGCTTAAAGTCACTGCATCCGGTGACATTTTGCAAGCTTCCATCTTCTGAATCAAGCTCAATCCCAGCATCCATTGAGCATCTGACAGAGATTTCAAAGTGCTGTTGTAGCTTATGGCACTGGCCGAAAGCTCCATTGTGCGCAGCACGTGAAGGGCGTGTGGCCATGAACCTTTTGCTGCATCGAGAGCGGTCGTGTAGCTGATTGGCGACAGTCTCAATCTAGCCCATCGAGTGCATCGTAGTAGGTGGTGAGTTGCAAGGAGCCAGTCGCATGAGTCCGACATGACATTGTAGCTGATGATATCAGGGACATGTCGATTGACAGTTGCAGAGGCAAGCAGGCTCAAGGCCCTCACCCACTCTCCCGAACTTGCACAAGCGTAAATGGCGCTGTTGTAGCTCAGAAGATGCTGCTGCATCATACGCAAGTGAATGGCATTCAGCAATGCCCCTGCTGTTGCCCAGCCAGATCTGTTGCAAGCATTGATGGCAGTGGACAAGCTAAACACATCGGGAACAATGCGCCTGCAATCCATGACGGAGAGCAGCATTGCTGACATCAACCAACGCTTTCCTCTTCCGTAGCTGGCAATGGCACAGTTGTAGCTGATCACATCCAGTTGCAAGCGCGAGCAGCCCATTTCTGCCAGCAGAGCCGCCGCAACGAGCCAACAGCCTGCCTTCTCGCAGGTGCTGATCGTGGAGCTGTAGAGGATGCCCTAAGATGGGACTTAGATGCCGACATGTGCGGACCACGCATCCAAGATGCATACGAGCAGCTCTAACATGTCCCAACATCTCCTAACAGGGCAAACAAAAGCTGCCTCTCATCTGCTATCGGGCAGCATCTGCTCTTAGAAACAGTGCTTGAGTTGTTACCAGCAGGCTCAGAGCGAAGTCCCAGCTGGTCGCCTTGACAGCTTTCGTGAAGCTGATCACGTCCAGTCGCATTGAAGTGTCCATCTGTGCCAGGTGTGTCAGGCTCGACAAGCTCGACAAGCTCCCTGATTTGTTCTCCCGGGTCCATTCGCGAGTGGGCATGGCATGGCAGAACATGGCAGAACATGGCCCCTGTTGCAGCTGATGAAATGTCTGCGTCTCTGCGGCTTTCCACACAAACGGGCACAACCTGAGGCATGGAACCACTGGCGGCACTGGCGCCTGCGCCACAGTGAGTAGTCGACGCAAGGCTACCACGTGGTGACGCACCTGTGCTGGCTTGAACTTAGTTGTTCGCGTGCCGTTTGCACGCCTCCTCGGAAGACCTAGACAACTCACTCTCAATTCCCAGCCCCCCCGGCCCCTCAACATCCCTCAACGCCCTTATCGTCCTTGCCCCCTTGCCAAATACAGCACTCCTCCCTTGCTTCCTATCTCCGCCTTTCTTTCGTACTCTTCTGTTGGCGCATTCCCAGGCCTCCTCGTCATCCATGGCATTGGTCTTGGCTTTGGCAGCATTCAACCGCTGCGCCGTGCGAGCCTGGGAGCGGTTCATCTTTTATAACGACCGGAACTCGACCGTACCTGTCCTTGACATTAGGATTGACCTGAAACTCTTGCCATTGCGAGCGCCGGCGGCAAGACCCACCGACATACCAGGTGTACCAACAAAAGCTATGGATGGTCGGCCAAACTGATGTGCTTTAGAAACACAATCTCATCAGAGGGTACGGTCTTCTAGGGCTAGTAGTAAGAGTAATACGAGTAATAAGAGTAATCAGAGTAACAATAATAATAATGGAAACAATGGTAAGAATAAGAATAGAAATAATGGCAATGATAGTAATACTAGTAATAATAGTAATCATAGTAATACTAGAAAGAATAGTAATACTAGTAATAAAAGCTAGAGTAGAATAATAGGAATAATGGCAATAATATGAATATATATATATATATATTTTTTTTTTTTTTGGAGTCCGGGGGACTGTGGGAGTGCACTTTTTGTGTTTTTTTTATGTTTCATGAGGTTTGCCATGTTACACAACTCACTACTGTAGATAGAAACGCCCAACCCGAATAAATTCTATAAGTCTACTTATCAAATAGTGAATGTATAGAACCCAATAGACTGAGACTACCATGATTCCAAATCTTGTTATTACTTGGTGAATATAGATTCCAAGTCTTGCTTATTGAGGGTGAATTCGTTATGAAGGTGGCTATTATGATTTCAAGTCTTGCATATCGGGATGGTGAATATAGATATCAAGTCTTGCTTATTGGGGGATGAGTGTAAGTTCCAAGTCTTGTTTATCAGGAAGTGAATGAGTTATTAGGGGACAAGTTACTTTTTATTAGTCTTGCTGAATGGTATGGGGTCAATGCAGCTCTTCAGTATTGCTTTTTCGAGGGGGGTTGAATACGTGACTGGTGGACGAATACCTGGGTTGCATCAATATGGCTTTTGTAACACGTTGCATCGGAACACCGTGTTTTGTTCACAAAAAAAAACAGACTTTTACAGCAGAGTTCACACCTGCAACTCTATAAAACAACGGTTTATCTGAGATGCATATACAAGCTATGGGAATGACCAATGAATGATTCCTGTAACTCAAAAAGCATGTAAACTTACGAATGTCGGCAAAAATACATGTAGGTGAATCTGTGTCTATAGATGAAAGAGCAATAAAACTCACAAACACCATACATACAATAAAGAAGTTGACATTATTTAACGCCTCTAACTACACGAAACATTATTCTGGCAGCAATTTTACTGCATAAATATCTCACAAAACCTCTAGCCAAAAAATGAAGCTAAAGAAGCTAGGCTAGAATGGACTGGACTTTTTTATAACATATACATTTAACAAAGCAAATACAAGTTGTGCTCAAATTTGAAGTGATACTGAAAAATTCATTCTGAAAGCCTATTACTATAGTAGACTTTTGCACAGCACTTTAGATGCGGCAAATAATCAAGAGAGCACTCTACTGCACTATTAACAGTTTCCTAATAAATTATAGATCAGTCCATAAGACAAAGAGCCTTAAACTCAGATATTATATATATATATGTGTATAGTAATAATCATGCATCATTTTTGTCGATGGGAGTTTGTTATCCCATCTTATCATACAAATTTATATATCTTGAATAATGAGTTTAAAAAATGCTTAAAGCAAAATACTAAAAACTCCAACAAATAACGCGCTTGGAACTCTTACAGAAGCTCCTCTTAGTAAAGGGAACAAGATAAATCACAAGATATTTATGTATGGGCAAACTCTGCTCAAAAAATGGGCAAGTATAGAAGATCTATATTAGAAGAAACAGCTAGAACAATAGCTAGCTTAGAAATCAAATTATTAAACCAACCCTGCATGAAGGAAAGCAAATATCAAGCCATAACGGTAGGCACCCTATGATACAAAGATTTTTCAATCAAGTCGCCTTGATGTTTATACATACTGATTGTGGATTTTTCATAGTGCAGATGTTTATCACACCTGTCTCACTGAAACACACTAGTCAGCAAAAGCTTTCGCAAAATATGAGCACCGTGTGGTCTTGCTTATGGGGGGGGGGGGCAAATCCATCATCGGTAGGTTGTCCCAGTAGCTGTCCTTCATTTTTCCGGAAGCGGCGCGCGCGAGGTATTCTACTGGAGACTTCCGGAAGCCCCGCGCTGGAGAATCGAAAAACCAAAAGAAACAAAACAACAAAAAAAAAATCAAAAATCCAGGACTCCTGTAGATTGGGCCCTGGATGGAAGAGTCCAGAAAAACTTATAAACAACTCAGAAAACTAGAAAAAAAGCAAAAAACTCGAAAAAAAAAACAACGATTTTCCAGGACTCCTGCAGATTGGGCCCTTGATGGAAGAGTCCCTGGAAATTGGTTTTTTTGGTTTTTTTGGTGTTGTCGAGTTTTTTCGAGTTTTTGCATTTTTTCTAGTTTTCATCGAAAAAACCAAAAAAAAAAATTTCCAGGACTCCTGCAGATTGGGCCCTGGATGGGGCCCTGGATGGAAGAGTCCCTGGAAATTGGTTTTTTTGCTTTTTTTTGTTTTTTTTGGTTCTTTTGGTTCTTTTGGTTTTTTTGTTTTTTTTTTTTCGAGTTTTTGCATTCTTTTATAGTTTTCCGAGGTTTTTTTTTAAGTTTTTCTAGTTTTCTGCGTTTTTTCGTATGAAAAGCATGTATCGTGTAAGGAAAAATAGCCGGAAAGCGCACTCCCACGGTCCCCCGTTTTGTATATATATATATATATATATAATAGTAATGGCAATAATTAGCAATAATCGAAGTAATCGTAATAGTAGTATTGGTAATACTCGCAGGGTTAACTTACTCTCAGCCAACCTTGGGAGCAGTACCATTGACAAGCAGTGGCTACAACAACGAGCCACGGTCTTCTGGTGGGTGTAAGGCCCAGACTTGCTTCCACCTTGGGACATACCCTAAATTGGCCCTAGATACATCTGAACGCCCTAAGCAACAGCAGTGAAAGCAACGGCTGAGAAATGTTGCGGAGTCGAATGATGTCCGGGCGTCCAACATGCGCCCACGCTCAATGCCTGTGAGGCCGTCCATGCCGCCTTCCATCAGAGTCGGGACCTTCAAACGCTAGCAACGGTACTTGCTGTTTGGCAATGGCAATGACATGCAATGACATAATGAGCGGGAAACAACCCTCTGCCCTCCGCCCATCCTGCCTCTGTGTGCCAGGCTTTGTTGCCGATCGCGAGGTCCATGTAAGCCTGGGGCCAATGTATGCTCATCTTATTTCAACTGCTTGGGGACCACACAGATCCGGACAGCACGCAGCACATCGCTGAAGTCATGAGTCGGCTGTCGGAAGACGCTTCTTTTCGTTGTCCAGGTTGCACATCGCAAGCGATTCATGCGGCAGACCATCGCATGGTTTCGAGCTGGTGCAGCTGGTCATCGAGTACATCAGCATCACTGACCATGGACTGTGCAAGGCTTTGAAGCAATTGCCGGGTCAGTGCTTGTCGAAGCTTCTCAGCCGACTGCAGGCATGGATGGAGTCAGACGCAGACACAGACACACACCCTCTTAGGTCCCAGGATTCCTCTCAAGAAAGCAAAGGATTGGAGAAACCCCGCACGCCTCAGGCTGGGCGCTCGAGGGCGCCGTCTCGTCGGCCAGGCGCGCTCCGCTGAGCTCTGCTACGCGCCGTCGGCCCAGGGCCGCCCATGCCTAAAACTTTTTCCAAGAGTAAGGCCTAGGGACCACTACCGAGCTCGACTTGTAGGCGAACGTTCATTCAGAACCCAACTGCACCAATCATGCAACACAACAAGATGTCCGACTCTGCACCTCCATGTCCCCGTGGTGTGCATCGGCACTGCCGGCACACCCAAGCTCGGAGAGCTGCCGCTCGCGGTCCTGAAGACCAAGTGCAAAAAGTTGCAAAACGTTGCAAAGCCCCACACGAGAGTCAAGAAGGAGATGAGCTCCCCGAGTGCATCAACACGACCTTGGAACGCATCTCGATGAGGCGATCCCGCTGCCGCCGCAGATGGTCAGCGCGCTGCTGGCGCTCTTCCTGCAGAGAAGCAGCACATGGCAGAACCATCAGCGAGATCCTGCTCTCTGCAGCGGTTGAGATCAGACATATCAGACAGCGTCCTCTGACGGGACAGAAAAATCGCCCGCCGCACTTTTGGGCGACGAGGGAGGAGAGAGCATTCTGCTTCTGGCTTCCCGCAGCTGCTTTGGCAGCGGCTGCACCGCTTCAGAGGCGCGGCGCTTCCACATCTGCAGGTTGGTGCGAAAAGTCTGAACCGGAGGCAAGGATGGCAACGATGAGGAAATCGCAGCATCAGCAGCTCCCTCCTCAGCACCTTCGGCTGGAGGGGGTGGCGGTGGTGGGGGTGGCGAAGCATCTGTGGGGGCTCCCACTGCAACTCGAGGCTTCGGTGGCACTGTACAGAGTGGGGAAGACGTGAAGCCCGCGCGGCCTGGTAACCTTGGGATCGCAGCTGGAGCTGGGTCGCTGCTTGGTACGCTGGGTGTGCTTGGCGTGCTTGGCGTGCTTGGCGGCGCGACTGCTGCGCTGGGCGGTGGGCGCGCAAGAAGCGGAGCTGACGTGAAGCCCCAAGGCTTTCTGGGTAGCTTCATCGGCTCCGTCTGGACAAGCCGAGCACTTGGGCCACTGGGGCCCCTGGGGCCCGTAGCCTGCGGCTTGGGAGGCAGGTGACAGAGCGGAGCCGATGTAAACCCTGCACCCGGTGGTGGAGGAGGGACTGGAGGGACTGGAGGGGCCGTCTCTGCAATGTTGTGATCCTGACACTGGGCTGGAAAATTTGTTTGGGACTTTCCATGTTTGGGACTTTCTGCGTGTTTGGGTTTGGCTCTTGTCCCATATGCTAGTTCTCTATAGTTTAATCGGAAGCCTCTTTTTTGCTCTGCCTCTAAATACAACCTTGTCCCTCCTTTCTTTTTAGACCTTTTCCTTCCATTTCTAGAGGAAAACCTATACTTGATTTATATGTTAATCGGCAAAGCTCTGTTCTCTCCATGTTTCGAAGTTTTCTATATATTAATGCTCAAAGGAAAACCTGGATGTTTTCAACAGGGAAACATCGATTTTCTCTATACTTCAAAAGGAACACCTCTTATGTCTTTATTTTGTGATAGGCAAACTCATTGTTGACGGTACAATCCTTCCAAAGACGTCCTGCCAGCGTTATGTTGACTTGTTCTGTATTTCGTTTTGGCCAGCTGTCTGTTGTACATGTAGAGGGAAAAGAGATTTCCTTGTCATATGCACGGAGCGCACAAGAAAATGTAGAGAGAAAACAGAGGTTGTCCCATTCAAACTGAAGTCTCTTGTTCAAGTA
Source organism: Symbiodinium natans (assembly GCA_905221605.1). NCBI lineage: Eukaryota > Dinophyceae > Suessiales > Symbiodiniaceae > Symbiodinium > Symbiodinium natans. Next base: position 50,423 of record CAJNDS010000214.1, on the reverse strand, counting down.
TAAAGACTATAGAGCTTTTCCTAGTAAAAATGAAGAAAGTGGAGGTGTTTTGCTATGATTATGTAGAGAAAACGAAGGCTTTCCGATTCAAATATGAAGAAAATGAAGGTTTTCCTATCAATATTGTAGAGAATTCGCGTCTGGGACAGGAGCCAAACCATAAAGACAAGATCCCAAAGCAAAAAACAAACAAGAATTCCAACAAAAAAGGAACCTCCTGACACATTGCACACTGTCAGCTGTGCATGGCAAGTCGAACAATCCACAGAAATGGGCCTCGTTGGCTGCAATTTGCCTCAACCTTTCCTCCTCGATGCTGAGAGAAAGCGCGATGGCCTGTGCAAAGAACTCGGTGTCATAACCCTAAACCCCTAGACCCTACACCCTAAACCGTTTTGGGCTCATGGAAACAGCACAGCTGCAAGAACCACATCCCGACGCCGTGCCTGCTGCAGCTCTGCTTCTTCTCGTTTGGACTGGGCCTGCGACAAAAGCCGGAGCCGCAGTTCTAGTCGGCATGTTGCTAGGGAATAGGATTGGGGGGACCCTTGGGGATATAGATTTGTTAATAAGGTCCCTGTTGAAGAGAGCCAGCAAGGGTACTTCTGGCGCTCCTCTTGCCGGTTCTAAAATGGAAAACCGAGATGCTGACCAGGGGACCCCTGTCTGACTGATCACGGAGCGCAGAAGTCGTGTTTTGGGCTGTTTGTTCGTGGCACCCGTTAAACACTTTCTGGGCCTTCAGGCCCAAACATGCAACTCTCTCGGCAGACTGGCTGAGATTACTGTCGGGACTACCATCGGGACTGAAAGCCCTTCCTCAGGGGGTTCGAGCCCGAACTCTTTGTCGACACATGTACAGGTCCTGCTGCGCTTGTACCGCAAGCTCACGGCCACCCCGCTCCCTTCCATCCATGATGACAGATCGCCTTCTTGCGAGTTCCTACAAGTCTCCCAACACTGGGAATCCCATAAGCTTAAAAAACAACACCCAGACTTCGAAGCAGAAACCCCTTTACTCTGACTCCAACCTAGGATACCAATATCCTAGGTTGAGGTCGATTCTGCCACAACGCAAAATGAGCTCTCCATCATGAGGGGTTTCCGAAAATCGGGGTACCCTTTTTGGGGTTCCTTTACCAGAAAGTATCTTGGGGTATATAACGGGTACTTGGGCTTCCTTCAAAAGGATTACACAGTACCCCTGTTTCAAAGTCCCCACATCTCCTCGAACCGCAGCTGCCCTCTCGGCCTCCAGGGACTCCAGCGCTGAGAAGTCGCCATCGCTGACTGGCACTCGACAGCCATGCTGACCACATGCATCCAAGCACAGAGTGTATGCAGAAATATGGAATGGAGTCTTTGGATGTCTTTGGGCAGGAAGTCCAACTTATCCACAGCTGTGCCTTCTGCACCTAAAAGCAGCTGATCATCGTAGATTTGCCACTCGTCTGCTCTAAGCATGCCCTCGTGCAGGCTGTTCTTCCTCGGCAAGCTCTAAACGCTCATATTACCGCCAAGGATTCGGCATCTATTAGGAGATGTGCACCAAAGGCTGCCGCGGCTCACTACTGCCTTGGCCAAAGATGCAACATCGTCTCCAGCACCAGCCACAGCCCGACAGATCTCTGCATTATGCTTCGACATCCTCGATGAAACTGCATAAGAACATCAAGTGGAAACTCACCTGAATGTCTTGTAGGTTGCTGAACACTTCGAGATTCTGTGCAACAGGCATACTCCGAGCCTTAGGGCTGCAATGCCGGCAGGCCGCATTGCTTTGAAAGTAAGGAAGTCCTCCGCCGCCAGCAGCTGTTCGGCCAGAGCACGGTGCCTATGCACGTAGACATACAAAGACAACATGTGGCAACAACCCGCGACCACAAAATGTCACGATGCATCGATCAAGTCACAAGGAACGGTGCTTCGTGAGGCCAGTCTGGCAGAAGCGATCGAACTGCTCTTCGGTTACCGACACCTGAGAACGAGCGGTGTGTTCAGCAAGCTACCTCAGAAACAGGAGCCGGTTGCAAAGCTCGACGTGCCTCCATGAGGTGACAGAGAAGCAGATTGGACACCAACTCCCTGAAACTGTTGTGGCATGTGGTGTGCTCCAACATGGACTCCTGCACCCCAGGCGCCAGGCTTGTGAAAAAAATCTGAAAAGATCTCGATTGGGCATTTCACTGCCTCCGCCTCATCGAAGAGGATGGCATTCTTGTCGATAAACTCCTTCCCCCAAACCCTAAACCCTAAACTCTAAACCCCAAACCCTAAACTCCTAAACCCTAAACCCTAAACCCTACTTACCGCTCTGTCGATCCACACCCGCACGACCCTCCTGGATGGGAACTACCCAGGTCTGTGACTTCAAGACGGAGATGACATAGTCCTCCACTCAGATCTTCACATGCAACTTGCGAAGGCCCCCGCGAACGGTGCTATATGCATTGTGGCATTCTAACTGGAAGTTCCAGCATATGGCTGCAAGGGCACGGTTGGGTGATTACGCTGTCGAGATCTACTAGTTCGTTTCTGTCGCCAGCAGTAGTCTACCCAGTGTGGTCCCCTGGCCCATGCTTCCTAAACCCTAAACCCTAAACCCTAAACCGTTCAACACAGTGCTGCCCAGACTCGGAGAGCCAATCCATGTCATCCGTTGGTTCTGCCATCTTGGCCTCCAGCTTGGTTGTACAAACTTACTCATCCTCATAATCATAATAATAATAGTCATAATAATAATCATAATCATAATAATTTTCATAATACCAATAAAAATACTAACAATAACAACTGATAATAATAAGAATAATAATAATATGTCAAAGATAGGGTCAATCTAAAGCTAACTGAAAAGCTGGGACACTCCGCACTTTTCCTGGGTTCACTGCGGTGTGTGTCCTTGTTCGAGCCTGTCGTCGACAAGACGTTCCGAGGCTCTGGTGTGCATTCCACATGCACCTGGTGCACAGCTTCCTGTACTGCGTAGATGTTTAACACCCCGCCTTCGAAGCTGGTGAAAGTCGTTCCTAGACTAAGCTAGCTTCGACTGTCGTGGGCTAAGTTGATTACTCGGATCATTTTCCTTTAGTCAACAAAAGCGAAAACAAAGTTCCTGAAAGTTGCCAGTAGAACGGATACTCCATCCTTTGTTCTGGCTTCCTCCTCATCTTGAAACTCACTCCTCACTGCTCGACTGAGCGCTGCTGATCCTTCCTCTGCTTTTCCTTGCTTCTCTTCTCCTTCGCTTCTTTTCCTTCCTTCATCCTTTCACTTGCTTCTCCTGTTCCTTGCAGATCCTTCCTCCATCTTCATCTTCGCTGTCCTTGATCCACAAGTTCTGGTTCACGTCATAGTAGAGCCATGCCTTTGTGGCCTGCACCCATTTCCACTGGAAATCTAATCCTTCGTAAGGAAAGATCGCATACAGTTCCTGAGCTCCTTCACTTCCTCCAACTCTGAATTGGCTCCGATCCTGTGGGCCAATCGGCTTGTCCTTCTTCTTTCCTTCTCCTGTGCTTCCTTCACTGTCTGTGGCCTTCTTGAGCTCTTCCTGAAGCGAGATGATCTTCCTTTTGTCTGAGGCTTGCTGTTCCTTCATTCCTCTGACTAACTCACGAAGCTGGGCCATCTCAATCCTCAAACTTTCATTTTCATCTTCTTTTCCTTCTCTTGTTGCTGCCTCTTGCTTCTTCCTCTCTGCTTCTGCTGCTGCTGCCTCTCGTCTCTTCCTTTCTGCTTCTGCCGCTGCTGCTGCCTCTCGTCTCTTCCTGTCCTTTTCCTCTGCTGCTGCTGCTGCCTGCCTTTTCTTCCTTTCCTCTTCTGCTGCGGCTTCCTGCTTCTTCCTCTCTTCTTCTGCTGCGGCTTCCTGCTTCTTCCTCTCTTCTTCTGCTGCGGCTTCCTGCTTCTTTCTCTCCTCTGCTGCTGCTGCTTCCTGCTTCTTCCTTCCTTCTTCTGCTGCTGCTTCCTGCTTCTTCCTTTCCTCTTCTGCTGTGGCTTCCTGTCTTTTCCTTTCCTCTTCTGCTTCTTCCTTCTCCTTCCTGGCTTTCTCCTCGGCTTTCCTCTTCCTGATTCTTTCTCGCCTTTCGCGTTCCTTCTGCCACTTCTTCTCATCCTTCTCTACCTGCTTCTCTGCTTCCTGCGTGGCTCCTTCTTCCTGTGGTGTAACTCCTGCTGCTTCAGCGACTGCTGCGCTTGCCTGCTTGTCAGAGCTGCTGCTCGCTCCTGTGGCTGTGTTCTTGGTGCTTCCTTTTCCTGGCCCTTTTCCTTTTCCTTCCTTTCCTTTCTGGTACTTGTAGACGTAGTCGACGCCAACTTCGACCTTCTCGCCCGTGATCCTGTGCTGCTTGTACACCTTGCCATTCTCCACGTAGATCTTGTACTCGGTGTCGTCGTAGGGGTACGCAAAACCTCTTTCCTTTTCCTTCTCCTCTTCTTCTCTTTTCCTCAGCTCCTCATTCACTTTCCTGATCTTCTCTTTCCTCTCCTTTTCCTTCCTCTTTTCCTCCTGCGTTGATGTAGTAGACGCCGACGAAGATCTTGGTGTGGTAGAACTTGATCCTTCTTCTTCTTCCTCTTCTTCATTTCCTGCTTCTCCTCGACCATGTCCTGTTCTTCGTAGCTCTCTTTCCATCTTCGCTCCTCTTTCTTCTTCTTGAAGCTTCCACCAAATCATTCCTTTGATCTCTTCTTCTTCCTTCTCGTACTCGGCGATCTTGGTCTCCAAAGCTTCTATCCTTTCCTTCAAGTGCCTGAGCAACTCCACATCTCGCAGGTGTTGGTCCTCAATCTGTTCCTTGAGGCTTGCCTGTTCACGGCGCTGTTCTCTGAGCAACACGTTCGTAGTTCCTTGGGCTTCTTTCAACTGGTTCAACTGAGAGGTGAGCTCTCTGAACCAACGTTCCTTCTCGGAGGCACTCGGTTCCATAGCTGCTACTTCCTTCTCTACAGCTACTGTCTCTTCCTTTTCAGGGTTCCTAAAACAGAGGTCCTTCACTCGAGGCATCGAGCTGCAAATGTTTCCTACCTCAAGCTGTTCCTGCAATCCTAATGCACATGCACTCGTGTCACTGCACACGCCGACATGTTCCTGCACAGTTCCTACACATGTACTGCACAACTGCAAAAGACATGTTCCTGAAGCTACTTCAACCTTTGAGCAACCTTCCAAACTTCCTGAAAGCAAAGAGAACAACAAAGCTGCAAATGCGAAGTTTCCTTTGGACTTGATTCTCTTGACTGTGGCCTTAGCTTGTTCCTGTTGTCGATGTTCTTGAAGCTCTTCAATTCCTACTGGTTGGTTTTGTTCGTCCTTGAAGCCTAGCCAATGCATCAACAACTTAATGCGTTTTCCTGAAAGCGGCTTAGTTCCTATATCAGCAGTGTTATCCCTGGTACCTACCGGGTGGACACTAAGAATTCCTTGTTTGTGGAGGTCCTGGAGAAAGAGGGTCCTAATCTGCAAATGTTTCACTCTTCCTACTCCCTGCCTGGTAATGATACCACGAGCAGCGGAAGAATCTAGATGCAAATGCACTACGCACTTCCTACAGGTGAGGAATTCTATCGCTTCCTTGAGCAACAAAGAGTCACTAGCTGAACTAGCTGCGGCGTAATATTCTGCCTCTCCAGAAGACAGAGAAATACTCCTTTGGGTCCTAGAGAATGCATAGATCAGTTGAGAATCCAGAAACACAGTTCCTGAACTTGTGTTGCGACGACTGTCTTTCTGTCCTGCCCAATCTGAATCGGAGTATACCTCCAACAAGTGATGTTCCTTGGGTTTGACTTGGGAAAAGTCATAGGTTCCGTTGCGAATGCTCTCGTTGAGGTTTGACATTCCTCGAGGTATTTTCCTATACGTGCAATGGTAACCATCTGTCTTTGTCATGTACTGCACAACATGAATCAACTGCTTCTTAGCTGCAAATGTTGGCAATGACATCTTGGACGCTAAACCTCTTACTGCGAACTGCAGATCCGGCCTGTCCTGACAAACATATAGGAGGATTCCTACACACTTCCTAAACGAAGCTGCTTGTTCCTGGTCAAGAGGGTTTGTGTTGTCTACTGCCTGGCTCTCCTGTGTGCACGGCGTTGGCTTTGATGCCTTTCCTGTCAACTTGAGTTCTTCACGAAGTTTTCCTAGATACTTTGGGTCACTGTGAATGTGAAGTTCATGATTGTGATACGAGTACTTTCTTTTGAGAAATCTCACCGTCTGAAGCGACTCGCCAATAGCAAGTTCCTGCGCGGTAAGAAATGGTCCCTCAATCTTCAGCTCGTACACTCGTCCTAGGCTCTTTAGTACAGGGTCGACATGATGACTCTTTCCTGCTGCTTGAATGTCATCAACATGAACCACAAGAATGCTTTTCCTTGAGTCTCGAAACAGAGTTGGACAAGCTACACTTCTCTCAAAGTCTTGTTCCTTAAGCGAATCACTAAAATGATCCGACCAAAGCAAAGCTGCGTCTCTCTGTCCTGGCAACACTCGGAGCAAGAGTAGTCCTTCCTGAAGACAAGAGGGATCAGTGTCCTGAAACAGCTCCACATATTCCTTCGGGAATTCACACGCCGTTCTAGTCCTTTGGGGTACTTGCAAAAACGCATCTTTGACGTCAATGCTGTAGACTGAAAACTCTTCCTGAAGAGCAATCACGGGGACTAACCTTGTGAGGCTTGCTGACGTGGCTGGTGAGAACACATCGCTTCTGTGTTCAGTTCCTTTAAATTCACGAGCCACTAGCCTAGCCCGTCTTTTCCAAGACCCTGACCTGAACCGCCAATCGAACACGAATTTGGTTGTGAGCCATTTTATGGGTTCCTGTTCGATCTCTTCTCTCTCATTCTCTCCATCGTCTCTCTTGTGCCAACCAAGTTCCTCCAGCGGTTTCCTAGCCAGTGCCTGCATTCCTGAAAGTCTCTCCATCTCGGTGATCATGGCCTCTCTGTCCTTGGTCTTGAGCTCTTCATCTGAAAGCTCTGGTGGTCCTGCGTCCTCATCGTTGAAAACTCTCTCTCTCTCCTCTTCGTCTTCTTCTTCTTCATCTCCTATATCTGAGTATGTGTCCTCCCAACAGATGTCGTCAAGTCCTGGCTCAGGGAGAGGTTCGTCGTTGTGCTCAAACACGCGTCCTGCGTTAAACGGTGGAAATTTCCTCTTCGGCGACTCGTCGGTCCTTGGGATTTTGGACGAAGTTCCTACGTCTTCATACTCATGCTTCTGACTGCTGCCGGTGCTCTAGGCAACAAAAGTTCACTACCTTGACTCTCTTGCTTCTCTTGGTCAGTGCTCATGCTGTCACTACCTGCTTCATCAGATTCTGGTCCTCTGTTTTGCAGATGACTCAGCTGACTTGTAGGCGTTGCATCACTGCCTGCCTCATCAGGTCCTGGGTCTATCCACTCAAGTGCTGCAGGTTCTGCTTGCAGTTGTTCTTGTTCCTTTGCCTTCTTTGCCATTGCATGAAGGTTCGTAATTCTTGGGGTGACTGTTCCTAACGGTTTTGGTGTACTCGCCCCGCCTGCGATGACAGGTGTCTGTATTCCAGGAGTAATGGCTCCAATGCCATGTTGATCTCCTAGAGGCTCCACCACTGTCACAGGCGCTGGTGTTCCTGAGGGGCCTGGTAGGTTCTTCCTAGGAACTACGCGAGTTGTGAGCGTTGTGTGCTTCACTTCCCAAGTGTGGATTCCTACACTAGTTCGTGCTTCCAGGTCAAAATGATGGGGGCATCTCTTCACAGATCTACTGGTCTTGATGCCATCCATGTGCCACGTAATGAAGAGGTTGTTGTCAGTCTTTCCTAAGAAAACTCCTCTCAGCCATTGAGGGTCACCTTTCTTGATATTGACGCCAGTCCTGTTCGCCAAGACCATCAAACTCTCACCAAACTAGCAAAGTGTTCCTTCATAAGGTCTTCCTGCAACAAACTCATAAGGTGTCATACCAGTAGCACTGTGTCTGTGGTACCTATTCAGAATCCAAGCTGCATGCCTGAATGCCCAACTGAACAAGGGGTGAGTATGTGCTATCAACACCTTTGCCTGTTCCTGCAAACCTTGAATCAACGTGAGGGCTTGCCTACGCACAGTTTGAATTGCACGCTCTGCCATGCCATTGGTTTCCTTCTGGCCTGAAACTGCATCTTGAAGGGTTGTTCCTAGTCCTAGAGCTGACCTTTGTTTCAGGATGATCTGCTTGAGCTTCTTCATGGTTCCTTCATTGTCTGCCTTCAAGTTGATAGTCTGGTACTGAAGTTGAGTGCTCATGTACGTAACGCTTTCGCCAATGTGCTCGATCAAACCTTTTCCTTTGGTTGCAGTTGGAATGCAAGCAATGCTCCTACTCCAAGAGTCAATGCAAACCAAGTTGACTGCCGTCGGGGCTTCATCATGACTTGTTCCTGTAAAACAGAAATCCATACACAATGTGGGTCTAGACGATCGTTCCTTCTCAGGGCTTTGAGTTGGATGTGGCGACTCTTTTCCTTTGCACGCAACACATACTGGACACCAAGTGGCATACGGTAAATGTGTCAAATTGTGTACCTCAACTTCTTCAGGTTTGGGCATGACTTGGTCCTTGAGCGGTTGTGGAATGGCATATTCCTGGTACTTTGAGCAGTGTTGAGTCCTAACCGTCTCTCATCTTCCATGATCTTCCTACTGAGCCTTCTAAGGAGGTCCTGTTTTGAGCCATTCTTAGACACTCCAAATTCTGTACACACTTCCTTGAGGATCTTCAGGCTGTTCTGCTGGTTGTACTCATGACCATCATAAATGAACGTAAGTTCTCCATGAAGTTCATACCTGTGTGCAGGGGCCTGTGGTTCCTGTTCGTCAATCTCCATGCTTTCATTCTCCGGGACTGTTTTGAGCCTTTGTTCCTGTTGTTGGGCCTTTGAACCATCTACTGGGTAGACCAACCTGAACTTAGACTGTCCTGTCCATGATCTCACTCCGAAAGGTGATGAGAACTTGTCATACTCATCTGCAACCCATGGCATCTTGTCCTCAAAGAACTCATGGTTCATTGGGTCCTCTCCGTAGGTGGATCTCTCGTTCTGGAGGTTCTCACGCTCTACGGGAATGTCCTTCAAGTCGAGCGGATGAAAACGTGTCTTCCTGGGCGTGTGGTGGTACCTGATCAGTTCAGTTCCATCCTTGCTAAGAGACCACTTGTCATCAGTGTACTCTTCAAATGTACGTCTGTCTTCCGCTTTCTTGGGTGTTCCTATGAGGTAAGGAGGAAATGCCTTGGACGAGATCAAGGTCAATACCTCAAAGTTCTGGCTCTCATCATAGATGTGGCCAAAAGGTTCTTCTAGCTCTTCATACCTTTCGTTGTAGTGCAAGAGCTGCCAGCCTTCGGTGTCTCTAACCAAAACAGCTCTGAAAGGATGTTTTCCTTGAGGATACATCATAGCTGGGTCAACATGCTCTGAGCTCTTTGGGCTGTAGTGGACTACATAGGGCTCGGTCACACTTGTCCATCCAATTCGACCTTCAGCTACGAGGTTCCTAAGCGTTTCACAGAGATAGATTGGCGTAGGGACTCCTGTTGTTTGGGATGTCGAGACTGTCCTGACAAAAGCTTTAGCGGTGAGGGAATTGTTGTTGTAAGCTACTGCTATGGAAGTATTTCCTTCAACCAAGAAAGTTCCTATCTCACTATCGTTCCGAAATTCCCAACCTTTCTTCAACAATTTTCCTACAGCTAAGAGAGGGTGAACAACTGATGAAATCAAGAAGACTTCCTCAACCTTCACACAGTTTCCACCAACATCCTCAAACTCAACCTCAATAACCCGCTGGTCCTGTACCTTTATCCTAGTTCCTTGAGCGTCTCGGAGTTCAATCCTGCGTCGGTCCGGGACCTTCCTACCGAAATTTCGCATCCACACAGGGGCTAATGAGATATCTGCGCCTGAGTCAAGCACAACCTCAATTTCCTTTGCACCTGGGCTCTCTCTCACTGTCCTAACAAAGTTCTCTGGTTCTGAGGTGTACCAACAGTACAAGGGGTCCTTCTCTATGTCTTCACTCTCTTCATCACTCTCACTTCCAATCTGAAATTCCTGCTCTGACTTTCCTGAACTAGCCGAAACCATCAAAACTCTCCCGAAGTAGTCAATTTCAAGTTCCTCAGAGTCTTCGCTCAGCTCGAACTCCTCAGGAAAGCTGGTCGGTGGATCACCGATGTGGTGCATTGTTACCATCCTGATGATCGGCTTCTGGGACCTGATGAACTGGCTGATGTTGTCGCTGTTCTCGATGTTGGAGCTTGGGTTGAGGCTGTTCCTCTACTTGGGGCTTCACTCTGAGTTTCCTGCATTTCTACATTCCTAGCCGTGTACCCCATGTCTCTCTGTTTCTTCCTACACTGGGCCTCAAAGTGTCCATACTTCTGGCAGTAATGGCAAACTCCTGTAGCTGCTTGGGCCTTTCCTTTGCCTTTACCTTTGTAGTTACCTTTGAACCCTTTGTAGCCTTTTCCTCTGCCTTTGAAACCTCTAAAGCCTCTACCTCGGCCTTTCCAGTTTCCACCTCTGCCTTTGCCTCTACCTTTTCCTTTGCCTCGACCTTTGAAACCACCTTTGCCTGAATCCTTGCCTGAATCCTTACCACCTTTCTTTCCTTTACCTTTGTACCCGTACCAATCTCTACCTTTGCCTTTCCAAGCCTGAGACACATCCATGGCTGCAACACCCTGATGATCTTCTCCCTTGTCGATTAGGTCAGTAGTGGTCCTATAGGGTGTTCCTTGGGACTGCGTAAGATTCGTGGAATCGTAAGCGAATTGGTCCACTTCTCGGTCGACTCATAGTTCACAAGATACTGCCTAAGTGCCGGGTACTTCGTCTTCTCATCTAGGTTGAGCAACAAATGTCTCTTTACTTCAGGCTTCATTCCTTGAATCAATGTGCTAACCTTCAAGTTTTCCTGCACCTTTTCTCCAGTGGACTTCTCGTACTGCTCAATGCGTTCCTCATATTCGAGGATGTTCTCTGCAATGCCTTTGTCCTTGGCAAAACGGAAATTCATGATGTTGTGGAAAAGTTCCAGCGATCTTGCTCTATTCACAGGCTGGTATTCTAACAACAGCATCCTATAGGCTTCCATACCGTTCTCTTCTGTCGTATGGCGAACCACACGATACGGTCTGCCTTTGGTGTAAGACGCTAAAATGCTATACAACTTCCTGCTTTGCGTTTTGGCCTCATCAGTCATATCTTTCATGTCCAGCACTTCATTCTTCCTTAGGTCGTTCTCCACGAGGTCCATGGTTTCCACAAGATCTTCATCCATAGCGCCAAGCCAGACTCGAAGTCGTTGCTTGAACTCCATGAAACCATTCTTTTCTTCTTGCCAAGTTCCTGGAGAAAATATTTCTGGAGGCTTGATGAGTTTGTGAAGCTCAACGTCACCTGGCTTTCTTCCTTTCACTGCTCTCTCTAGGCTGCTTCCGATCTCCTCGAAAGTTGTCACTGCTGTTTCCTGTGCTTGAAGCAAAATGTGTTGTGCCTCTGCACTCTGCTGCTGAATTGCCTGCAGTGTATTGCTGAAGCTTGCTGTGATGCTTTGCTCTCGGGCTGTGCCGGCTGCTGCACTGCTCCTCATCTCTTCTGCTAAGGTTTGTATTCCTTGAAGCGTTTGCTGGTTGATTTCTGCAAGTCTCTGTAGTGCATCTTCCATTCCTTTGGCTGCTTCCAAGTTACTGTTCACAAGCACAACAAGAAACATTGTCTTGTGCTGTCTCCTCACTTCTGCTCTTCTTCTCCTGCTTTTCCTTTTGGGCTCTTTCGCTCTCTTCGTTCTTTTCTGTACTGCTGTAAAGAACAATCGTGAGAAGTACGATAGGATGATCCAAGTAATCATTCCTAGAGGTGTTCCTGCGAAAACTACAAGATGAATTCCTTCAAACACTAAGCTGTGCACGACGTCGTGAAACTTCTTTTCTAGCTGTTCGAACTGTTCCTTGAAAGGGATCTTTTCTATATTGTGAAACTTTCCTTCTTCTAGCTTCTCATCTACTAGCTTCTCATCTACTAGGTACCTAGGAGCGTAGCCGGACTCAAGGCTCTCATCTTCTTCACTCATGTACATGTCGATGCTCCTAATCGTGTAGGCATTCATGAAGTCCTGGTTCACGGAGTACTTGTCGTAGTTCTTCTGAGAATGCGTATTGGGCTTTCCTGGGATGCTCGTCCACACAACCATCAACTCACTCTCGTCAATCTCGGCAATCACCTTTCTCCCACGTCTTTCTTCCTTGGAGGATCTGTCATCTCCAAGGGCAAGTTCATCCTTGGCTCTTCCGGGTCCAAGGGCCTGCCACGGATTCTCTTCGAAGCCATATCTTCCTGGAGTCATGCTCATCCCGCACAAAGTGGCGAGGCTCCCCAGGGCAAAACCAACCAGCAGCACTATGCCTGCTGCCATTCCGTAGCATCTCATGTTCCTCGTCTTCACTTCCTGAATCGTGTATCGTTCAGGGAAGCAATTGAAGCAAGGGGCAAAGTCCCTCACTCTTCCACCAGCAACCGTCAGGTTCCTGATGTGACCACAACCTGGTTTGTGGCACCTTCTTCCTGCTCTTGTTGCTATCCGGACTGTGGGGAGGTACTCGAAGAACTCTCGGACTTCGACATTCTTTTCCTGTTTCCACATTTGTATCATCCCACAGACGAGAGAAGCCATCATGGCTATGAGGACGATTCCTACTCCTGCTATGTGTAGCATCATCGCTGCCTCTGGTTCCTGGAACGGCAGCTCCGCTACCATGTCAAAGATAGGGTCAATCTAAAGCTAACTGAAAAGCTGGGACACTCCGCACTTTTCCTGGGTTCGCTGCGGTGTGTGTCCTTGTTCGAGCCTGTCGTCGACAAGACGTTCCGAGGCTCTGGTGTGCATTCCACATGCACCTGGTGCACAGCTTCCTGTACTGCGTAGATGTTTAACACATTTCCTAAATTTCATTCTATTCTGTACGATCTTCGTGGATTTTTGAAATCCTGGAGCATCTATAATTGGTGCTTTTGGACGCAGATGTCGCTCGCACCTAAGATGAAATCTATAATATAGGCGGCTAACGTAAATTTCCTGAAAATTTTGGACGTATAAATTTTCTGAAAATTTAGGAAAATGATGAAGCAAATTTTCCGGAAATTTAGAGATCGAAATTTCGGGCTACCCAGACTCAGAAATTTCCGTAAAATTTTAGGGCTAGAGCACTCCGACGTGTAGCGTGCCGCATAAGATTAAGTTGACCATAGCATTTTATAGAATTGACGTACGACACACGACGCAAAACAACGACGACGATGCGCGACGACGCCGACGACGCGTCATGACGACGATACGTGACGACGACTTCGCACGACGACGACGACGACGACGCCGCACACGACGCACGACGCGCGAGACGTGCGACGCCCGAAACACGACGCACGACGATGATGACGACGCCCGACGACGACACCCGACGACGACCACGACGACGACGACGAGGACGACGACGAACGACGCACGACGCACGACGCACGACCCACGACACACGACGCACGACGGACGACGGACGACGCACGACCACGACGACGACGACGACGACGACGACGACGACGACGACGACGACGACGACGACGACGACGACGACGACGACGACGACGACGACGACGACGACGACGACGACGACGCACGACGACGACGACGACGACGCACGACGACGACGACCTGGTATTGCCAGGTAATGCGCTTTGTAATGCCATAAAACAAAGCACGCTCGTAATATCCTGGTAATGCCAGGTGATGCGCTCATCTTGGAAGTGAAGTAAAAGTCCTGTTTAATATTTTAGCTTTGTAATGCCACAAAACAAAGCACGATTGAAAACAATGAAAGCATGCAATGAAAGCATGCAGCAACATGGCAAATGATCAACACCTGAACTCAACGGTTCAAGCGGTCAACAATGCTTCGACATTTTCGGCCACCCAGCACCCTAAATTTTCCGGAAATTTAGGGAGCTGGGCCGTGGCTTCTGAACATGATCAGGCTGCATCCGTTTCCTAAATTTCCTGAAAATTTTGGGTGTATAAATTTTCGGAAAATTTAGGAAAGCGATGAAGCAAATTTTCCGGAAATTTAGGGACCGAGGCTTCGGGCTACCCGGAACCAGAAATTTTCCAGAAATTTAGGGGAGCGAATCCGGCTTGCGGCCGTCGAAGAGGCCCAGCCTTTCAAAGGGCACAACCCAAGCCCCAAAATTTCCCGGAAATTTTGGGTCCCGGGTAGGCCAAAGCGGCTTGCTCGCCGGGGTCCAGAAATTTCCGGAAAATTTTGGGGCTGGGGCACTCCGAGGCGTGACGCACCGCATAGGGCTGGTTTGACCGTAGCGTTTTATAGAGTAGATTTTCTATTCCATTCTTTCTCAGAATGATTCTTTCTATTCCACTCTTTCCTATAATGAATCGTCCTCTCGAATCCAAAGATTCCTCTCAATCGTATTCCCAATATAAAAATTCTTTCTAATCCATAATAAATCGTATTCTCCAAATTTTCGAGTTCTTACCCATAATAAACCGGATCTTAATATTTCTTGCTCCTCATACATTCTGGAAAACCCAATATTGAATCCAATATTATTTATTATCTTCCGAAAAGTCTTGTCATATATCGCAAAATTAAATAAATGGGAAAATTAGATAGAAATCTTTTGAAATATTTCTCATGTTCATTTTCAATGAGAATATTTCCTTCTTCTACCGAAACCCGTAAAATGCTTCCGAAATATTCGTAACTAGCAATTTCACATATATCAATATATTATAGATTTTGAATATATGAATATCCTATTCTTATTTTTATCGTCTTTTGATTTTGACCGAGATGATTGAATTTGGGGCCTCAAAACGCCACATGATTCTATCGATTATGATCCACCCTTCGATCCTTTTTCAAGACGTACTATCGATCTCTGCAAGATCTGTGCCAGACCCGCGAAAGTAGGAAGCCCACCAAGGAGAAGCCAACCATGAACGAGGCGTACCTCCGTAGGGAAACCCGGTTGGCCGAAAATAGAGCAAGACGTTGCCAAAGAGCTTGGACGTGGAGCTTGCAAGCAACACATGTTTCATGGTTGCAGTGCAAAACCATGAAAAACCCAACACAACTACACTGAAGTCATGCCGCTCTTTCCAAACCGAAGGCGCTAGACCCTTCTCCCCACAGCCTCCCGCAAACTCTCACCCTTGACTTTCCCCGAGACCCAATTTTCAGGCGTCTCTGTTTTTTCTAATAGATAGGAACATACGGAAGCTGATCTTGGCCTTCACTAAACACCAAAAAACCAAAACCAAAATCAGGAAAGATGCTTCCAGTCTTGAAGTCCTGCAGGCTCGTCCCCAGGTTCCGGGTGCCAGTTCATGCCCCAGGCGTGGATGCTGAGACAAAGCTGACAAGAGGTTCAAAAGGAGAGGGGGGGATTTAGGGTTTAGGGTTTAGGGTTTATAGGGTTTAGGGTTAGGAGTTGATGTGGTTGATGGTCTACTTGGGGTGTGGGTAAGGGAATACTCCGCGGAAGCCCGAAATCAGGAAGGTGGTCAGCTTTCGAGGCTTCATGTCAAATCTTGAGGAGAAAATGTCT
The DNA here is from genome assembly GCA_905221605.1 of Symbiodinium natans. NCBI lineage: Eukaryota > Dinophyceae > Suessiales > Symbiodiniaceae > Symbiodinium > Symbiodinium natans. Next base: position 34,776 of record CAJNDS010000214.1, on the reverse strand, counting down.
GAACCATTGGGAGTTTACGAAAATCGGGGTACCCCGTATATATCCCAAAATGCGAGATAACCCTTTTAAGGGAACCCCCAAAAAGGGTACCCCTATTGTTGGAAAGCCCCATTTCAACTTAGGACAGTACCAACCCCAACCCCCAGGTTGTTGTCCGCCACAAAAACCTCAGTACCTGAACGCTGTACCTCGAAGCACGATCATATCAGCCTTCAACCACTGTTGGGCCCAGATTCTTGCTCAAGAGATCAAACCAGATGGTGTAGACGCCCATGTCCAGCAACCACACGGCTGTGTCCCTCAAGAACTCGGCCTGCGACAAAAGAACGCTGCAGAGGTTGCTCGGAAACAGAAAGGTTGCTTGAGGGTTTAGGGCTTTTAGGGCTTTTCAGGTTTGCGGCATGTAGCCTTAGGGGCTTGAGCAATATTAGGCAGGCTTGCGAGAACATGAAGCTGGTGCCTTCAAAGGCCAGCGATGCGGGAAGTTAATCATATGACTCTCAGCGTCGACCGCATCCGCCAGGGCGATGCTCTTGCCGTTGAAGTTCAGCAGAGCCGAGCGTTCCTTGTAGGCCTGGATGTGCGGCATGCCTGCAGGCGGTCGATGGTACCTCGGACTGCCGCATGGTGGACAAAAGCCGAAACAAAAAATTGCGCCCCAAAACAAGAAAAGGATGAGGATGAAGAGGCATGTGACCAGGATCCTGCTCCATACATCTTCTGAAAGCACTGGATCTGCTTCAAGCTTCGCCACCATCCGGAGTTGGGCCGCCAGTGGGTATAGGGAAGCAAGAACTCAACAAGATTCTTCTTTGACCTGGGGGGCACAAGAAACTCGTCGATGTCTGAAAACAGTAGCCAGAAGCTGGGAGTGCTGTTCCTCAACACCACCGCTTTCTTCCACAGGTCATACCTGACTGTCAGTGTGCTCCAAAAAACAGGATGTTTTACTTGCCTTTGACACAAAAAGCGCAAGTTGTAAATGAACAATCCTTTCGGCATCGAGCCAGTGTTCGTTAAATCAGGGACAGTTGCTCTTGCTTCGCGATCCTGGCAAACGCCGACCCTTCAGGAAAGGGATATCGCTCCAACTCCACAATGCCAGCCTGAACATGTGGCGCCAAAGTTGCATCCAACGAGGAGCTGTTGTGCCGGTTCATGATCACGAAATGGTCCACGCCCATTGCAGTGTGAAAGTCAATCCTACAGGCTAATTTAGCAATAGGCTTTAGGTGGTGGCTACCCCAGAAAGGGAGACACTGTACTCATGAGCACCAAGAAACCAATCCGCCAGGTACCGCTCCTGCCCCGCAGCGACCTCAGCCACGCTGGTCAAGAAAGACTTCCTGCACACGCGCCATCCAGGCTCCCCGCTTGATTGATGCAAAACCTCTGCAGACCGGCTTTTGTAGGAATAGTAGCCAGGCACGCAATATTCCCTCTGATGGTACTTGCCGATCCGGTCCTCGAGGCTCGTGTTGCGAAGCTTGAGCAGTAGGGGCATGTACCGCAAAGCGCTCTCATCGTGCACTCCACTATTCGTGCTATTCCGATGCCGAAAGTTTCTTTTCGCAACATCCAGCTGGCTGCCGCTCGCGTTTATTCCTTTAGCATATTCCTTTGTGCGGAAGTAGTCTGCCCAGCCAGGGCCCGACTGCAGCTCCAAAAACTCTTCGTAGCTCAGCGCTTGGTAATGGAACATCGTCGACAACTGTGGCCACAAAACTGTAGAGATTGGCTGCTGCCAATTGCAAGTGTTGCCGTCGTTGCACCTCTCTCTCCATATTGCAAGGGTACCAAGCACCAAGAGCACCAAGAGCACCAAGAGCCCAAGTCCAAATGCAGCTTTCCTACCCGGCCGCAAGCCGCACAGCATCGCAGAGCATCGCGGAGCATTGGCCAAGCTGGAAGCTGTTGTGCTGACGTGGTCTCTTCTTATGTGCTGCTGCTCCAAGACGCAACAATGCTGCACTCCACTCCGACTGCATCCCACAGTCTTCCTATCCACTTGGCCGTGCAACTTTAGTGCTTCCAACTTGTGCGTAAAAATGCGAAAAACAAAGATGAAGGAAACCGCAACAGCCACATAAAGTTGGCCCAGCGAGCGGAGCGCATTCCCAACAGAGCATTCCCAACACTGCACTGGCAGTCTACCAGACAAACCTAAACAGTGAGGATCCAAAACTGCTTTGGCCGTGCATGTTTTATCCTAGGCCGTCCCGGAACTAGGACGTGAAATATCGAACGTTCTTCATGCTGAGGTCCCAAGTGGAACAATGAGTTTGCGGTGCCTCATGCTGCAAGAATAAACAACCGAAATGTCCAAACAGAAGTACAACTGCGGGGCTTAACCAGCTGGATTCATACGAACAGCACATTTGCAGTGCTTTTGTGCGTGAATATGTGTGTCACAATGCAGGGACAAATTACGCCTTGCATTGCGCAAACCAAGTCTCACAATGGGCCACTTGTATGTATCGCATAGTATACCACCACATGGGCCTCATCGCAACCGAGGCCGTGCTTCTCATGCCCCTTCAGCCTTAATATCTGGTGGCCAGAGCCTCAATTCCACCGATGCCCAAGAAACTGTTCAGCATAAAAGTTTTCACAGGCACACGACTCGCAACTTAACATAACTTAACTGTGTGCTTGCCTACCCCTGCCTTGACACCTCACTCCTCTGCTTGAGTGTTGCCCTCAACACTCCCAACTTCAGACAAGCCCTGCGATTGCGACGCAGAGGAGGGGAGAGCCTAGTTAAGTGTGCGTGTGTGTCCGTGTGTGTCTGTGTGTGTGTGCCTGCGTCATTATTATAGACTTGCTGTATGAATGGAAACATGAGTGAAACATGCAAGCCACAACAGCAGCCCTCCGACTCACACCGCTGTGCCAGCACCTACGTCAAAATGCTGCACCAAACTAACTTACGAGCATCCAAATCAACACGCTTTCCAACAGTGCGAAGCGAGAGTTCTTGTGCGTTCTCGTGCATCAGCTGGCTTCTGGCTTTGCTGCACTTTACGTCCAAGTCGCCAATCTATTCGGCTCCTCAAGCAAGGCTGAACATCCCAGAAGCTGCAGGACGATCGCCCTTGTCTGCTGGCAGGCACCGGAAGAACCAGCTTCAGCTTGCTGCGGCTGCGGCCGCTTGCGCTCTTGTGCGTCCCCGCCGGATCTTGCCCATGGTGTTTGGGACTCAGACTCTGCGCCATGCCATGTGGGATGGACAACATGCAGTGCCAAAGAAAAAGGTCACTGTAGCTCCGTGGGAGCTCATGAGGCATCATGATCGCGGATCAGCTGCCATTATTCCTGTTCATGCGCGGTGGGTCTGCTTAGACAGCGGTGCTGACCAACTTAGGGTTCGCACCCCTCGACAGGATGATGGTCCTTGCGCACACGCAGTGGCGCTGACCCCTGAGCAAGCGGCCGTCCAGGCAGAACACAGGTGCTCCACATCACAGTCCAGAAAACAACTCGTTCTGCTCCGCGGGCCCTCAACCATCCAGATATTGCTTCGCAGGCCCCTTGCCAAGTCTTCAAGTCTATTTCACCGGCCGATAAACCCTTGCGCACAGACACCACACTCATGCCAAGCCCCTTCGATTCAGGGCAGCCATGGGAAGCCTGGAAAGCACCCCTGCAAGGCTCCCCGGAGGCTCGCTCAAGCTCTTAAGTTCCCTTAGGGAGAGCTTAGGGTTTCGGAGGTCCAAACTGTTGCAGGATGTTGCAGGGCAAGTCTGCCAATAGCTCAATGGGCTCACAGTCGCCTGCGTCATACCGCCTGCGGTGTGCGGACATCCTGTTCAGGCCTATGCACGATTCGGGGAGGGAAACAGAGACTCGTGCATGGCACGCATGACGTTGCGCGATGCCGCCTTTTCGGAACCGTGCGTAGTGCAAGACGTTCGGACTTGCGTGCATTCGTGCCTCCTACAGCTGGTTGCGGCGTAATGGACGGCACTCGTAAACCCAGAAAATCCAGAAATCACGGCTCCTCCTCTAAACGTCTATCTTACCGCATCTGCCGGCCTTCGCATTTAGGTGCAGGTGCAATGAACTCAACGTCACCGTCGCATCGGGCCCGCGGGGTGCCCTCTCAGTGTCGGCTTCTCGTTGCTCTCAAGGGCCAAAAAAAGTCACTTGAAATCACACGATCACTGTTTTCCCCGGGCAAAACTTTCTGAGGCGCCTTTGTTGACTTTGCTTGTTTTGGATTCGCCCTCCGTTCTGGGGTGGCGTTGCACGGCTCGCTGCCGCAACGCAAGACAAAAGAGCGCGCCGAAGGCGCAGAACACGAGACTTCACGCTCATGGGCTGATGAGGCTCATGGTTTTGAACGGGTGAAAATTCACAGACCACGCGCTTCAACGCGCAATCAAACACTTCTTCATCCCCATTGTTGGCCGAGCTGACCTACTTGCGCAAAGCCAAAATGCGTCTCACCTAGAAGCGGCGCCACACTGCAAGCCTCGCCGCACGGCGCCCTGGAAGAGATACCGTCGAGGCTTCGCCGGGGAACCTTGGCCACATCCATGGACACACTGCCAAATCGCGGCGGCATGCCGCGGCACTATCAGCATCTCCAGCATTCTGCACTGCATTCTGGACTGCATTCTGGACTGCATTCTGGACTGCATTCTGCAGCCAAAAGCAAGTGAGCCCGGGCAGCCGGAGAAGCAGAGACCAAGTCCTCTTGGCCGCGAACGCTTCAGCCGAGCCGGAACAGCGGACAGTGCAGAATGCGCCGACTGCGCAGCCGCATCTGTCGACGCTGCAGGAGAATCGTTTGAACACTCACGGCTTTCACATCATAAGCCCAAGCACAGCTGGAAAGCTGGGGGTCCCGTGTTCTCGGGTTGCCAGGAGCAGTTGGGAGCCTTGGGCTATCTACTTTGATGGGCAATACCTCACGATGCTGCCTCGGATTCTTTGCACTGCTTTGCGCACCGCTTGGAGCTGTGTCGATGATTCTTGGCTGCAAGCTCTCAACAGAGCCATGGGCATTTCGAGCTGCGAAGAGGCGAGATTACCTTATACATTTTCTAACGCTCAACCGCACAGCAAAGCTAGGAAGCTCCCAACAGATTCCGCGCAACCGGTTTCTCTCCTAATCATCCGGAAGCAGTTGAAGCCAACAGTTTGCACACTACAAGAACCGCAGGCACGTGTAGAAGTCGGCCAAGAGCACCGCCACGAGGCAGCATGCCGTGCTCGCGGCAAAGTGGGAGTGTAGGGGGCATGTAGGCTATGTAGACTCCGGATGGGTAACTCCCACCTTCTCAATAGCAGGTTGCTCCTCCTTCGCAATTTGCGACGTCTAGCGAATGATGCGTTGATGTACCCAGCCAGTCTTTTGCAATGTATAGTCTGTTGGCCCCTCAGAATTGTCACGAGCTTCCCTGCAGGGCAATGATTATCTGTGCTTGTATGCAGCGACGGTTGGACCATGGTCGCAAAAGGGTGCAGATTTTGGACCGCCTGGTGTGACACAGATTTCCTGACCCAAGACCTGAAGCAGCGTCGTGCTCGCCAGTTCTTGTGGACTCGTCGCCTTTCTGCGTCCCACAGCTGGCACGAGGCGAATGAGGCGAATGGCAAGCTGGCACGTTTGGATGCGCCTGACACGAAAGGCCGGGCCAGAGGCCGGGCCAGGGAAGAGTTTATGCCTTTGATCCCCTCAGAGACCTGCAGAATTCCTGCAGCCGCAGTGCAGCACTCAGAGGGTAGCAAAACTTTACATATGCTGATCGGAAGGAGCCTCTTCGGATTGCCGCAGGCAACAAGCTGCAAGCAAAAACCGACAACATGGTGCCGAAAGCAGCTTCTGTTCAAGCGCTTTGTGCCCCGCCCTCCCAAGCTCTTTGGCCGAAGCCAACGTACTATCGCACGTAGCACGTAAGCAGGCTGCACATGGCGCATCGCCTCTACGATTCGAAGTGCTGAGGCCTAAGCTCAGACATCAATGCGAGTGACCCCTTCGGGCTTCATCCGGCATGCTTTGGCAAGGAGACGATTGCTTTTAGTTTTGGCAGGGTGTGGGGCCACGTGGGTGTGCGACTGCGTGTTCCCCCAAGAGTCATGCCCTTCACATAGGCACGCGCCCAAATGTAGTTTCTCTAGCTTCTGGCTTCAGTGTGCGCCCTACATGCCATTGCATCACGAACTCACTGAAAGCTGAAGAACAAGCACGAAGGCGGCGATGGAGAGCTGCGTCTTGTATCGGAGCCCGTCTAGTTGACTTGTCAAGATCTTGGTGCCTGCTTGAGTTTGGCTACATGCCTCTTTTGAGCGAGACTACCGTCCAAAAATGTGAAGCATCAGTTCTTGTGCATGACAAACAAGTGAGAAGCTTGCATGCTCCTGTCGACATCAAGATAACTGAAGAAGGCGCTCCACATGCTTACCACTGCGGCTGAGGGCGGCGCAAAGCACCAACAAAACAGCCCAAGCAAACACCGCAGTCCGGACGCGATGACATGCGGAATTAAGCATGACGCCGGCGGCTGCTAAGGCGAAATCGTGGGGCGTGCTACAAGAGGGGCTTGCGGGCCCCGACTGCCCCTTTCAGGCTACATGGCTATCAGGCCGGAGATCTGAAAAAATCCTGCCAAAAGCTCACACGGCCAGCGACGCCAGCACAACAGGAGCCGCACGCAGGGCTCAGCACGCGCGCTGGCCTGGAGCTCGGCCCGGTGGCATTGGGCAGCACCGAGAGCTCCTGGAACATGATCGCCCTCAAGGCGGCTGCATCCTCGCCCTCCCGTGCCGCGGCCACGGCGGCTCGCCTCCTTGTCCCACGCACCAGTGATCTCAGCAACGCGGGAGGATGTTTTAGGTGACGCCCTTGCATTGGCAGCGCGCTGATGGACTCGACCGATGCACTCCATCCGCTGAGGGCGACGCGTGCGCCCCCCTGGACCCCGAAGCAATCGGGAGTCAAGCTGAAAGAAGCTCGAAAAGAATCACGAAACGTGTTTGCTACAGCAAGACAGACAAGACAAGAAGTGTGCTGGGCTGGAAGCTGGCTAGGGACAGGAGGATGGGATGGTCGGCGTAAGCAGCTCCTCAGACCAGAGCCGTAGCTCGGAAAGGGTCAGGTGTCGACCAGCGTCTACCCTCGCGGAATCAGAGTGGGGGGCCATTCCGTTAGAGACCGTGAGAGGTTTAGAGGATCTTATGAAGGATTGGCAAAGGATTGGCCTGGCAGGGCGGATCTAAAAACTATTTGCGCGCAGTTGGCCGTCTCAGGCGATGCCAGAGTTACAGGCGATCTCGGACCATCTCGTCATCTTCAGCTCCGGAGCTGCACTGGGCTGCTATGGCGGAAATCCCTCGGCTCGGCCAGCTGAGGATTTCAGCTTCGAGGACTGGACTCGGACCAAGAAGCTGATGCGGCAGCGCGTTCGGCAACACGTCACGACTGAGTCGGCTCGTCGCAGGCGATATTTTGAACCTTTCGGGCGCGATGCAGGAACAGGGAGGGACGGGCCCTGCAGCTTGCCCGTCTCAGGATTGCTACTAGTAGGGGTCAAGCCAAAGGCTAAGGGTCGTTGAACACAGCTACAAGCATCGTCGTCGGCGCCATGGCTCCAAGCCTTCACTTGCGGCACTGCGGCACGGAGTGCTGGAGCAGGAACGTCAAGCATTCACAGCCCACAACGATGCACGCCACTGCGTTGGACAAAGGTGCCGGGCCTCATGAGAGCGCTCATGCCGGTGAAGAGGATGCTTGGTGCAGACATGCTTTTGCCAAACAAGCAGCTTCTGATCTCAGGTTCAGAAGAAAAGCTGTAAAAATAATCGCACAACTCTGCCCGGTTGTACTTAGCTGACTTTCAGACTTCGCCGGTTCCAAGAGCTTGCCATGGCTGCGGCTCGGGAGATGCCGGCAGATGCCACAGGAGGGACAGGACGGAGCCACGTGAAAGCTTGCCCGCGACTTTGCCTGGAGAAGGTCTGGTTCTGAAAAGCCAAAGGCCGGATCAGACCGCGGCAACAAAACGACAAATGTGCAGACCCCACATCAAGCCAGAAAAGTTGGCTTTTTCGGTCACTTCCGAACACCAGGGCAAGGTAGCGGATAAGCGACACATGTGGAGTTTCAGAACTTCACACAAGGCCGTAGCAACTTTAGGTGAATCACAAGCCTCAAACCCCGGAACCTACCCCCCCTTCCGGCCCATTCTCTATGACTCTTTGAGACAGCGAGCCTGTGTGAGAGGCACATCAACATGCACGTTCCGGGCCTGAGGGGCACTCCAGTTTAACCATGCTTTTTGCTTCATGTGATTCATGGGCTTCGCTGGCATTGTCCCGAAAACTGAAAGCTGCAAGAAGCAACTCAATGCTGGTCCCAAGGTCAGTTGCCACATCATCTCTTTCCACATGTGCCGACGTGAGCTTCGGGACACGGGAACATCAGTCTCTAAGAGCAGCAACCGCTTAATGGGCAGAACATCTGAAAGGCGCGTGAACATGTTTGGGCTTAGAATGGCGCACCCTGTGGGCAAAAAATGCTGACTGCCCCGGCGCGTGCCAGACGGTACCACAGCGAACGGTGCGCTTCCTATGTTGCTTGACTCAAAGAATGTGACTGACAAGTCCTGTCAGCAACAAACTTTCAACTTATAGACCGTCATAACAATTATCGCCACTATGGCTCTGTTAAGAGCAAGAGAGAAAGAGGCAGCTGAGCAGAGCTGTAAAGGGGCCCACATTCGGGAATTCGGGAAATAATTCACTTCTCCACCTCTTGCCATGCTCAATGGCTGCTCACATGGAAGCGCTCTGAAACAATGGAACAGTGGAAATGGAACGCGAGTGCCTGAGCCCTAGATGCTCACTGTCAGCACAAGAAGAGTCCGGCTCGTTGAGCAGAAGGTGAAAGCTCTGGTCATAGGAACACGTTCAAGCATTGCACCCTTGGACGCTTCTCTTCTGTGTGTGGCTCGCATCTGATCCAACCACTCAGGCTCAGAAAACCTTTGAAGCCCAGCATTGGCTCCGGCTGCGACATGCCAAGTCTCAGGCCCGAGACATGCAAATCTTGCAAAGCACTCCTAACCAAGAAGCTGCTGCACAGATTCTGCCAGCCACGCATGGCGGAAGCCGCTGGCCCTGCCGGCACCACTGGCGCTGCTGTATGTGCTGTGTGAGGCAGACACCTTCTGGAGGGATTTGGCTTGAGCGAAAGTCGTAATGGCAAGAGAAGGCAGTGTTCGAGCAAAGGCATGTTCCTGGTTGGAGTGGAAAGCCGTGATTAAACAGGCAATTTCGGGAGGACGTACATCATGGCTCCTGAGGCGATGACACGCAGTCAGGAACATCACAACGAAACCTGGCGGTGACTGCGTGGGTCAAGGCCACATGCACGCAACGCTAGACGAAGCGGTATGTGTGCATCTATGAGTGTGGGACTTCGGTGCCCGGATCAAGTGAAAGTTTCGGTGAGGAGCATATGGACTCTTGGAGAGCACGTTGAGCTCATTGCATGTTGGGTGCACATGCTTGTTGCCCTTGTGCTTTTTCAGTTGGACGCCCTGTCAAATTTCCAAATTCCCCAACATTAACATCGCAGGCTTCCGAAGAGGTAGGTGCTGTTAGACCGCAGAAACACTCCTTGGACTACTTTGATTATGTGGTGGCCTTTGATCCAAGTTCCTTCGGAAACTCTAGACCTCAGTGGCTGCTCCAGCTCGCTGTCGGGGTTCTACCGCAATACAAACGAGCACGAACACTTCTCAGGCAAAAGCACCTGCATGGAGAGTGCAGGAAGCGGAAGCTTAGGAGGCTGTTGCTGATTCGCTCCTCTAGGTGAGTCACGTCCTAAGGCCACCACACCGGCCCACTCAAGCACTTACTGAACTCTTACCAGTAAGCAGTCGGCCATGTCGGCCCCATTGCCAACACACGCCCTAGTGGTGCCCAGAACGGCCATGTGTTCTGAAGCTCCAGAAAGCTCCTCAAGAGAGCCTCTCACATGTGATGGATCATGCTTGGCCCATAAATGTAAAAACTCCCAGACACTGAGATGCTCCCTTGACTCGCTGGTGCAGGACAAGGAGGCGTCACGTTCTGCAACCGTGGAATCTGGGTCCGTCTTGGTCCCCTCCCTTTAAGACCAAACCTCACCCAAAGGAGCCCCCCAAACGAGAGATTGGATGCCCCAGTATTCGCAGCAGCACAGCGTATAACGGGGGCTTGCCATTTTGCAACCTGCCAAGTATTTTCAAGTCCGCTGGCTTGTGACAGCACTGTCAGAAGTCAATGCAGCACAACCAGCACCGAAGCAACGACAAGTCTTTGAACGAGTCCGCATCCCCACCTGCGTGCCCCCTCGCTTTCCTAACTCCATGCATCGCGCGCCTCGCTGCGCGCGCAGAGCCTGGAAGTCTGCGCCTTTGGGTGCCACGCCAGGACTGTCAAAGAGCCCGGCCACCCGGCCGCCGGTCGCTTGCAGCCACTTGCCGCTGCTACCTTCGCCAAGCTGCAAGGACCAGCGGTAAGACCCCACAGAAATGGTGAGAGGCCGAGCGCTACAACTGTCTGACGATTTCATGCTTTCAAGAGTTCTCTTCTGTTCTCTTGCAAGTCCCGGCAGCAGCCCGCGGCTTCTGCATCAGCCTGCAAGTACTGGGCCTCCCAGAAATTCGAAAGGTGCTCCTTCTTGTGTTGCTCAATTTCAACTGGCAACCCCCCACACAACAGCGGACTCACAGTTCTACTGCAGGGCCAAAGCCATGTGGTACATACGTCCAGATCTCGACACAAACTGTGAGCTGTCATGCCAGCCGTACCATGTTCTGGCGTGGATCGCTTCGATCGGAATGCACACGCAGGCAAGGAAGCTACAAGTGGCATTGTGCAAAGGATGCAGCAGCGATGATGAGACACATCGCCCACGCAAACGAGTGCATCCCTGAGAAGGATCGCCCTGCAATCGACATGGTTGCGGAGAAGAACTGCCAACACCTGGCTCAGCAGGGACGTTTCAACACCTTTCAAGGTGGGCCCTCTGCACCCAGGTCCGAAGTCGCACCCTTGCAACCTCGCGCCCTCGCGATCCTGTCGTAGATATGCTGACAGGGTGCTATCACGAATCTCCTTCTGTGTTGCCAGGGCCGGCAAGCCGGTAAGTGCGCGACTCAATGACCGAGTGGACAGGACGCGTGCAGACACCGAGCCGGCGCGTCCGCGAGCGCGTCCGCGACCGCACCTGCCTTCCCCTCCGTTGCGCATCCAAGAGGGTCTACCAGCGAAGCATGCCTTGGACAAAACAGGACATGTCGGACCTGACCACTTTCGCCAGTGTCTGTCTTCTTTCGGAAGTATGATACCCTGGACATCCTGGACATGCTTCCCTTCTGCGAGGTGGCCACTGCAGCAACTCTTGCGAAGGCACCGTGCATGCCAGGTGCAACCGCGACAATTGGGAGAAGTAGTCCGTTCACGCTGCATCAGGAATCCAAGTCTCCGATGTACTGTAGGTCGGCACGTCACATGAAACGCTGCCAGGATGCTCTCACAGAGACAACACATCCTCAGAACACATAGGTGCAACCGGCTTCGGAATGGCGCGCGCTGTTGGGAATGCAGGGTTTTGGCCCTTCCCCAGCACAAGCAATCGGAAGGGTCCACGGCATCTTAGAGGCCGTCGAAGTCGCCTAGGGGAACATCCCTTAGGTGTTGGAATCGATGCTGAGCCTTCTTGCACTTCCAGCTTTGTTGAAGAACGCAGCGTCAAGAATCTCAACTCGTTCTTCCCTCATTCCCTTTGCTCCGTTTGTTCCCTTCAACACGTGGCGCAAGACAACTCGCCGTAGAAAGCGCGTCAAGCGGATCAAAAGCGGATCAAAAGCGGAGATGGAAAAATCGATTTGTAGGGGCCAGGCCCGGGGCCGCCTTTTGGAGAACACGGGGAGTGGATTTAAGGGGTTTATGATGGTTTATGGTTAAGGGTTTAGGATGTGGGGGCAGTTGGAATCTCGGAGACGCTTGGAATTCTCCAAACCGGTTGATGCCGAAGCAAGGCGTGGAGGTCGACCTAAAGTTGCGGCGTCAAACACACGAGTTGAAGCCGACATCACACGAGAGGCCATGTAGTACACGAGCGAACTTGGGCACATTCATTATGTCATAGAGCCAGGTGCTTCCGGAGCTTGGCACAGCCGAGCACTGCTCCACAAGACGTCGTACGTCTTCGCATGCGCCCAACTAACAGCTTATCACGAAGGCTGCAAGGGTGTTTGGGGCGTAAGTACGCTTCGAAATTTGGAAAACACCTGGGGGCAGGCATGCTCCCCCGCAACGCAGTAGTCCGAAAGCTTCAGGACCAATATGCCATTGCACACAACTAGACTGGTGCTTAATTTTGGGTGACCCATCTGAAAACCCCCATACACAACCCAATGCCCTCAAGAAAGCGGGCCACTGTCATTGCGAGTGATCTGTCAGCTGTGCCGGAATTCAGCGCCACACCCATGCAAGCTGAATCTTACGATGTTGCTGGAACGAATGCTGCGCGGGCGCATACGCTGCGCTGGCACGTCAAAGTGCCACCGACTTTGGCTTCATAGCCTGAGAACCACCACAAGGGATTCTACAGGCTTATTCTACGGATTCTATGGACTACAGGGTCATGCTCACTTCACGTCGGACGTCGGACTACGGTCCTCGCATGTCCTCGCCGTTTGCGGATGCTAAGCTCTCGAGTCAGGAGCTAGGCACAGCCCTCTTTAACTTATTTACCCTTGGAAGCTAACGTATCTGACGTTTCTACAGCCAACGCCCCTGTGGCAAACGCCTAGAATCAAACGAACCTTTATGAACCTTTGCTTCCCGCATTCTCTTCCACATGGGTGACATTGCGCCTCGACCGAAACAACGCCGTGCCAACACAGTTCGAAGAAGTGACACTTGACTCCGTGCGCACGGGAAGTTTGTGCTGATCTTGCCCTGGGGGAAACTCTCGGATACTTGTGCAGAACCTGAGTTTAAGAAAAACTGTTTCCAATTATCGAACGCGGGGAGATCTTTCTTCACTTTGGATCTCAAATTGCAAGCAGTTTAGGAAGTTGGCACAGCCCAGCACTGCTCCACAAGGCGTTGTGCGCCCTGGCATGCGCCCCTCTACAGGTCAGCAGGGCCTATCAAGGATTATTGGGGTCTAACGATACTCCTTATCAAGAAGGCTGCAAGAGTGTTTGGGGCTGCGCTGGCATGTTGAAGCGCCGCCTCCTTTGGCTTCATAACATAAGGACCACCAAAACGGATTCTACAGTTTAACTCTACGGACTCTACACACGGCGACGCTCACTTCACGTCGGACTCAGTTCCTCGCATGTCCTCGAACTATCATTTGCCGATGCGATGCTCTCAAGTCCGGAGCTAGGTACAGTGCTTTCTTTTTTGTGTGCGTATTTCACCCTGAAAACTAACGCTTCTACCTCGAGGGCGGTCGACCCAGCCGCATGAAATGGGGATCTCATTGCATCCTTGCTCGAACCGCGAGCCGCTCTCTATGCACCCGCCAACCATTCCTGGCTCGGCTAAGCACAAGGCAGGCACTTGGCGACCCGTGGGTTTTTGGACTAGAGCGCCGAGTCCCCCATTTGTGTTTCCCCATGTTTCCACGTCTTCCCGTCTTCACACGTTTTCACGCTCAAAGCTCTGCTGAACTTGAAGGCACCTAAAGCGGGGGTCAATGAGGCGAAGCTGCTCGGCCAGACGTGCCAGAGAAAAGTGCCTTGACAAGAAGGCAACTGCCGCACACGTGATGGTCGTCTTCGCATGGCAGATATCTGTTTTGCAACCGAGCTTTTGAAGTCACGTCGGCGTTCTTTGCGGCACCTTGCTTTGCATCACTTTGGAAGGCTCTATGCACACGACGGAACCCCTGTTTAAGTACTGCTGCCCTGCCGTCTTTGGGCAACAGACAGTCAGCCCAGATCCCGCCGAGTTCACACCAGCACGGGAGCGTCGCCCAAAAGCTTTCAGGATGCAGCCTTCCATTATCACAGCCTGGTTCTACTGCCTCGCTCGGATTCTCACTGCAAAACGAACGGAGCACGAGCTCTGAGGCTACATGTGCCTCATGTGTCATGTCAGAAAATGTGGGGAGCCAAACGCCTCAACTGGGAGTTGGCTGGTTCTTCTTCGCAGGCTAAAAATGTGCCTGCTTGCTCTCTTCCCTTTTCGGTGTATATAAGCATGTCAGGGAATCAAGCAATGTTGTTCCGGTCGAAGGCAAACATGCCACTTCCCGCGGTGTTCGCAGATGTTGCGCACGCGAATCATTTGAAACCTCCGGCTGTTTCACTGCAAGCTGGCCTGGCAGCCCTAACTAACATCATGGACTGCACACAATTATGTGCAGCATCCCTGCCAAAAACTCGTCGTGCCAGAAGAGTACGAAGAAGCGAAACAGCACTTCCTGTGCAGGGGCAGTTCGTACGGATCTTTCTTTGCCATGTGAAAAACCTGATTACTTGCACACGACATGCAGGGTTCAAGACAAATTGCTTGCAGCTCCTCCATGCGGTATGGTAAAACCGCCGCTGTCGCAACCATCATCCATTGCAAGAGTGCCTACTAAGGCCTTACCTTGGGTTTGGCCTACAGTCAAGCAAGGAGAAAACTACCAACGCATGCCACAATGCGATTGGTACAAACAGGCCGTTCTTGACTCCTGATGAAGCTTGCCGTGCTGAGGCCAACGAGCCAGCAAATCGGAGAAGGTTGCCATCCATCCGCGTGGAGCTGAGTTGCCCCCCTACCTCCGCCCTAACCCGCTGGTTTTGCCTTGCCCGGAACATTTGATTCACTTTGACAGTCGAGGTTCTCGAGTTTTTGGAGAGAAGATGTCGCAACTTTGGTGTGGAAACCGATACTTGTGATATTTGTGTGTGTGTGTGCGGGGCACTGCGTTGTCCAAAGCCCCATTGGACTCAACATGCAGCTCAATTTTTCAAAAACCCACCAACATAATGCGTGATCCTGCGTGGCATCGTTTAACGTGCGATGATGAACCATCCTTTGGCCGTTTCAATACCAACCTGCAAGCAGTCCCTTTGACGAAACACGTAACGCAAGACGTTGTCAAATCAAAACCAGGCGCTAAGTGGAACACGCAAATCTCACTGGAACAATTACTGACTCGACCAACAAACTTCTGAAGAAGCGCACTCTGAACCCAAACCAATTGCCTTCCGTCAGGAAAAATTCAAAATTCAAAAGCAACCCTTAAGCTCCTAAACGCCCGGGCTCAAAAGGGTGATCTAATCCAACACCCACCATGCGTTGAACCTCACATTCCGGTTCTGGGTTGGGCAACAATGGCACTCACCCGATAAGGCTCTCTTGCAAACAATTTTGTTGGCCGCCACACTTCAGCAATGTGTGTGGCCAATGCTATGAGACGGCTGCTCGTACCAATTGTGAGACTTGCCACTGCTTGCCTTCCATAAAGTAAATCGAAATAGCCAGTATTGGTACATTTAAGGTACGATGACCTGGAGCAGGAAGGCGAGAAACCGACAAGGGCATAAATGTCATGCAGAAGACGTCGGAATGATGCCCATCTAGTGGAAGCCTAAAGGCATGTAAGAGTGGATGTAGTCCCAGAGCTATGTCGCAGTGCCGTTGTTTTGCAGTTGATTTGTGTTGAAGCTGTTATGTCTCACTGAGTTACTGTATGGATATTTACATCAAAGCCTGGAAGCGGCTAAGGCCGATCCAAAACCAACAATAGGTGCCTGGTTTGAGATAGCATGTCAGATTGCGTTGCCCAACTGAAGGGGCTCAGGGAGAGACTTGGAAGCAGGGTGCGCAAATTCTCAAAATGAATGGCTTACGTTTTCCTGCAGGAAGCCGGAAGCCTTCCACCGACGCGGCAGCCCACGGAATGAACTGATAACTCATGGTCATTCCACCATCTGGAACGGAGTGATACACAATGCCAATTTGGATATTTTCAGTCATGGCGATCACTCTACGAATTGAAACACTCAAAAAAGTTTGAAGCATAAATGCTACAATTGAACAACAATACACCAATCAACTCACAACCGCTCATGACAGACTGCACATGACGCACTGCTCATGACATGGTTCACAACGAAAAGTTTTCAAAATTTGAAAAACTAAAACATATAGTATATATACTTACACGAAAAAATCGGTCCAAGATGAATTGTTTGAAATTCTCTACAAACAAGCACAACATGAGTTAGAAAAGCCAGAAATCATCAAGGAAAGCAGGGAAAATAGAATTGAGAAAATAAACAAAAATGCGTTATAGAAAAAGCAGAACAGGGACATTTAGATAAGGAAATGAAATACTTAGAAAAGCAACTTGAGTTTCAAAAAGAATTGTTAGATTTATATGAAAAAAAACATTTCTTAAAATCTTTGCAAAGTTTTTTACAAGGGTTTTTTGCCAATTTCAACAAATATTTTTGCAAGATTTTAGGATGAAAATTTTAAAACTGTATGTTTATGAAAACTTTGGAAAATGTTATGATATTTTTTCAGTATTTTTTATCATAATATGATTAATGTTTTATTGAAAGTTTACTGAGAAAATGGCTGAGGGCCGGATGTCAAAGATGAGCAAGAATTTCTTGAAATGTTGAAAACGTAGGGCCCCCCCTAGGGGTGAAAACGGGTGCGCGGTTGAAAGCATACAAAAGGAGTTGGGGCAAGGCCATACTTAACTAAAAGGGGGGGCCGACCGCCCCCTTCGGTATGGTGAGGCCACACACCTAGACTGTGACCTCAGCATTGACTTAGCATGCTGTGGCTCTTGGATCGATACGCGATCTAATCGCAACTAAGTGCACACTATTGCGTCACTTCCCTCTTGATCGATGGTGACAACTTGGATACGCATGCTCTCCGTTGGACGGAAGCATTGCTCGATATACTTCCGATGGATGATGCGGGTATCTCTTCGCTCTCTTGCGCTTCGAGCAGCTTCTTTGCCACACATAGCTTCTCTTAGGCCGTCGCTTGAATGGGTTCCGTGCTCTGGTTGGGGTTGCGTGTGCTTGTTGTTTCTCGCTGTTTTCTTTCCGTGGAGCCCGTTCTTGCTTTTTTGCCTACGTTTGTTCTTCTCACACCCACATGCCAAAGACTGCTCACTGATCTGCTGGCTTTTGCTTAGGGAAAGGCCATGAAGCAGCGGCGCAACACAGCTTTAAAGCGACTTATCTGGGCGCCATTGGCGCACGCTGCCCATCTATGTGGACAAGGTGCTGACGTACGAGACGTACGCGCAGATCCCCGCCCCCGCATCGTCGAGTTTGTCTTGCTTTGGTGTTGATTGAGACACCCTTTGGTTCAACATTTTGGGTTTTCTGTCAAAGTGGCGCTGAGACACTCTTTTGGACTCAAAGTGGTGCTGAGACACTCTCCCCTTTGGTGTTGAGACACCCTTTGGTTCAAAGTTAATTTTTGGGTTTTCTGTCAAAGTGGTCTTGAGACACCCTTTTCGTTCAAAATTTCAAGTTTTCTGCCGAAGTGGTGTTGATGCGACTAAAGCTAAGTCCAGCATTATTTGGCCGAAAAAAAACTTTGAATGCCTTTCAAAATGGCCGGGTGGGTGTGTTGCACTTGAGCAAGGGGGACCGATAAGCGGTTCCGTATGATATGTCGACGTACACTGCTTGGTAAACTGCCCTGCGGCCTTCTCGGTGACGAGCAGTGCATCCAGCGGGCTGCGGGCAGCGATGGCGCTCTAAGCCACCCTTAAGCCCCCTTTAGAGACCCCTTTAAAGCCCCCCTTTAAGACCCCCCCCTGTTTGGTGCGAAGCACTCTCCCGAGCACTTTTCACATTTTCAAAAACGCAGGTTTCAGCACTTTTCAAGGTTTTTGGGTTGAATTTTCATCGTTTTCAGGTGTCACTGGGTCGTTGTTCAGCTCTCTGCAGTGGTCTCAACCAGAATTTGTTGTCAGAGTCTTGTTAAAGAAAATTTATTTTCAAAAACTGATTTTTTATGTGAAAGACCGTAACATGTCATGTTTCTTCTTGTTTGAAAAATATGTTTAACTTCCGTTCTGACTGACAAGATGGCACGCAAGAATTTAAAAACACATAAGTTTCAAACGGTTTCTGCAACAAAAAGCTGTATTTTTCACGTTGGCCGTGGTGTATTTGCAGGGTGTTTTTGGAAATGTTGAATTTCCGATTTTTGAGCCAGACCAATTTGGTTGATTTAGTTGCAAAAAGTTAGTAAGGCTCATCTTGTTTTCAGCTTGTTTCGTTGATCATATTCGTCAAACAAGAAAAATTTGGATTTTGTCTTTTGTGATCCCTCTTGAAAACAGAAAAATTTCAAATCTCACAGTGTGCCTGGAATGTAAATTCATCAGACTAATTTATAATAGTTTCCCAGGTTCTTTTTCGTTGATTTTTTCAAAAAATGAAAAATGCACTTTTTCAAAAAAAAGAATCGTTTTGGATTTGTGAACTTTTCAATGTGTCAATGCCTTCGGACCTGTCCTGAGACCAAAACGCTTTGAAAATGTTTGAATGTTTTTTACCACAGTGGCTAATGCAAAATTCCAACGCTTGTGGGCGGTGGTTGTTGTGGTTGTTGTGGTTGTTGTTGGGTTGTTGTGATTAGGTTGTGGTTGTTGTGTTTGTGGTTGTGGGTTGTTGTTGTGGTTGTTGTTGTGGTTGTTGTTGCGGTTGTTTGTTGTGGTTGTTGTGCTTGTTGTTGTGGTTGTTGTTGTGGTTGTTGTTGTCGTAGGATTTTCAGGAGCGGTGTTTTAGGTCGTCAGAATAATAATCATAGTAGTAATAATAGTAGTAGTAGCAGTAGTAATAGTAATAAGTAGGTAGTAGTAGTAGTAAGTAGGTAGTTGTAGTAGTAGTAGTAGAAGTAGTAGTAGTAGTAGTAGTAGTAGTAGTAGTAGTAGTAGTAATAGTTGCAGTAGTAGTAGTAGTAGTAGTAGTAGTAGTAGTAGTAGTAGTAGTAGTAGTAGTAGTAGTAGTAGTAGTAGTAGTAGTAGTAATAGTAGTAGCAGTAATAATAGTAGTAGCAGTAGTAATAATAGTAGTAGTAATAGTCGTAGTAGTCGTAATAAGAATAATAAGAATAGAAGTAGGAAAAATAATAGTTGTTGTAATAGAAGTAGTGGTAGTAGTAGTGGTAGTAGTAGTAATAGTAGTAGTCATAGTAGCAGTAGTAGTAGTAGTAGTAGTAGTAGTAGTAGTAGTAGTAGTAGTAGTAGCAAAGCGCGCCCTTGGGCGCCTGCCATTCGGGTGCGTTTTCTGCTCTTCTGCGGGTGGGTGGGGGGGGGGGGGATGATAACGTCCATGCCATGTCGCACATGCCGAACGCATCGTGTTTTACAGTGTTTTCGCCTCCCGGAGAAGACTCGCGGCAACGCCTCGCTAGTAGGGCATCGCTGAGATGCCACTATGCTTTTTCCGAACCTGCCTAGGACACAGGGCATTTTTGTTGTTTTCGGCGCCGAAAAACAGCTGGCTCGCAGCAGCGTTGTGTTCATGATGCTCGCTTTTTTTTTGCCATGTGCGTAACCAGAGCATCCATGCCTGGGGACATCTCTGACGCCCTGCTCGCTGCGGCGGTATGTTCTAGTGTGGTGGGCTTCCGTTTTCTTCTCAACGTTGGACCCGAAAGTTATGTTCCAGCCTGTGCCCGCAACCCTGAATGCGTGACACTCTGAGTTATTCTCCAGATTTCGAAAACCTAGAAGCAAACAGTTAAGGCCCCTGATCCCTGTAGCCTTAAGCTTCAACCCACCCCCCCCCCCCAGCCCTAGAAGCAAACAGTTAATGCCCCGAGATACCTGCAGCCTTAAGCTTCAGCAACCCCATAGGACGTCGGACTACGGTCCTTGCATGTTCTCGCGCTGTTTGCAGATGCGAAGCTCTTGATTCAGAAGCCAAGCACAGTATTTGTGCACTTATTTTATCTTATTTCACCCTTTGAAGCTAGCGTTTCTACCTGAAGGACCGGTTGACCCAGCCAACGCCCAGTTGTGGCAAAACGCCTGGGATCCTTTGCTTTTCGCATTCTTTTACAGGTGAGATGGCGTCTTGCCAAAACAATGCCGGCCAAGAAAGTTCGAAGAGGTGACACTGCACTCTGTGTGCAGGAGAAGTTTGTGCTAATCTTGCCAACGAAACTCTTGTACACTTGAGAACCTAAGTTCAGAAAAAACGGCTTCCAGCTTCTTTACTGAAATTGCAAGAAGCTTCAGCAGCAAGGTGCTCTGCCCCTGGCATGCGCCCCTCTAATAATCAAGGATTCTTATTCGGGTCGTCACCGTGTCTTGCGGTTGGGTCGACTGGCAGACCGACCTTTAACGAAATTAAAACGTTAGCTTCGAATGGTGAAATACGTGCACAGAAAGAACACGGTACCTCGCTTTTGACTTGGGAGCATCTGCACATCAAAGTGCGAGGATTACCCCATAGTCCGTAGAATCTGTAGAATTTGCCTGTAGAGTCCGTTTGGTGGTTCTTATGCTATGAAGCCAAAGGAGGGAATCACCAAAAGCGTCCAATGCCCCAAACACTTGCAGCATTCTGTAAGTAGTATCGTTCTTCAAAAGCTTGGTTGCAAAACAGATATCTGCCATGCGAAGACAACCATCACGTGTGCGTCAGTTGCCTTCTTATCAAGGCACTTTCCTCTGGCACGCATTGACCCCGCTTTAGGTGTCTTCAAGTTTCAGCAGAGCTATAAGCGTGAAAACGTGTGAAAACGGAAAGACAAGGAAACTCATAGGGTGCTCTAGTCCAAAAACCCATGGGTTGCCAAGTGCTTGTACCGCCTTGTGCTTTGCGGTACAATAAGACCCGGTCACCGTTCTTTGCGGCACCTTGCATCACTTAGGAAAGGCTCTATGCACACGACGTAACCCCTGTTTAGGTACTTCTGCCCTGCCGTCTTTGTCGAGCTCTTGGGAGCCATACCTTTTCGGCTTAGGAAACAAACAGTGCCCAGATTCCCCCGAGTTCACACCAGCGCGGAAGCGTCGCCCAAAAACTTTCAGAACGCAGCCTTCCGCCACAGCCTGGTGTTACTGCCTCGCTGGGAGTTTCACGGCAACGAACGGAGCACGAGCTCTGCTACATGTGCCTCATTTGTTGTGTTAGAAAATGCGGGAAGCCACATCAACTGGGATGGGAGTTGGCCGGTTCTTCTTTGCAGGCTGGCTTGCTCTCTTCTCTTTTCGAGTTGAGCATCTCAAGAAATTAAGCAATGTTGTTTCGGTCAAAGGCAAACATGCCACTTCCTGCGGTGTACATAAATGTTGGGCACTTTGTATCATTTGAGACCTCCGGGTGTTTCACTGCAGGCCGATCCAAACCAACAATAGATGTCTGGTTTGAAATAGCATGTAAGATTGCGTTGCCCAACTGAAAGGGCTCAGGGAGAGACTTGGAAGCAGGGTGCGCAAATTCTCAAAATGAATGGCTTACGTTTTCCTGCAGAAGCCGGAAGCCCTCCACCATCCCCGCATAATCCTCCGTCTGAGCTGTCCAGCTTCTTGACAGATTTGGCTACCCACCAGGCACCAAAGTTTGTAACTACAAAACGCTCGTGCTAACTACATGTTGCTCATGTACGTGCTATCATTAGCAGCAGCAACAACAAAACTAAAAGTACAAAGTATTTTGCATGACATGTGAATTCACGTGCTTTATTCAATTCATTCGTTCTACCGTCGTATCTTTGGGACAGCACAAATAGTACGAATAGTACTATGTGTCCGTAAGCTATAACAAACTTATTTTGTGCTCACGGGGAAACGTAGTACTAGAAAATTGCACTAAGATATTCAAACTGTTCTTGCTTACTTTACTCACTGTTTTGTGCAATTTTCATATCTACTTTTCTTTCACTTCCAAAACACTTTCTTGCGTACACTCGATTTCTCTTTTTCTTTGTTCTTCATTTGCTCACTTCATTCGCTCTTTTCACACGGTAATGTATTAATTCGCGTGGGGTTCCCTAGCCCATGGCAGAATCATCAAAAAAAAATGTGTGTCTGTGCGACACAAGGCGGGTACCAAGACAAGCCCCAAAAACCAAACAAAAAAAGAATGGAACAAATGCAACGCTCGGTGGTGCTCATTTGGAGTTAAATGTCTTTCTCTCTCTTCTTTTTTCACCACCGGCTGGGCATGGAAAATTCTTCCACATCTTCACTCAACGGCACCTCTTCCAATAAGTCCATACTTCCATCTGTCTCTTAAACGCTAAATGTTCGCTTTAAACATCCGATGCCTTCTTCTGTTCCTCCAACAGGCCCTCGCGTTAAGCTTTAACGCAACTTTTCCAAACCCTGCGCTTGACTGCGTCGACTGACCGCCGTGCTTGTTGTTCTACAAGAAACAAACTTGTCACGGCGTGTTTTGTGAGTGCTGTCAGCCCGATATGTCGATTGACCAGAAAGACAGTGAAAAAATTGCAATCGGAACTTAAAGATATTCATAAGAATGTTTTTCTGAGTGTGCATGTGCAAGAGTGTTGTAGATGTGTGTGTGTGTGTGAGCATTGTGGTTGCAAAGTGGGGTTGGTTTGCGGGTCATGTCTTTGGCTTCGCTGAGCAGGAAAGTGTGTGCGTTTGCGTATGTCGGCTGGGTTCTGCTGGTCAAGTGTGGAAGTGTGCGGGTGGTGAAAGGTGTGTGGATTTGGAGACATAAAAAGAGGGCAAGAAATCAACCCCAAAGGTTGGGAAGCCGAAGTGACCTCCACAGTGCGAGAAAGATCGCACGCGAACAATGCAAGATTGCTTTGTCTTGAATGCCAGCTAAAGACAAGTTTAGCAAGCCAAGAACACGCGTATCGAACGGCGTTTTTTGTTTTCTTGAGTATTGATGCAAACAGTATCAAGTAGAAAAAATCTTGTTTGTCTGTGAGTTGATTTCAATTATTATTAACCCTAAAAACCCCAAAAGCAGCTCAATTCTGGGCACCAAAAATGGGCCCTAGATTTTGGATTTCCTGTGTGAACATACAAGGCCACCCAGGTTGGAGCCTCAAATTGGAACCCAAGTTTAGGAGCCATTTTTGGGCCCAGCTGCGGCGTTTTTTTCACACACGGGAAGCCAGATCTGGCTTTCACAGCTCCTCGTTGCAAGTAAAACAAATAAGCCTCTCAGTCGGTTCCAGTCTAAGTCTTGTGTCAGCTTCCCCCAAAATTGGAACAGCAGGCAGCAAGGCGGCAAAGTGTGAACTTGTTTGGAACTGGAACTTTCTCTAACTGTGGAGGTCACTGGAGCTTCCCTACCTTTTCGATCAATTTTGCTGCCCCTCATCTTGGGTTTCAGATTCTCCAGGTTTTGGTGCAAGGCCTGAAGGCAGAAGAGGAGAAAAGAAGGGTGCAGAGTCAACATCGGTGGAAACTGCAGCTTGGAAAAGTTCAATGCTTTGAAACAAGTGTTTTAAAAGCCTCTGACAGTGCCGTTTGGACAGAAATCAATTGCAGGACGAGACGAGTTCAACCGTGCTAAGTCCAGCGGCGCCACACTCTTAAGTCAGAAAGGTGGCGTCCGACACCTCGCATCGCTTCTCCCGGAGTGAGGTGGCGGCAGACGTCGCGTGCCTTCCACCAAGGCGACAACCAAAATGCTTGGCAGTAACGAGTGCTGCAAGAATTTTCAAAAAAACTCTTCTTGCCAAGACACACCTTGAAGGCCCCTCTTAACCCCTTTCAGCCTCCTTTAAGCCCCCTCAAGCTTTTCTTAGCTTCCGTTAAGCCACCCTATAAAAACACCTCTTCGATGAAATCAGTTTAAAGTTGGACGACAAAGATTTCTGCTACTACGACGACTACTACTACTAGTACTAGTACTAGTATTAGTAGTAGTAGTAGTAGTAGTAGTAGTAGTAGTAGTAGTAGTAGTAGTACTACTACTACTACTACTACTACTACTACTACTACTACTACTACTACTACTACTACTACTAGGCTAGCGCGCCCCAGGGCGCCTGGTGGGTTTGCTGTGGTAAAACCGCCGGACATAGGTGTTTTGCGTCATTTCCAGTAGAGGCCGAAAAATCACCAAAAAAAGAACTACTCGCGGGCACGCAAAATGAAGGTTTCAGGGTTTGGAAGGGATGTGCTGGGATCTGGGTTGCTTAACTGCCCGCTTTGGAGGGGGCAAGATTTGAGCTGAGAACGGACTCGTCTGTCTCTTCCTGCAGATCCCATGGTCACTTGTCCTCCCTTTCCACCGAGCGCTGACCATGATCCAAAATTGCTGCAAAGCAAAATGCATGAAATGAGAAGCAAATGCTCAAAATAAGAGATCAGGCGCCAGTTTACACCAAAAATCTGCAAAACCGTAACAATCTCAATTCTCATGTGAGTTAGAAAAAAAAATGAGCAGAGTTTCTGCATGCCCAACCTCCCTTCTCTTCAGGGTCATTTTCCAAAGTTAAAGCTAACAGGTGGCACTTTGAACATGCCAGCGCAGCATATGCGCCCGCGCAGCGTTTGTTTCATCAACGGATTCAGCTTGCATGGGTGTAGCGCTGAATTCCGACACAGCTGACAGAGCACTTTGCAAAGTGCCCGCTTTCTTAAGGGCATTGGGTTGTGTGTGGTGGTTTTTAAATGGGTCACCCAAAATTAAGTCTAGTTGTATGCAATGGCATCTCAAAGCTTTCGAACAACCGTTGCGTGGAAGCATGCCTGCCCCCAGGTGCTTTCCAAATTTCAAAGCGTACTTAGGCCCTAAACACTCTCAGCCTTCGTGACAAGCTGTGAGTTGGGCGCATGCAAAACGTACGACGCCTTGTGGAGCAGTGCTCGGTTGTGCCATGCTTCGGAAGCACGTCCTGCACAAGTTCACTGGGACATATAATGGGCTTCAAGCAGGTCCTGCACGCCTCTCACAACTGATCCTTCTCACAGGCATGGGGACGCTTGCAAAGGCATCTTGGTCCAGTTCGCCCATTGGAGAAGTGAATTATTTCCCGAATTCCCGAATGTGGGCCCCTTTACAGGCTCAGCTTAACAGAGCCATAATAGCTACAATTGCTATAACGGTCTAGAAGTCTATAAGTTGAAAGGACTTGTCAGTCACATTCGCGCAACTTTCATGTTCTGCCCGTAAAGCGGTTGCTGCTTCTAGAGACTGATGTTTCCGTGTCCTAAAGCTCACGTGCGTGAAAAACCGAAGGTCCCTCTGGTACCTTTTCCCTTGAAAGCACGAACCCTGACCTCTCACACAAGTGCGGACAGCTCTCTCTTTTTCACAGTCAGAGCCACTTGAGCCAAAAGTCACGAAGTGCACAAACTAAACGAATTCTCTCTTGTGAGCTTAAACTCAGCTTCAGAACGAAGTTCCTACACACTGCACACTCACTTTAAATAGCGTATTGGGCAAAAACACACTCGTATGATTTCCTTGGAAATCAACGAGGCATAAACCATCGAGGATGGGATCACACGGATTCCCAATCACTCCGAAGCAAAACAAACCTATACAAGCTGATCCAAAACATGACAAAAACATCACTGATCAGCCACAATCTTCCACCCCCCGCATTTTGCTGAGGGTTCATGTCAAAGATCTGAAGTCCAAGCCCAGCTCGGCACTTCAACACTAAGGGGATGCCCTGGCCACATTCCCTTGGTGCGTACTCGCCACCAAACGAAACAAACAACACACCAGTCGATCTCTGACATCAAACTTAAAACTCATGCAAGATCCCACCATCAGGCAGGTTGTCCTGGGTCCACATCACTGGTAACCCAAGAGTTCGTTGTCCAAACACGTGAAAAACGAATTAAACTTGCATCCACCTGCACTGGGGCAGGGTTGTCTTGGAACGAATCCAAGAGTTCGTGGTGACAAACACGTGAAAACGAATTAATGCAAGCTTCAGATGTTTCCCACTCAGCACTCGACCTTGTCGTGGTACTCCTCCTCAGTCTCGCATCTTCCAGGTCACCAAACTCACCAACTAGCATCGGCTAGCTGATCCTTCAAGAAAAGATTGGCTTCATAGTTTCGCTTCTTCCAGCGTACCATCAGCCAAAAACGTCTTCAGAGGTGGCAATCAGACGCCTTGCAGAAGGGGCTATAGAGTCCCTCGTTGAGTTTCATCATCATTTTGCCTCCTCTTTGCAAACTTCTCATGCACTGAAACAAGGGCTCACACTAACCAGAAAAATCGCGGGCGCTCCATGGCGGCAACGCGGCCATGGCTTCCAAAAAAAAATGGCTGCGGGTTTCACTCACCCACCCAACCACTGAGATCACTTAGCATCTCAGTTCATTCTTCATCCTCTTCGCCCTTCTTCTCGCCAGCTCCAGTTGACTCCATCAACTTGGCGCGGCGCTCCTTGGCGGCTTCCTTCATCTCCGCCAACTCAGCCGTCCTCGTTTCCATCATCACATCCTGCGAAGATCGGCTAGGCTCAGCTGGCGTCTCCGCAGGCCTCTCAGTTGGCTGGTCTCCAACCTTTCTCTTCTTCTCTTCCAACATCAGCTCCAAATCGGCAACACTAAAGCTTGCCTTCACACGCTCAGCAATCTGCGCGATAGCTGCTGCATCCAACTCAGATGGTACAACTGACACAGGCGAGCGAACCGCTTCGCCTTCCAGCTTTGCTCTCTTAGCAGCTTCTTCCTCGGCAGCTGACAGGTCGGCGATGCGCTTGCGCTTTCGCTCAGCTTCCTCGAACTCTCGGTCTTGCTGTTCCGCTGCAGCCTTGAGGATCCGCTTCAGGTCCTTTTCCTCCTTCTCGAGTTTCCCAATATTCTCACCCATGATCCCAAAGGCTTGCTGCCACATGTCGGCAGGCAACGTCAAGTTGAACCTCACCACATAGTCGGTCGGCAAGTGCCACTTACACTTGCAGATCCACACAACACCGCTTCGAGTCTCACTCGCAACCACCTTCTTCCAGCTTGCCGCCCTCTGCGTGTCGGTGATCTCCTCTTTCTTTTTCTCCAGGTCCTCCAAGAATCCTGCAACAGACTCCATCACGGATCTGTAGTGGCTGTAGGCCACAAACGACCACTTGGGGACTGGTCTCTCCCTCAGCTCCGGCTCGTGAATCCGAAGTGTATCACACGACAACATCGAAATCACTCGCACTCGCTCCACCAGTTCCTTAAACACCAAGGATCCTTCCTTTGCACTTCTCTTCCAGCGCAACACCCATGGGGGATAGTACGAGCTCTCAGCTTCATCCTCCATGATCCTCTCTGCTCCCAAAATGGGTAGCATGCACAACAGATCCACCATCCGCAAGACTCCGAGGTCCTGGTGCTCACCCAGAAGCAAAACAGGGACTATCCCTTTTCTCTTCAAGTACCTCACGAAGCTCAACATCGCCAGGCCACACGTTCCCGGCGGTACTTCCATGTACAGTCCTCCTTCATTCACTGCCATCTCCCAGATGATGGCCTTGCCACCAATCTGTCCACGGACATCCAAGATTCCGAAGATCTTCGTGGGTTTCTCCTGTAGCTCACACACCTCCTGGATGGGCTTCACCAGCTTCTCGTATGAGCTTTGATAGCGCAACATATCCTTGTCGGATAGCGTGCCTACCACGTCCTTGAGCTCTAGCTCATCCACTGGAGTTCCGCGCCGGCAGATACTCCATGACACATCACCGAACCACTTCGGCGGCTCTGGATCCGCCAGCTCCGGAAACACGTCGACCATCCGTTCAATCACCTTCGGCATGGCCTTGGGTTTCGGTGCAGCTTGGCCTGAGCCTCGGCTTTCACCTTTATCACCCCTTTTTCCAGCAGCTCGGCGCTCCTTCTCTGCCTCTCGGAGATGGAATGCATGGCTTGCATCCGTGCCAGAGACTGTCACAGTCTGTTTGCACTTTTCGCACTTGGGCTTGCCACTTTCATCCCAGCTCAACCCGGCAGCATGCTCGGATCTGAACAACCATTTGCAAACCTTACACCAAAAGGGGCTTTTCATCTCAGCACCCTGCTCACCCTTCCTGCTGTCTTCAGCTGCCATTTTCCTGTCCTTCACCAAAGGTACAGGCTCCAGGCTAGGGCTAGCTTCCGTGGTGCTTGAACCAAAGCTTTTGCGGTTGGACCATAAATCCATTTCTTGAACCTCAGGGGAAGAGTCTTCACGAAGGGTTTCGGGACTTCTAAGGTGGAAATTTTCAAAAACTTCACCACACTTTTTCACACTTTTCAACGATCCAACTTGCTCCACACTGCATCCAGTTGCCTCGGCACACTGGCATGCCTGAACTCCAACCCTTGGTCGGATTCCACAGATCCTCCACACCTGCTGCACATCTTCACCAGGGTATATACCCATAGCTTGCTGGTGCTGACAGAATGTCACTTGACTCAAGCACTTTGTAAGAACGTCAGCGATCATTCCCGCTGTCGGGCACCAAATGACCTTCAAGGTCTGAGCTTCCTGTATCCGCTCCTGAAGATAGCAGACAGCGATGTCTAAGTGGCGAACTCGCCTACTCAACCCACGGTTTAGCAAAACCGCTCTCGCTGAGGAACTGTCAGTGTGCAATCGGATCGTGACATCTGACTCGGCCAACTGACCGATCAAAGTCGCAAGTCCCTCACTCTCCTGTACCGCAGTCAAGATGGCTCTCAACTCGGCTTCACAAGAACTCAGCGATACACACCCTTGAACTCGAGAGATTCCCTTGATCAGGCATCCTCTATAAAAGATGGCTATGCCCGACACAGATCTTCGTCCTAACGACGCTTGGGGTGCCCAACTGGCATCCGCATACACTTCCAGCTGCGCCGGCCCACTGTCCGGTACATTCCCATCAGGGCCAAAGTACTGCCATGCATGGTATTGTCCCTTTAGGAACCTAATCACTTGTCGCAATGCTTGCTCAAAGCATGCTGTTGGCTTGGACTGTCCTTGCGAAAGAATGGACATCCACCTACTCAGGTCAGGTCTCGACTGACCCCACCATGCAATCCGGCCAAGTACTGCTCTGTACCTCGCAGCTGCAGTGTCACTCAACTCAGGATCCGAACCACTTGCTCTGCCCTTCTCGACCGTTTTCACGATGTCCGGAGGAGCAGTAACCACCTTCAGGTCCTTACAGAACTCTGTCTCGAACAGGGCATCTAAGTATGCCGGGGGCACTCGCATCCTGAGATGACTCCCTTGTCTCTCAATCTCTCGCCCCAAAAAGGTGATCTTTCCACCAGTGGAAGTGATTCGACCCGTTTCCTTGATCTTCAACTCTCCGTTCAGGGTGTCGGTCACCAACCGAATGGCATCTCTAGTGCCACACAGAATCAAATCGTCCACATAGCACAACATGAGGAATCTTTTCCCTCTCACAGTGCCCTCGAAGACGGAAGGTTCCGTTGGGCATTGCTTCAACCCAACTTTCTTCACAACTGTCGCCAGCTTCAAGTTCCAAGCTTTGGCGGCAACTCTCAAACCATTCATGGCTTGATCCAGAATCATAAACACCGGGACATAATAGTCCTTGCAGGCGGAAACATCCTTGGGCAATTGGATAATCGCCTTCGATCCTTTCGGAAGGGGGGAATGCAAGAATGCAGTGCTAACATCCAAAGTTGCGACATCCATAGCATCTACCGAAGCAATGGCCAAAAGCGTCCGTAACGCTTCTAAAGAAGGAGTCGTAGCACTCAGTCCTAAAGATGATGCTGTGCTCCCCTTTGCGATGTCTTGCACCACACACCGAGCTCTCACAGCTTCCTTGCCATTCACCACCTTTGGGCCTATGACCCATCGGGTTGGGATGATCTTTATCCCATGCTGACGAGCAAACTTCTGAGCCTCGTCTGCTCCAACCACTCTCCCTGCTTTGTGAGCAGTCATACTCTGCAGCTCAGTTCGCCGGCCTTCCACTGTTTTATCCACATCTAATGGACATCCATCTATCTCAGACAGAACACTCGTGGGTCTTGCCAGCCAAACTTGGGATCCACACACCTTCATGGACTCCGGGAAAGTGCTATTCTTGTTGAGCAGAATCGAATTGGTCACATGTACCAACTTCGGACTCTCGTCACTGCTTACCATTTTAATAGGACC
The DNA here is from genome assembly GCA_905221605.1 of Symbiodinium natans. Taxonomy (NCBI): domain Eukaryota; class Dinophyceae; order Suessiales; family Symbiodiniaceae; genus Symbiodinium; species Symbiodinium natans. Next base: position 4,734 of record CAJNDS010000214.1, on the reverse strand, counting down.
TTGAGGCACATCGAGTCTTGGGTCTAAATAAATACGATTGATCAGCCGGGGAACTCGATTGGACTCATCTGGAACTGAGTTCACATCTGAAGTTAAACTCTCTAAACGCCGGGGAACTCGACTGGACTCATTTGGAACTGAATCCACATCCATTTGAGGTTTTTCTTCCTCCATTGGGATCGCTTCATCCTCAGCGGGAGTTTCTCCTTCGAAGTATCCAGGTTCCATTGCCTCATCTGGAATCCCTTGGTAAGGCAAACTTGGATCCTCAAAATCCTCCATGTCAACATCCACAACTTCTGTCGCAGGTGTTGGGACGCTTTGCTTCTCCTCCAACTTGGGATCTGGTCGACTCTCATAGGTGATCTTCGGGCGTTTCAGGAGTGAAGGCTCACTTCCAGACTCCATCACCCCCGCATCCTTTGAGCTTCTCTGGTCCATTTTTGGAGTTTCCTCTGTTGGTTCTTTCGATTCCAACCGTTGTCGTTGAGCTTTCAACCAATCATCATACCGTTTTCGGCATTCAGCATTGTGGTTGGCTTTTCCTCTTTTTGGACCACACGCAGGACAGTTCGCTGTGCCACCATGTTCCTTCACCCATGCAGCTGGAGGTCCAACTTTGCTCATGTCTGTGGTCGGTCCATCAGACACTCGGCCCTCAAAGGCCTTGTCCGCTTCACCTTCAATCCGATCGGGCACACCATCCTCTTTCTCCTTCAGAATCGGGGGAGCCAATGTATCCGATGGATCATGCTCCTTGAGCAAATGTTGACAATGCTCCAACCCAATCTTCAACGGAACGATGTGCTTGATGGACTTTGCTCGAAAGTGTTTTGGACAACCATCCACCATGGCACTCACAACATGAGTCAAGCCACCAACTTCAGGGTACACATAGGCTGCTTCCACAAACCGGGAGAGCGCCGTGGTTTTCATCGAATCCGGTAGCTCAGCCAGAACTGTAGCACCTATCAACGACGATCCACACTCATGGAGGGATCTCTGTAGTACCAACTCCTGGGGTGATTTCTTCCCATCAAAGGCAGCTGCATGGTGATTGTGCATTGCAGCACAGTAAATCAGACCAAACTCAAACGCTCGAGGACTTCTTTTCAAGTCAAAGCCCTGCGCTCGTAGATCCAACCTCACCGTGCTGAACAACTCCTTGAGTGTTCTCACTGCCCTTTCCACACCACCAACCGCTTCATGTCCCTGCGGAGGTGCTCTTTGGGTCACAATCCTAATCCCCAGATTGGCTCTCTTGATGAGGGCGCTCACCGCTGTCTCGCTGTCTGTCCTCAACAGTACAGCAGACCCTGCAATGTCCAGTCCGAAAGCATTCATCCAATAACGAATCCAGCTGGAGGTATTGTCAGCATTGGTCCCTACCAACAGACATCCAATCATTCTGGTTGACATTTCAGTCATGACCAGTACTTTCATGTTGGGAGCCGTCGGCTGGTCTTTCGCAAAAGTACCAGTTACCAGGTTGATGAAGCAGAAATCTGCTTGCAACGCCACGGGTCGGTCTTGAGCATCCTTGGTCCGACGATGCTGGGTTGTTCCTCTTGTCATCCGACAATGAGGACATTCGGACGAAAAAGGAATGTGGCCTCGCATCCGATGCAGCTCCATTTCTTCTTGCTTTTTCTTGGTCATTGACTGCACTGACTGCATCTGATCAACCTCCATCGGTCGTTGGCCATCATCCACATCCATGGGTCGAACCTCAGTTCTTCCAAAGGTTACTTTCTTTCGCTTTCCAGCATCACCTTGCAGGTAGATCCAAGGACATCCAGCCCAGGATACTCCATATCCCATGACTCCTTTCTTCTCGTGTCGCAGCGAAATCTCTCTTCGAGTGAACTTCACTTCCCAACCAGTATTCACCATCTGCTCGGTGCTCAAGATGTTGTGAGCCACATCTGCTACAACTCCAGTCACACACACCGATGTCAAACCAAGATACTGCTTTCCTTCATACATAGGCAGCAAGGCTCGGATGCGAACTCGCTCGAAGACATTCACCGGGGTATCGTTGGCTGCTGAGTACCTCTCATTAGGTCCCAACGCCTTCCGATCCAAGATCTGGAACTCATCCAAGTATCTTTTCGCAATCACAGTCACCGATGCTCCTGAGTCAATCAACCACCATTTGCTTGCATCATCCTTTTCCATGCTTTTGACTTGATTCATCGGAGGTTTCATCAAAGACCGAACTGACTTAGATGGCAACATCTGAGATAAATCGGTAGAGATCCGATGCTCCAACTCGGCAATCCGGACTCTCGTCTCAACTTCCCATGACCAATCTATCTCATCAGTACTCCGGGGAATCCACTCTTTTCTCACTTCATCGAGCAATTCTTCCAGAGGTTGCAACACAGATTCCACTCGGGCCTCTGACTCAGGTTCATTCCATCACCTCCAGTTAGCTGGTAGTCACTCGACTCACCCTCTTGGGAGACTTCAGCAACTGTCTTCCCCTTTCCTTTGCCTTTTCCTTTGGGCTTTCCCTTTTCGGGCTTCTTCTTGGGATCTCCTTTTGCCTTGGCTTTCGCCTTAGCATTGGGGGAATTGGGCTTCTTGCCTGAATCTCCCTCCTTATACCAGCAATCGCGGGCATAATGTCCCTTTCCACCACACACATAGCACTCCACATCCTTCTTGTTCTGGCTTGAAGCTCGTTTGCCAGCACCTTTGCTTGATTCGCGCTTGCCTTTCTGTTCCTTTCCTTTGCCTTTTGGTTTTCCTTCGTTGCCCTTTCCCTCATTGGGATCTCGAAAAGGTTGAAGCTTCGTGCCAGGGGCTTCTGACCACACCCTTTGTTGCACCTCAAACTTCAGAGCAACTCTTTTCAGATCTTCAAACGATTCACTATCGCCATGCAACAAGCAATGGCTTCTACACCGATCTGGCAAACTGCGCAGCAAAACCATAACCGAATCCGCTTCTTGGATCTGCAAACCACCAGCATGCACATCGGGATCAAGACTATTGAGCAGCTTGGTGTACTTGTTCAACTCATGCTCAATCTTTCGAATGATCTCCGGAATACTGGGTGCTTTCACGGTTTGATTCACCAGCTGCGACCGAAAGAACAGGCATTCAGCTCGCGACTTCAGGCAAAACTCCTTCGCCAGCAATCTCAAAGCCACAAAACCAGATTGTTGATAAGTGCTCTCACTCTCAACATATGTCTGCAAAATCAGAGAACTCTTCTCATGATTTGCAAAAGTCTGTCGCAGGATGTGCATCAGCCTCGTCGACCTCTTCTGTTGCTCCACAGTAAGTCGATCCTGTTTCAGCCGAGACTCTTCTTGAGTCTTCACCGCATGCATGAGCTCATTGGGAAACACTTCTGAACCCAAACCAACCCAACTGGTCAGCTTCTCCATCCAGGTCAAGAATCCAAGAGCTTCAGAGATGCGATCCTTCCAAGACGAAAAGTCAATGGTCGGCAAACTGGGCAACCATTTGTCCGATCGAGCAAACACATCCCTTTCCCTTTCTTGCTCCAGAGGTGGAGGTCTCAGTGGGGGACTTGGGCTCGCCATCCGAAAAAGCTGGGTCCCCTTCGCAGGAGTACCCACTGGCGATGCACCTTGACATCCCGAAGAAGAACTGGGCATGTTCTCAGGAACACCATCCTGAGGTAAGGGGGATTCACCTGTTGCTGTTGCTGTGGCTGCTGTTGCTGATGCTGCTGTATCATCCACTGCTGATGCTGCTGCTGTTGCTGCACCATGGACGAAGTCATCGTTTGCATAAACTGCTGTTGCTGCACAACCAGTTGCTGCATCATGCTTTCCAATTCTCGCACTTGTCTCGTCAACCCTTGCACGTAGGGTGATGTTTGTGATGGTGTCACCACAGGTTGAGGAGGTCCAGTGGATAGTCCTGGTGGTAACGAAGGACTTCCTACCGCTTGCTGAGGCAAACCAGGGGGAAACGAAGGGTCTCCCATTGTCTGTTGGGGTGCTCCAGTAGCTACCCCATGAGGGCTTCTGGCGGGAGTTCGACCTCTGGGCACTGGGCCATACACAGGTTGGCTTCCTTGTGCCAAACCTGCACCCACAGTGGGTTGGGATTTCCCAAACCCGGAAAAGGGTCTACCCTTCGCCTTGTCTCAGCATCCATGATGGGCACAGAGCTTCCACGCTCTCGTCCACCTCTTGGACTCCTCACATGAGCTCCACTGGTATGTCGTGGGGATGTATTCAACATAGTTCCTGAACTCGGCTCCAGCCTGCAGTCTCTCCACAACGTCTTCTGGCGAAAATTCTCTCACCAACACCAGATGGTCCAGGCTCCTGAAGAACCTTAGTTCTACTCTACCAAGCACCGTATTCCTCCAAGATCGGTCACAACCAATCCAGTTCCAGACAAACCACCTTGCACGGGCTCCAAAAGTGCCTCAACAGCCGCTGAACCAACTGCTTCCAAGCCTGATGAGTCCGGATCCGCCTCCTCACAGGATAGGCTTCCCGGTACTCACTCACACGGTCCGAGTACAAGAGATTCCGGTCCACTGGCAGTCTGGGCTCCAAACCCAAACTTGCCTCCAGGCACTCACAGAGTCCTGACAGACAACCAAAGACCATACACGGGCTCGTACCACAAGGCACAAGCTCCGCTACAACGTGAAAAACCGAAGGTCCCTCTGGTACCTTTTCCCTTGAAAGCACGAACCCTGACCTCTCACACAAGTGCGGACAACTCTCTCTTTTTCAC
>CAJNDS010000213.1:1025335-1047651 GCA_905221605.1 Symbiodinium natans | reverse complement strand
CCCCCCGCCCCCCCCCCTTTAACACTGCCCTTCCTCCCCTTTTTTTGCGAAACACTCTTTCCTCCTTGGCCGGCCCGGCTGCCGAGGCGGCGCGCGCAAGCGTTTACAATTAAGGGAAACCTGTAGGGGGGGTCCGAGTATGACTCCCTTGATTTAGGGTTTGGCCGGGCTTGCCTCCAAGGCCCTAAGCCCTAAACCTAACCCCGAAGCCTGTAAACCCCCTAAACCCCTTAAACCCTGTAAACCTCTTAAACCCTTAAACCCTAAACCCTTAAACCCTGTAAACCCAAAAACCCCCTAAACCCCTAAACCCTTAAACTCCCTAAACCCTTAAACCCCTTAAACCCTTAAACCCTCAAACCCCTAAACCCCTAAACCCCTCAAACCCTTTAAACCCTAAACCCCTAAACCCTAAACCCAAAGACCCCTGAACCCTAAGCCCTAAACCCAAAGCCCTAAACCCTAAACCCTAAACCCTAAACCCTAAACCCTAAACCCTAAACCCTAAACCCTAAACCCTAAACCCTAAACCCAAGCCCCCCCCAGAGAGTACACGTACACCCTAAACCCTGTAAACCCTTAAACCCTCAACCCAAAACCCAAAGCCCCCCCCCCCCCCACCAGAGAGAGCTCCACACGCTGCCCCGCACGAAGAGGATAAGCTGCGCGCGCTCGCGGGCCGCCAAAGCCGAAGCTTGCTTCTGGGTAGGGTTTAGGGTTTAGGGTTTAGGGTTTGGGGTTTAGGGTTTAGGGTTTAGGGTTTAGGGTTTAGGGTTTAGGGTTTGGGGTTTAGGGTTTAGGTTTGGGGTTTGGAGGTTGGGTTTGGTTGGAGGTTTGGCGTTTGGGTTTGGGGGTTTAGGTTTAGGGTTTAGGGTTTAGGGTTTAGGGTTTGGGGTTTGGGGTTTAGGGTTTGGGGTTTAGGGCTTAGGGTTTGGGGTTTGGGGTTTGGGGTTCGGTGTTCAAGGGTTTGGGGTTTAGGGTTTCTAGAAATTGTATAGGGCTTGTGTCCGGAGATTTGTTGGGCGGGTTTTGAGCGAGTTGCTTTTTTTGCTCTAGGGCTGGGGGCTTGGCCTTTGGATTCCTGTTTAGAAAAACCCATGCTTGAGGAATCACTAAGTAATCTACTCAAACTTGAGCTGTTTAGACGAATAACTTGAGAAATTCAGAATAACAATCCCACCAGGCGCTTTGGATGAATTTACGTAAGCTCTGCTTTTCAGCAGTTCAGACAAATAACTTAGAACCCAGAGGTTTAAGTGAATTGATTCTTTGGCCTTCCGAAAGCGCTTTGGTTTTGTTTACTTAAGCTCGGCTTGTCAGATGTTTAGACAAATAACACGGGACATTCACGATAATACCACATACAATTTGTATTTATCCTGGTCTTGAGGGTTTAGGGGTTTAGGGTTTTTGGCATTTTTCCTGAATCTGAATGGCTCTCTTTTCCAGGCTGGTTTAGGGTTTAGGATGTAGGGGGTTAGGGTTTAGGTGTTGGTTTGGGCGAATTGAAGACTTCAGGGTTATGGGGCTTGTTGCTTTTTGGGCTCGTCTGACGTGTCCGAGGGATTGAATGCTGGTAGGATGAGGGTTCTAGAGTATATAGCTTCTTGGGTTGTTGAGGGTCTTTGGGTTGAAGGGTACGAGCATCTACGTAGGGCTTAAAGCTTCAGAGGTTTCAGCTGCAAGGGATTCGGCTCAATCTTGGCAGTCAGGGTGAGGTTTAGGGTTTAGGGTTTAGGGTTTAGGCTTTAGGGTTTATGGTTTAGGGTTTTCCTGATGTGCATCAAGCAACCCACATTCCCGGCCAAGCCTCTCGGGCTTGCGGAACAAAACCCCAAGCCCGAAACCACCAACACGTCCCCAAGATACGCGACCTGGTGCCTTAAACCCTGAACCCTGAACTCTGGTTAGGGTTAGGGTTTACGGTTCAGGGTTTAGGGTTTGGGGTTTAGGGTTAGGGTTTACGGTTTAGGGTTTAGGGTTTAGGGTTTAGGGTTTAGGGTTTAGGGTTTTGCCACAGTTTTTTTCTACGACCCCAGGCCCGGTTGGCCGCCAAGGCACAAGGTACTTGTCGTAGTTGCTACTCAAGATACCTGCCACTCGGGATGTTCCCGCTTACACTAACAGGGATTGTAGTATCCCCCCTAGTATCCCTAAACCCTAAACCCTAAACCCTAAACCCTAAACCCTAAACCCTAAACCCTAAAGCACCGAAGCTCGGAAGCCCCAAAGCCCCAAACCCTACAGATGGTTCCGCGTCCCACGTCGGCCCTTTCCTCCCAAAGAAGCTAAACCCTAAAATGTTCCATGCTCTTTCGACCTGGAAGACCCGTTAAGCTGCCATAAGATCTTCTGGGACACCCTTTAAACCTCAAGTCTAGGGTCTATATCTTGCACTTAGCACGGAATTGCTGGCGATACCGCAGATTCGGACCCTTTCGACTGAGGGTCCACGACAAGAATCCTGGATAGTTAGGATTTTGGATTTAGGGCTGTAGGGTTTTTCGGGCTTTGGGTTCAAGTTTCTTTCCAAAGGCCACTGCCCTTGGGCTCTTTGGTTCTCGGGTTTAGGGTTTAGGGCTAGGGTTTAGGGCCTGATGAAGAGCGGGGTTCCGCTCAACAGGCGCTTAGGGTTTAGGGTTTAGAGTTTAGGGTTTAGGGTTTAGGGGTTCTTGAAGAGGCGTCAGGGACTCACGATGGCAAAATCGGTTAGGAAGCCCCAAAGGGAATGGCTACCCACGCAAGGGCAACGTTCTGCCGCAGGCACCGATGAAGAGATTCATCTCGACGAGGGTTATTCCTCAAGATCGGAAGAACTGCTGGGCCGCGATTGTCGGATTGGTTTGAGAGCTTGCTAGGAGAGTCAGGGCGCCCTTTTTGCTTGATGGACAAAAAACGCCTAGCCCTGAAAGTAAGAGGGTACCTTTCAAGGGTGGATTGCTTGTTTGCTGTGTCCTGTGGACTGTTCATGCTCTTAACCGCTACAAGGTTCGGGCTTTAGGGCTCTTTAAGGCTCTCAGCCTCTAAGACTATCGTCGAGGTGGCCCACAAGAGTCGCGTGGGACTTGCCACACCACTCGCCAAGACAAGTTGCCCAAGCGCCCTACACTGCAAACCCAAAAAACGACCTACCTTAAGCCTCAACGCCTTAACTTCCCCCTAAGCCCCCCCGACATACTTCCCCAAGCCAATACTCACTAAGAGGCCGAAGGCCACGAAGTAGAAGAAGAGATGGACGAAGGCGTGGTCCTCTTGTAAGTTCGCCACAGGTGGGCAGGGTTTCGGGTTGGGGGGTTCCAGAGGGATCTGAGGGCTTCTCGATGGTTAGGGTTGAGGGTTTAGGTTCTATTGTTTATCATAGAAGCCAAAAAGGTTGGAAACTCAATAGCCTCAATCTCTAAGAGTAAAGCAAAGGGAATCCCAGCACTATTTGTCCTTAAACAGGTTTCCAACTTCTTGGGGTTCACTGTAGGGTTCTCGGATGAAACAAACGCAGCTTGGCACGCGCATCTACAAGTACCGGCCTGCCCCGTTGCCGTGGTGCATTGACTCAGGCCAGGGGTGGCGGGCGCAGCTTCGGCAAAGAGTTTAGGGTTTAGGGTTTAGGGTTTGGGGTTTAGGGTTTAGGGTTTAGGGTTTAGGGTTTGGGGTTTAGGGTACGAGCAGTAAAGACGTGACTCCCTTGGCACAGGTTTGGTGACACCCGGAGTTGGCAAGACACACATCTCTCTCTTCCTTGAACCGACGAAACGATGTAAACTCACCCTAAACCCTAAACCCTAAACCCTAAACCCTAAACCCTAAACTCTAAACCCTAAACCCTAAACCCTAAACCCTACACCTTTAACCCTAAACCCTAAACATCATTAGACTTTGGGGGCCTTTGGGTCGGCAGGCACCCCCAGGCGAACTTAACGACTTAGGCTCTAAACCCAAGGCTCCCACGCCTCCAAATTGGGTACCCTAGGGCTTTAGGTTTTAGGGTTTAGGGTTTAAGCCCGAAACCCCTAAACCCTAAACCCCAAAGTCTTTGTTGGGGGTTCCAAAACTAATGATTCAAGCTTCCGGAAGAGCAAATTATAGTTCGTTGTGCTCGCCCGTGATAATGTGGGTACGTCAATTGGGGGGGGGGGGTCCCTTTTTGGGTGCCCATTATAAGGCGGCACCCTTTAAAAAAGGATCCTATAAACGGGACCCTAACTTAGAGAACTGCCTGTGTAGTAAACGAACTTATGCCATTAAAATGAGGAATGCATGTGACGATAGAAAATGGGCTATTGTATGCCGCCCTTCAACGAAGGAATTGGGGGAACGACGCGCCCTTTTCGCAACAACATATAGTGCATTTGTAAGTTCTCCCAGCCATCTATTTTATGGGTGTTTTCCCCCCAGAATCAATCATGAATGTTTCAATCTTTAGAAATCCAGCTCGAAATCCAGTATTGAATTGCGGGCAAGTTCACGCGCACCAAAATGATTTGAAAATTGGCTTTACAAAGAGTGAAAGGCAGAGTGAACGGAGTGAGTGAAGTGAGCACCCCAAAGATCTAATTTTACTAAGCATATTTGCAAGTTAACGCCTGAAATCAAGCTGCTTCATGGGGTCTTTTGGTTCATTCACTTCACTTCGCTCATGTGTTCACTTGTATCAGTCGATCACGCGTTCACACACTCGCTTCGCTCACTCCGTAATTGATAGAAATTGATAGAAGTGAGCGCGGGAGAAGCCGTGATGCGAATGGTGAAAGTGTACTCGCTGATGAAGGTAAGAATGAAGGGAGAATACGACGAGAAACAATGATACGGAGTCCATGACGCATGAAACGCACGAGGGCGCTCTATGAATAGTCGTATTTTGCGCCCGGACAATAGTCATACTAATAGTGCGTAAGCGTGAACACGTCGAAATAGACTACAAAGTTACCATTCTAAGGGGGCCATATAAAGATTATCGAAAGGCCCCGATTTTACTCTTCATGTTCTCCGGGCCCAATGTAAAGAGTTTTAATGGCCCGGCAAAATAGTCTGGCGACAATCAGCTCGCATCGCGTCCTTAAGAACTTCGAAGCGCACGCGCGCGCAAAGAGTTCTTGGCCAGAAGACACCAAGCGGGAGCTCTACTATACATCTGCAGATCAAGATCATGACGGTTTAGGGTTTAGGGTTTAGGATTTAGGGTTTAGGGCGAAAGTGATCATGAACGGTAGCGAAAGCAAAGTCTGCGGAACGAGGTGGCCCAGCACAGACATCAGCAGGCGGTGCAGGCACATCCTCCGGACCCTTGGTGTAGGTTGAGGGGTTAGAGGGGTAGAGGTGTAGGGTTTAGGGTGTAGGGTGTAGGGTTTAGGGTTTAGGGCTAAAAATCGAAAGGTATGTCCACCGGGTATATGCAGCCAGGAGCAGACTGTCAAACCCTCCATTGGGGCGACGCGCGATTGCCTTCGAGGCCCTCAGACCAGCAGGCTCCAATATCAAGGGGACACCTTCTTTCCATGCTTTTGTGGCCTCCCTCAAGCACTAGGCCATCGTTCCCGAACTTGTGCCGTACCATATCCCCAAGAAGTAATTGAGAGAACTACACATGTCCCAAAACTCAAAGCTCCCCCCAAAAAAAGAACTGTCCTCTGTCGGGCTGGGATCTTCGGGCTCCAGCACTCCAGCCTCTCCTGGCGACCCCGCCCCCTCGTTCGCTTGGCTTGAGAGGATTCAGGACTTAGGAGGCTGAGGGTTTAGGGTTTAGGGTTTAGGGTTTAGGGTTTAGGGTTTAGGGTTTAGGGTTTAGGGTTTAGGGTTTAGGGCTGGGTCCGGGATGGGTAGAGCTCCTCAGGTATGGTTGCGATGCAACAAGGGGCAGCCAAAGTCTTTGAGGCTCGGCCGAAGGGGAACCCAAATTGTGCAAAACTTATAGTATAGGGTGCTTCAGGGAGGGGTGTGTAACCCAAGTAAGGTTCCTTTACTCTCCCTCCTACTCCCTAAGGTTCCCTTGGTACCTACCCCCCGAGAACCCACCTCCTTTCAGGACGCTATAGTACACGCGCAATCACTAAACCCTAAACCCTAAAACCCTTCACAAAAGGGTGGGGTCAAAAGCAGCAAGCCACCAAGTGCCAGCCGGCCTGGTGTGAAGATCGTGTCCTTGCAGCGAACGGCGCGCTTTTTTTTGGGGTCCTTTGGGGCCTTAAGGGCTTACGGTTCAGAGTTTAGAGTTCAGCATCTCAAGTCAAAGCATTCACTAGTCAAGCAGCTTGTCAAGCGACCGAGACATTACCCCCCCCAGTTTCCATTGGGTCCCACAACATTCGGAAACTTGTTCACTTTACATCGAATTCCGCAAGCCAGCTTCTATCCTCTTCAAACAGCCCACGGAACACTTTACCAAATGCCCGCGCGGGGATCTTGCTAGAATGCCAAAGGCCCCTAAACCTTAAACCCTATACCCTAAACCCTGAACCCCAAACACTAAACCCCAAACCCCAAACCCAAGAAAACTTTGCCAAGATGCCCACCCCAGTGCCCACAAAAAAAAAGCCTGCGGCCCCCACTACCTACAGAAAGCTTTGCCAAAATGCCCGGCCCATGGAAAACTTTGCCAAAATGCCTTTCCCACGGAAAACTTTACCAAGCCGGGGCATTCTGGCAAAGTTTGCCACTTGGTGAAGTTTTCCGTGGGCAATTCTGGCAAAGCTTTCTGTGAGTATTGGGGGCTGCGGGCATTTTGGCGAAGTTTGGGGTTCTTAAGCCAATAGTAGAAATAGGGACCACCATTTGAACTGCCCGTCGGGCACCCTTTCCCCTACGCTGCTTTCATCTCGATCCCTGCTTTTCGTGTGTTTTTAAGGATGGGAAGCGAACCGACCGTAAAGGGAAGATGTGTACCACTAAGTCGGGCCGGGAGGGGAGGACTCAGCAGAGGATCAACAAACTCCAGCTCGTAGAGGTCGAAATCACCCAGGAATCCCAGTCGAAAGGTCTTCCTGTGGCTGCTGTTAAAGGGGTTTCGGGTCTCAGGACAGTGCCGACTGACTTTGATAGCCAAGGTACCCCCGACCAAACCGGCAAACTCGCCCATAGCACAGAGAAGCCTGGCTTCCGGAAGCCCTAAACACGGAGCCCTAAACTCTACATCTTGAACGCCCAAAATCTTAAGGCCCTACAAGGCTGAATCCCTAGTCATCGTGCCAGGAACGTCAGGCCCGAACGCAAGCCCTCATGCCCCAATCCCTAGGCCCTGGACCCGGACCGTACTTTGCCAGCGTTCAGAGGGTTTGGGGTGCTTAGAGTTCAGAGTGGAGGGTTTACTTACTTCTCCAATAACCAAGGGGGGAAAAAGGCTAAATTTTAATATCCCTACTAAATAAGGAAGCCCAAAAAGTTTAAAGTTCAACTCAAGGCGAAGTACGTTTAAGGTTAGAGAAATCTTGGCTGCACTCACAAAGGTAGCTATAAATTAAACTTTTAGCTGCCTTACTCAGAAACCCAATGAACCCAAAAAGGGTAAGGATCTAAAGTTGCGGTAAAGTACCACAAAGAAAATTGAGTCCTACAAAAACCCAAGCCCTAAGCCCTAAACCTTCAGCGAGGTGCTCGATTGCCCGGTAGAGCCCCCCCGGCATGCGCGGGATGCTCAGAACAAAGTAGCCTTGGGGCTGGGAGAGGCCTTTGGGGCAGAGGGGCTGAGGGGCATCCGAGCCCTAAACCCTAAACCCTAAACCCTAAACCCTAAACCCTAAACCCTAAACCCTAAACCCTAAACCCTAAACCCTACCAGGGCCTGTAGGTTGAAAAAAACCAAGACTCGCCCTCATCCACGGAGGAAGCCCACCCAAACCCAACGGGGTACTTAGTGAGGAAGGGTTTAGGGTTTAGGGTTTAGGGTTTAGGGCAAGCCCTATACACCAATTCTAACCTGACTCCCTACTAAGCTAGGGAAGGATACTACGGGTCCTCCACTCCTAAGCCAGGAGGCTGGGCCACGGCCTTTGGGAAAGTACTAGGTTCGCAGTTCAGGGCTTCAACCGAAACTGTCCTTCTTGGTCTTGGGTTCGCATTCAAAGGAACCTCGAACCCACCAAGAAGGCACAGGGTGCGCCACTGGCTGGTGCAGCTTGCTGACACAGAAACCGGCTCAATTCTGGGATGGTGCAATCTCGAGGTACCCTTGACACGGTCCTTGGGGTTGGTGGAAACCCTAAACCCTAAACCCCTAAACCCCTAAACCCTAAACCCAAGTGGGGCTTCCCGCGCTTCCCCTGCTGAGGAGCTGTGCACCGCGGCAGCGAAGGTAAACGTCACCTTTGAGGTGGTTGCAGCTCTCGGCCCCAAAACGCAAAGCCCCATATATGGGGGTTTCCGAAACTTGGCGGGTAGCTTGTTGGGGTCCTTATAAAGGTTTAGGGTTTAGGGTTTAGGGTTTAGGGTTTAGGGTTTAGGGGGTTTCCGAAATTAGGGGGTACCTTGTTGGGGTCCGTATTATAAAAGGAAATCCTACTACTTGGGGGTCTATATCAGGGGTCCCTTGTTGTCGGAAACCCACACTCAGTGATGGTTGGTGTCGGACGGCGGAACAGCCCTCACAAATTTGGAAGCTTTAGGGTTTAGGGTTTAAGGTCTGGCAAATTTTGGGGAATCTGTCGGCATCTTTTCCCCAGGCCGAGAATCTAAACTCTCACCCGCAGAGATGGATACGCGACGAGGCGAGATGGCAAACGAGTCCCGCACCCAGCTCCCTATCATGAGGATGGTGCTTGGAAGGGTCAAGCGGTGTCCACCTGAAGGCCATGGCCTCGTTGTGACAAATGTCCCGGGAATTCCCTGCCCAAAACCCAAAACCCTAAGGGCATGTAAGAGTTTAGAACCCTAAACCCTAAACCCTAAACCCCAAACCCTGCACATTAAACTAAGCCCTAAACCCCAGGCACTTCGGTCGGCCGAGGGGTTCCAGGGCTTTTGGGGTTTAGGGCTGGATTCCCCTGGGCTCCACATGTTTTGGGTTTAGAGCTTAATCAAGATTCAAGGGGTTTAGGGTTTGGGGTCTAGGGCTTAGAGAGGGTTTAGGGCTTAAGAATTTAAGGGTTTGGTCTAGGGTCCGCAGCTCTACCGGGCCACCACAATCAGAAAGGTGCCAGTGTCCCTCATTGCCCAGAGTATTGGCAGCAACTTCTCCTCGGATTCTTTGCGCCGACGAAAAACGGTCGTAGGGGACTTGACTCGAAGGCATCAATTCGTGAGGGCTAAACCCTAAACCCTAAACCCTAAACCCTGAACCCTGAACCCTGAACCCTGAACCCTGAACCCTGAACCTGGGACCCAAACCCTATACAATTTCTATAAACCCTAGGGTTTAGGGTTTAACGTTTAGAACTTGCATCCGCCCAAAACACCCAACCCTAGAAACGGGGATCCATGACTTGGTAGCCCAGTAACCATCTTACAATAAGGGCACCCTTTTTTGGGGTTTAGGGTTTAGGGTTTAGGGGTTGGTTATTTAAGGGAAACCAGAACCAAACAAAGGGGTAAAGTGTACCACTGGGCTACCAAGATGATCCACTGCAATGCAAGCACGCCCCAAAATTACCCCTCAAAAGACCTCCACCCTTGCAAGTCACGCATCCAACGCGTGCAGCCGCCCCCCAGAAGCCTGACTGCCCTGGGTTCCTACCCTGCAAATACAAGAACCTAACCCAACAATAATTCGGGTTTAGGTTTAGGGTTTAGGGTTTAGGGTTTAGGGTTTAGGGTAAAAAAAAAGGAAGGCGCCCCTACAAAAACCTAGCTCTCAAAACCGCGTTTTCACATGGGCAGTTCTTCCCACATTAGAGTCCCACTTTGTTGGGTCCTTACTACCCAGATAGTTTTCAGGGGACCCCCCCCAAAGAAGGGACCCTACTATCCTACTGCCCTCCTACCCCAATACACTACTACCCTAATACCCGAATAGCTAATGCCTTAACCCCCAAGTACCTACTACCCAAGTACCCTACTACCCTAATACCCTAATACCCCACTAGCCTAATCTATGCTCCCCTTAGAACCTTAATAAACGTACTATTCTTAATACCCTCTTGGGTTTTATATAAACAAAAAATACTTCTCAAGGGGGATATAGTAATACCCACTACTACTACTACTCCTCCTCCTCCTACTACTACTACTACTACTACTACTACTACTACTACTACTACTACTACTACTACTACTACAATACCCCCCCCCCCCCCAAACCCTAAACCCTAAACCCTAAACCCTAAACCCTAAACCCTAAGCCCTAAACCCAAAACCCATCTGGCTCCCAGTGCTGCGCAGCTGGGGCTCGCTAAACTGCCAGGCGCCGAAGCCCCGCAGCCTGGGCCGCTGGCAGTCTAGGGTTTAGGGTTTAGGGTTTAGGGTTTAGGGTTTAGGGTTCAGGGTGTAGGGTTTAGGGTTTAGGGCCTAAAGTTTAGAGTTGAGGGGGCAGGTTGAGGATTTCAGGGCTTCGTGTTTTTTGGGCTTCTTGGGGGGTAAGATCCGCCTTGCCCTGTTTTGGGGGGTCTCCGAGAAATTCTCCCCAGGATAGTTTGGGGAACCCAAAAAGCCATTTGCAAGTCCAGTTGCTCTACTTATAAACCTGAAAGTTAGCTTTTGAAGTTGTTCCCTGTTTGAGTAGCTGAAGAAAAGCGATGAGTGGAAGCACCTCGCGGGATCGTGGCTTCATGCTGCCTCCCTTCATGTTTCCCTTTCTCTCCTTCGTGCCCCCCTCCTGCCTCCCTTGCGATCTGCCCTGTGGACCAGAGCCGGATTTGTCATTGCCGCTGGGGGCTGCGGCTTCGCCATCCCAAAGCACTTCTTGGAGGTTCATGGTACTTATTAACCAATTCTGACTGTACTTATAACCCACTTATAAGCCCCTTAAGTGCCCTAATATAACCCTATAAGTACAGTTATAAGGTTAGTTATACTTGGTTAATATGTACGATGAACCTCCAAGTTGGCTTAGAATCACTGATGTTGCCTTCGTTGCAACCCAGTTGTCCTCTTGGCTGCTGCCAGCGGGGGCGCAGCGCTTAGAGTACAACCCTAAACCTTAAACCCTAAACCCTAAACCCCTAAAACCCCTAAAGCCCCTAAAACCCCTGTTTTTCATGTCCTGTAGGCCTGGCTGGCAGCCCTTAGGGCCAGCGCGTCCCGCCCATTCGGGCCGGTGTATCCTGCCGGCTCGGTGGGTTGGGGGTGGGCACATGGTGTGTTTGGTTTTAGGTGGGCATTAGCAGGTTAAGAGCCTCGCTCTGCCGCTGGACTGCCCTCGGGCATTCACAGAGCGCCTGGTGCGCTCACAGTTTGTGGAGGGTAGGCGGAGGTGGTTGGTTTGTTGCTTGTCTGGGCTTCCGTGCATTCACAGAGCGCTTCAAGCGCTCATAGGGTGGTGGGGGGCAGGAGGGCTGTCGGTTGGTCCCTGCGTAGAGCGTGCTGAGGAGGGATGTTTGTCTTTTGCGCCTCGGCCCCTGGCCTTGTTGGAGTCTGCAGCTGTGCTCCGCCGCGGTGGGTGCAGCGCCTGCCATGCCGTGAGTGCTGGTGGGCAGGCCGGCGCTTGCTCTGGACCATTGGGGGTTCAGGTGAGTGCCCACCCTTGTGCTCCCCATCCTGGTCCGGTAGCCCAAAGTGGTTGGGGCTTCTGTGCCAGGCTCTGGGGGTGCGAGGGCACAGTGGCCAACGCAGACGGTAACGGACATGAAAGTTGTGCTTTTCTGCGCTTCGCGCTCAAAGCCGGGGGGTGTTTTTCATGTCCTGTAGGCCTGGCTGGCAGCCCTTAGGGCCAGCGCGTCCCGGCCATTCGGTGTATCCTGCCGGCTCGGTGGGTTGGGGGTGGGCACATGGTGTATTTGGTTTTAGGTGGGCATTAGCAACCCCTAAACCCCTAAACCCCTAAACCCCAAAACCCCAAAACCCCAAAACCCCAAAAACCCTGAACCCGAAACGCCTGTTGCGGGCTGAAGGTCTTTAAGCAAAGGCCAAGGGGCCAATAGAGTGCAGACAGCCAGACCAGTGTGAAGTAGAAGGCGATCAGAGATCCTAGATGTCGGGCTCAGGGTTCGGGGAGTAGAAGCCTTAAGGGTTTTGAGGGAGGGTGCTTCACCCTGAGCCCTTAGCCATTGTGATGGGCTTCGGAATGTAGGAGCTTAGGGTTCTAGAGGTTTAGGCGCTTCAGGGTTACGGTTTGCCAAAACCCTGACTCCGGATTCAATTCGAACTCTCCCGAAACCCTAAATTTAGGGTTTAGGGTTTAGGGTTTGGGGTTAAAGGTTTAGGGTTTAGGATTTATCAATCCTAAACCCTAAACCCTAAACCTTTAAGATGATCCCTCAGGGCGCGGACCCAGATCTCCCTGAGCATGTCTTCTCGAGAGGGTCCCTCTTTCATGGGCTGTGCCAAAACCCAAAACGTCCCAGAAGTTAAGCCTGAACCCGAAACCCGAAACCCTAAACCCTAAACCCTTTTTGGGGTTTAGGGCTTTGGCTGAGGACTCCGAGCCTCACAGAGTTATGGACCCCGGAAGGGTTTCGGGTTGCGGGTTCCCTCCACTTCTATCTTGCGGACGTCTGCTCTTCCAGGGCCTACTTGGAGTTTCATGGTACCTATTAACCAATTATGACTGTACTTATAACCCACTTATAGGCCCCTTAAGTGCCCCAATATAACCTTATAAGTACAGTTATACGTACAGTTATAATTGGTTAATATGTACCATGAACCTCCAAGTAAGGGTTTAATGGCTCAGGGGGTCTAGGGATGAGGGTCGCTGCGTGCCAAGACGCGGCGCAGTGGCCAGGGGTCAAAGAACCACAAGTAGTACCTGTAGGGAAATTAGCTAGCCCTAAACCCTAAACCCTAAAGCCTAAACCCTAAACCCTAAGCCCTAAAAAACAACAAGAAAAAACAACATTCCCAAGAATCCCTAAGGTACAGGGCCGTTGCGCTGATGGAGAGGTAGACCCAGTCGAGGAAGGTGTGAAACGTGGGTCTATGCCTCGCTTGGGTGGCGCGAACCCATTTTCAGCCGTAAAGCCGGGTTTAGGGTTTAGGGTTTCGGGCTTTAGGGTTTAGGGTTTAGGGGTTTAGGATTTTAGGGTTTTAGGGTTGAGGGTTAAGTGCTTCGGATGTACTCCTGAAGCCATGCCTGTTCAGAATCTTCGGCAAGGCAAGAGAAACTCAGGCTGGAGGGCTCAGGGAGTACCTGGAACTGAAGAAAGAGCCAGACAGTTTGATTCTGGCATGTTCTGGCCTTAGAGTTAAGGCAAGGAGCATGGACCCCTAAAGTGAGGACCCAAACACTTTGTCAAGAAAGAGTGTGATTTGCTACGTCCGTACTCTATGGCATTTCTTGAGCTCCTTTCCCCTAAAGTGCGGACCCAGGCACGTCGTCAAGCAGGAGAATGCCAGCAAGTACATGCTGTAGCAGCTCCTCCAGGGACGCCCGGAGGCCATGGTGCAAGATCTAGGTTCAGGGTTCAGGGTTTAGGGGTTTAGGGTTCAGGGTTCAGGGTTTCGGGTTTAGGGCCTCAGTCAGGTGCAACCGACTTTTTTCATCCATCAACTGCTAGAACCTGGGACGCAGTTTTGAAGCCTCGGGCCGGAAGCCCCCAAAATTTCCCAAATGCACTGAGCCCGAACAAAATCCTCCGAACGCCCTAAACCCCAAAAAAACAGCCCAAGCATCCCTAAACCCAAACAAGCCCTGTGGCTCGGGGGTTTGCCCTAAACCCTAACCCTAAACCCTAAACCCTAAACCCTTAACCCTTAACCCTTAAACCCTAAACCCTAACCCTGGCTTCGGCCCGGACAGCATCCCCTGGCTGGCCTTTTGGTGGGAGCACCCGCCGACTTGGGCGACTTGGCCATATCGGGACACTCCCCAGCCTGCCAAAAAGCTTCTTTGGCGGGTTGGGGGTGGGGTTTAGGGTTTAGGGTTTAGGGTTTAGGGTCTAGGGTGGGGGTGGGGTTTAGGGTGTAGGGTATGGGGTGTAGGGTGTAGGGTGTAGGGTGGAGGGTTTAGGGGTTTCGTTTAGAAGTGGGCTTACGGGCTTTAGCCTCTCTGCTCGTCTAGCAGAAGGAACCCCCTCAAGACCTTCAAAGCTCGGAAGGTTGTGAGACACCCCCGAAGACCCTCAAGCGCCCAAAGCCTCACACTCCACGTGTTCTGTTTCTGTTTCATGTTGGGGCTTATTTCTGTAATCTCTAAACCCTATGCTCCTAAACCCTAAACCCTCAACCCCAAACCCTAGAATCGGTTGGTGGGCCTCCCGGACTCCGCAGCAGCAGTAGTTGAAGAGCTGCCACGTCTCCTCGAGGAGCCTCTGGGTTGAGGGTTTAGGGTTTAGGGTTCAGGGTTTAGGGTTTAGTCACTGTGCGTTTGGCTTGGGGACGCGTGGGCTTAGGGTTTGGGGTTTAGGGGGTAACCTTGCACAGGAGAACCCGAAGATAGCCCCTCTTGTATCAACAAAAATGGAAGAAGCAGGATTCTGGGGCTTAGGGCCTTCGGGGTTGTGAAAGTGCCGGGATGGTGTTGTGATGCTGTCTTGATCCCAAAGCCCGAAACTCTAATTGCTTACGGGGGTTTCCGAAGCCTGAAAAGTGTAGATGCAATCTCTGAACCCAGACAGTGGGCACAGATGTGACTTTTGCATTGACCCTTCAGTTCTCTAATCCTCTATTTTTCCGCTTTGGTGGCGGTTCACACGACAGACCTGATGGGGTTTAGGAGGTCGAAGTCGCCTGGAACATCGCGACTTTTGTCCTGCAACAACCTCCCGGGTTTAGGGTTTAGGGTTTAGGGTTTGCTTGCCGAAGCCTACCTTGAAAAGCGGCTTAGGGGGTTAGGGTTTCGGGTACGGCCTCTTCAACCAGAGCGCAACCAACACAACAAAGGCGAAGGCAGGTACCTGCAGAGGGGGGGCTTCAGAAGTTAGTGCTGGGAGGATGGCAGCAGCAACGCGCACGACTGCGTCGAGACCCACACAACCCTAAAACCGACGAATCCAGTTCCCTCCAAGCCCCCAGGAGCTTCGGGTAACCCATCTTTTGCTTCATGCTTTTTACTTAAAGAAGCTGGGAAGCATGGAGCCACCCACAAGGGCATTCTAGATTACTAAGCTTCAAGGCTTAGGGAATAAGTGCACGTCAAGGTGGTTCGTAGGGCTGAGGTTGGCCCTCAACCCTCGTCGAGCCCTATTCCTTCAAAGCCCCTCCCCTCCCCCCCCCCCCCCCAACGAAAACAAAGAGGCTAGATACTCTACCCGGGAAAGTTCCGGCCTTTTAGGGTTTCAGGGGTTCAGGGTTCAAGGGTTTAAGGGTTTAGGGAATATTTTTGGCAGACTGGCGGATTTTAAGGCAAAAAGACGCAGACTTTAAGAACTGTCCCTTGGGATGTTCCCTCTTATGGTGGTACTATCATCCCTAAACCCTAAACCAACCCTAAACCCTAAACCCTAAACCCTAAACCCCAAACCTCAGGAAAAACATCCCAGACTCTGCCGCGCCGGCCTGGGCCTCGCGCATGCCGGCGCTCGCCACGCAGGTCATGGCCACTTGGACCAGGGCCCAGAAGACGTGCCAGAAATACCAGGCCTCCGGGTTTAGGGGTAGGGGCAGGGCTAGGGTTTAGGGTTTAGGGTTTAGGGTTTGGGGTTGAGGGTTTAGGGTTTAGGGTTTAGCTATACAAGGCCTCCCCTGAACCCTAGAACCGCTAGCTGAACCGGGGAAGGCTTGCAGGTGCGCTCTGGCTACCCTGAACCCCAAACCAGTTGCCAAATCCGAAGATCCTGGGGCATGAAGCCGTATCCCATACCACGTCCAGAGCTTCCGCCCAAAGGGCACAAGGTATTAAAGGGCCCTTCAGGGAGGGGGTGGATTCCTAAGAAAATTATAGGGAGCCTAAGTAACGGGGAGTATCCCTTAAGGACCTTGTAGGGGCAGGTGTGGCTCTGCGATTTTGGGGAGGCTTCCATCTCGAGTTTCCAAACGCTCTTGGAACACACCGTGCCTGGATTTCCGTCCAGGAATCGTCCAGCACAGCTTTTACGAACCTCAGCTCGCCCCTTGCGCGGGGTCAGGGCTACCCAATTCGACCCCAGCCCCCCAAAACCCACGCAACAAAGCAAACCCAAGCCGGAACCCATAGACCCTAAACCCTAAACCCTAAACCCTAAACCCTAAACCCTAAACCCTCACAAAAAGCAAAATGGGTACTACCGGGCATCCGAGAACTTGGTGTCCAACAAGCTCTGCTTGGCCTCCATGGCAAGAGCCTTCCTGACCGTGGTTTCCTAAACCCTAAACCCTAAACCCTAAACCCTAAACCCTAAACCCTAAACCCTAAACCCTAAACCCTAAACCCTAAACCCTAAACCCTAAACCCTAAACCCTAAACCCTAAACCCTAACCTCAAGAATACCGAGGACCTTAAGGGCCGTACTGGGAGTATATCAAGGGGACCTATGAGGGTACATCCTTAGGAAAGCAGGGCTGGTGTGCTAAGCGGGCTTTTGGGGGCATTTTTGTGGTTTGAGGTTCAGGAAGAATCTGTGGACAAGCTGCTAACAATTGCAAAAAGTGAAGGCGGCATTCCAAACAGAGGCCTGGCAGCATAATCTTATCATCAGCCAGCAGATTCGCGTCAAGTGGTATCAGGCCGACCGAGACGAAAACCTCCGCCATCGCTGGCCCATCGGTGCCTTTCAGTTTCCTTGGGTCAGGTCGGATGGTCAGGTCGGATGGGGGCTTGGCGCTCAAAACCTTGCGGGCTAAGACTTCAGGGCTTCGGTGTTGCGGTTGTTCACGACCTACAAGACTACGACAACTACGCCAGGCTTCTTATTCAGCTCCATTTTTGCCTCCAGGTCGTCTTGGCCTCCCAGAAAGTTCAGTACATTGGAAGAATGTCGGAGGCTCCGCGAATCATTGCAAAGGAACGCCATTCCTGGGTGCCGGAGAGTTCAGGGTTGGGTTGTAAACCCTAAACCCTAAACCCTAATGTTGACTTCACATTAATGATTCCCGCTACAATTGTAAAATCCAGCTGCCGGAACACAATAATGTAACCCCCCACAATTATAAAATCCAGCCCGGAATATTTTTTTTACGGGCGTGGTGCTACTACCTAATACTAAAACTAATAGTACGTCCTACCAGGATTTAGGCGAATATAATTGAGGAGGCCCTGGCCGGAGAGATTGATCAATCAAGGGGGGGGGGGTTTATTAATGCGAAGTCAACATTAATCGGGTTGTGGGGTTTGAGTTTTTTTCTCCCACCAACGTCCACCAAGAATGCCCCTACGCTCGCAACCCTGAGCTCTACACAGCCCAGAGCCGGAACCCTAAACCCTTAACCCTCCAAACCAAGTTGCGGCAGGTCCGAGCCCGGGAAAGGATCCGAATCCTCTCTATAGTTCATATTCAAACGCGAAACATCCCGCACCATGAATATGTGCTAACAAAAACGAGCAAATTCACGTATACGTGTAAGCAGGTGTCGTTTAATTATAATATGTCAAGATGTGGCAGGGGCCTTTTGGCAACATTTGACGGGTCTCCCTGTTTGAAAACTTAACCAACCCCAATCATCAAGGACTCTGCCATCCGTTGTCTCAAAAACCCTTGTTTCGTCTGTCTCCGGGGAGGCGGCTC
This sequence comes from Symbiodinium natans, assembly GCA_905221605.1. Lineage (NCBI taxonomy): Eukaryota > Dinophyceae > Suessiales > Symbiodiniaceae > Symbiodinium > Symbiodinium natans. The sequence goes on along the minus strand of CAJNDS010000213.1, from coordinate 1,029,994 downwards.
CGGTGGCTCAAAGAAAACCTGTTGATGATGAACTCATTGATGCTGTGCCGCATGCCTCCCTAAACCCTAAACCCTAAACCCTAAACCCTAAACCCTAAACCCTAAACCCTAAACCCTAAACCCTAAACCCTAAACCCTAAACCCCCCAAAACCAGTGCCCAAAACGCCACGAGAGAGCCGCCGTCGCGAGACATGCAGCCACCTCCAGCCTCCGTAGCGTCTGCGGTTGAACGCCAGGACGTGTGCCGCACAATGTAGGGGCCTTAATAATTAGAATAGTGTTTTGGGGGGTTATGGTAGTATATTGATAAAGAGATGTTAAGGGAATACTACTAGTAATCATTCCGACCCCCCAAAGTAAGCCCAGAACCTCGGACGGAACACGCTCGAGTTGGAGAGGCCGCCGGTGGTGGCCGTGAGCCAGCGCGTATCGCCCCAGCGCGTTGCCAGGTCGCACAGCGGAGTTTATATAGGGGTCGGAACAACTACTAATAGGGTTTAGGGTTTAGGGTTTAGGGATATTCCCTTAGGGTCCCTTCATAACTATACTATAGTAACCCCTGAAAACCCTATTCTAATTGTTAAGGCCCCTATATAGGTGGTGCTCCGCACGTGATGAACCGTGCCCTGCGGAACACTGCATTCTGCACCGGCCATGGCGCGTCGAGCAGTCTGAGGGGAGCGTGTGCAAAACAAAAAACATGGCCACTTCTCTAAAGTGTGGTCCCCGGACTCCGAAACATGAGGCGGCCCCTGTGATTTAGGGCACCCAAAAAAGGACACGAATTTGGAGAACTCGCCACATAGTGGGGCTATTTGCGATGGGGCTCATTGGTGCCATCGCATCAGTGGAACCCACACTCCCCCATCCCCCATTCCCCTTTCCCCTCGCCCTCTTCCCGAACCTCGCTGCCCCTGCAGTTGAGGTTTGTCCTACAAGCTTGCAGTGGAAAGCGTACCTGCCACATATGCAACACTGAACAAAGAAAGCCGTCCTATATGAGACATAAAGGTCCTAGATTTTTCTATATCTGTGTCTAGTCTCTTATGACATGCAGCTCTACATGGCATATGTAAGGACCTTCAAACCCCAAAACCCTAAGGAAGAGTGGCGATCCCAGCGATTCGTGAAGTTCTGCTTCCAGAAGTTCGCGCGGTTGCGCTTGTCGTAGTAGGTTCCCGCCACATGGAGCATCCTAAGTGAGCTTTCAGCTTCGTGAGGTCTAACGGTTTGAGAAGAGAGCGGGGGTCCTAGAGTCCACACCCTCATGGGTTGAAAGCCCCGGCCAAAAGGAAACCTTGCGCCTTGAATCGGACAGGCTTTATGAGAACTGGGCTCTGCTGGTGGTCTTCGGGGCCTCCGACTGGTCGGGTCGGATTTCATGATAAAGGTTTCGTTCCCCAGAATTTTTAGGAGCTCTGAACGTTTCTCTTGATGTAGGATCTGTTTTGCGGGTCCTTGTTCAGGTGCTGTATTCTACAAGGGACCCCCCCATCAGGAACCCCTATTCAAGAGAACTACCCGCCTTGCATCCCTATGTAGGGCCTGGATCCCTAGACCATCCAACCTGAACCCTAAACCCTAAACCCTAAACCCTAAACCCTAAGCCCTAAACCCTAAACCCGAAACCCCAAGCCCTAAACCCTAAACCCTAAACCGGCCCAAGATTCTGCTCTGGCTCCTTCACCAGATGGTCCAGGACAGTTGACCAGCGGGGGGAGTTCCTTTCTGTTTGGGGGAGAGTTTTAAGGCTCAAAGGCTTTAGGTTTGGGTTAAAGGCGCTTGCATGGGGCTCATGGTCATCTGCTCACCCTAAACCCTAAACCCTAAACCCTAAACCCTGCAGAGTGAACCTTAGGTTTTCCCCTTATGGTAACAGCGGCCACAATCAGCAACTGTAGTTCGAATGCCGACCCCCCCCCGCCCCCCCACCCCCTAAATGAATTTTGTGCTAGGGGCTGCTGCCCGAAAGGCGAGCCCCAAAACCCTAAACCCTTCACCCCTAGTCGGGGAAAATCTGGCTGGTTCTTAGTAGGGAATGTGGGAATGAGGGTCTTATATATATATATATACATATACATATATATATATATATGCCCTTTAAGGGATTATATAAGACCCTCATTCCCTCATTCCCTGCTAAGAACCAAGGGAAATTTCTGTTTTGGGCCGGGGCTCCTCAGGATCTGTGTAATGATCTCGACCTCCCTGTTTTCCAGCAGCTTTCGGACCACCTTTCTGGGGCCACAAAAGTGTCGATGATTTCTAAGGTTCGTGGGCTGAAGAGGGGCTGAAGAGGTTTAGGGGTTCATGGTCTCGGGGGTTTAGGGGTTAGGGTTTGGGGTTTGGGGTTCGGGGATATGGGGATATGGGGGCGAAAAAAGAGATTTAGGCTGGCAGTCTGTGAAAGTGTCGAATTCTGGCGACTTTGGTGTGTCAAAGACATTGACCCTAACCCTAAACCCTAAACCCTAAACCCAAAACCCTAAACCCTAGCTTCACGGCACCTGCAGCTCGTGATACCGCTGCAAGAGCACCGAGGCAATCCTTCGTTGTCCAGCTGGCTTGTTCTTAGTAGGGAATGGGGGGAATGAGGTACCCTACAGAATCCCTTAAAAGGGTATATATAGGACCCTCATTCCCACATTCCCTACGAATAGCCAGGGGGGCCAGTATCCTAGGGGAACTAAAGGTGAACCTTTAAGGAACGTGTAAGGTTAGGGCATGGGTTAAAGCCCTTACCTGGGCTTAGGGTTTAGGGTTTAGGGTTTAGGGTTTAGGGTTTTCTACTAAGAATCTCCGGGCGGTGCTTGAACACGAAGGTCACCAGGTCGCTTTGGTTCCGCTTCGCCGTGTTGCTATCGCTGCGGTCACAGTTGGCATCTGTGTCCTAGAGGTGGGCACGAACCCCGCGACCTCTTAAGGAAAAGTCTTCGAACGCTAGCCAACCCCCTCGCCGCCCTCCCCCCCCCCAAACAATAAACACAAGTTAAGCCCCATATGGCGAACCGTGCATTGTCTCAACCGGAGGCGCAGAGTCAAATGTTCCTAGACACAATACCAAACTAATCACATACTGCTTTGCAGGCACAGGGGTGCCTCAACTCTGATACCCGGGAAATTCCGTGTTTAGGGACAAGGTTGTTGGGAAAGACTGCGATTTGCTTTCAGAGCCCCCCCCTCCAAAAAACAAAACAAACAACAAATCCCTAAATTGTCCCAACAAGGAAGAGAATACTCTTCTTTTTTGGATGGTTCTTAAGCTTAGTTGCTGAGTTCATAAACCCCAAAAAAGTGTAAAGTGTGCTCACTCAGCTACTGAGTAAGCAAGTAGTGGAGGATGTCCTCCAGGTGCGCCAAAAGCCTAAGTTGCTGAGTTCATAAGCCCCCCCCAAAAAAACAAAAAACAAAAAACAAAAAGAAAAAGTGTATTCTTTCGATAGGGGATTATAGCATCCCTAATCCCTAAACCCTAAACCCTTCAGCCAAAAAACGTGTAAAGTGTACTCATTCAGCTGCTAAGAAGCTCTTCGAAGCACGCCACATCGTCAGCTTCCGCGGCCAGCTGGATCGCGGGCCGATGGTCGTGCCAAGTGGTCACGGTCCAATCCTGGCTTCAGGGTGTGGTCTTAAACCTCATCCTAAGCCCTAAACCCTAAATCCTAAACCCTAAACCCTATATCCTAAGCCCCAAGCCCTCAACCCAAATCCAAACCCTGGGACTCCGAACATCTGGGCGCATGCCCGAGAAAGACCCCCAGCTTCCCAAAGAGCCGCACAAGTACCCCATAGTTTTGAAAAGATACCAGGGTTTAGGTTTTCAGGGCTTGGGTTTAGGGTTTAGGGTTTAGGGTTTAAGGGTTAAGGGTTAAGGGTTTGGGGTGTAGGGCTCCAAAAACCCTGAACCCTGAACAGGTAGATTCCTAATTCAGGCGAGCTCGGGGTCCGAAGTTTCCGCAAGCCTGCTCCCCAAAAACCCTAAAAGAGGTTTTCGGAGTGAGGGTTTAAGGCAATAAGGCATCTAGGTTGACCCTTCGACCCTCTCAAAAAAGACTCTTGGATAAGAGCCTCTTAAAATCCCCAAAAGGGAATATGTAAAGCTGCCCCAAAGGCCTGCCAAGGCTTTGTTTTGAGATGGTCTTGGGTTCAGGGCTTGCCCCCCTGTAAACCGCACCTGTCTCTCGAGAAGTCGCTGTTCTCTCGCGCTGGCGAGGATACCTGGGGCTCTGAGCGCTGAAAGCTAGATCCCTAGACCCCAAGCCCTCAAGCCTAAAAAACGAACCCTAAACCATAAACCCTAATTCCTAAACCCTAAACCCTACCCCTAAGCACTTATGCGGCATATGCGTCAACAGCTCGCAAAAAGGTTGCCGACAGTGCAGGTCTTAGGCGGGAACCCGGCGCACCCTCAACTTATAATCAGGGTTTAGGGCTGGAGTCTAGGGCTTTAGCTCTGTTAGGGTTTTCGAAGGTTAAAGCTGAAGCTTGAAAGTCTTCCGGACATTGTCATCCCCGGCGGCTGCATGTCCCCAAATCAACCAGACAACCCAAAACCCAAAACCCTAAACCCTAAACCCTAAATCCTAAACCCTAAACCCTCAACCCTATAAACAACCCCGGACCTCACACCCAAAGCCCCGAACCTCCTGAATTCCCAA
>CAJNDS010000213.1:990335-1020335 GCA_905221605.1 Symbiodinium natans | reverse complement strand
GATTGGGGATTAAAACTTTAAGTTTCTCCGGCATGTCAAATAAGGTGCTTTGAACGTTTGCTAGTTAGCTCGTGTCACACGGTGTTTCTATTTTTTGCTTAATCTTTGCTTCGAAGGGGGGGAGCTTCTCAACATAGCCCTTCGAGTGCTTCGGGTGCTGGTTCTTCGGCTTACTAGGCCAACGTGAACACCCCAAACCCGAAAAACGCCTAAACCTGAAACCCCAGACTCTGAACGCCCAGACCAAGAGCCCTCCCAAAAGCGCTTGGGTTTAGGGTTGAGGGGTTTGGGGAAATCCCTACACCCCAAATGCCCAGACCAAGAACCCTGCCAAAGCGCTGAGGGCTCAGGGTTTAGGGTTTAGGCCATGCAAGAGTGTGTTGGGCGGAGGAGATCGAGACTTCTGTGAAAGCTAAGGGTTGGGGCTGAGGGCTCAAGCCCTAAACCCTAAACCCTAAACCCCCTATATGCTAAAACAGGTTTGGGTTGGGACATAAAACCGCCAGATTTAAGCCCCGAAAGCCCCTAAACTTAATACGAAAACCCTAAACCCTAAACCCTAAACCCTAAGCCCTAAGCCCTAAAGCCCTAAGCCCGGCTCTCGAGAAGCAAGGAGCCAAACAAACGCAAGACCTCGTGATCATGGGGCCCTGGCACTTTAGGGTTTAGGGTTTAGGGCTAGGGTTTAGGGTTTGGGTTTGGGGTTTATAAACCCTAAGCCCTAAACCCTAAACCCTAAACCCCAAACCCCTAAAACGAGGTCCTCCAAGAGCAGCCGCACCAGCTCCACACGCCCGTAGAAGGTGGCGACATGGATGGCCGAGACCTTCCGCTTGCCGTCCTTCACCTCGATGGCCCAGGAATCCTCGGAATGCGCTTCGGGTTTAGGGTTTAGGGTTTAGGGTTTAGGGGTGCCTCAAACCCTCAAACCCTCAAACCCGTCAGAATCAGCAGCTTTGGATTTTCGATTCGGCTGCTGATCACTGCTGATCGACCACCCCGACCTGCCCCCGCCCCTCTCACCCTAAACCCTAAACTCTAAACTCTAAACCCTAAACCCTAAAACTGCAGGCAAAGCTCTCGATCGTCCGCATTCTTGACCAGCTCACGCACCTCGTCCACTTTGTCATGGCTCTCATCTGCGCAATACCTGCTGCTATTTTAGGTTAGGGGGGGGGGAAGCCCTCCCGAAACCCTAAAACCCTGCAGCCCCACATCTTCGACATCTGAAATCCCCTCCTGACGAACCCAGGTTCCAAGTCAAGTAGAGTTGAGGGTTTAGGGTTTAGGGTGCAGGGTTTAGGAAAAGGTTCATGGGTACTGATCAGTGGAGTCATGAGTAAGTACCCTAAATACGGTGAGAACCATAGCTACCTTTCTCTTCTAGCCGTTTGGGGTTTAGTGTGTCTAGGGTTTAGGGCCTAAGGTTAGGGTTTAAAGCCTATGAGCATCCAAGTAACTACGCCACCCGGCTGCGCAGAAGAAGGCCCACCGAGGGTTTCATTATGCACTTTGGGTGGGGCAACATGAGGGTTTAGGGCTTAGGGTTTAGGATGCCATGCCCTAAACCCTAAACCCTAAACCCTAAACCCTAAACCCTAAACCCTAAACCCTAAACCCTAAACCCTAAACCCTACACCCTAAACCCTAAACCACGCGTTCTGAACGTAGGTTCTGCCCTCCTTTGGTTCCAGGGCTCAGGGTTTAGGGTAGACGTTCGCTACATGCTCGTACGCAACAGAGAGAAGCGCAGTGTGAAAGACGTTATGTCGTAGTGTACGAGTGCTGGAGCAGCTAGAGGAGAACTGTGAGTGACTTGGCTGGGATCGCCCGAAACCAGTGAAGCATGCGTAGTGCACGACTTGAACAGGCTGGCCCACGCAGTTCATAACACACCCAAAATTCTGTTCCCGGTACCATGTTTGGCGGTGTTCAGATACGAACTCTAAACCCTAAACCCTAAACCCTAAACCCTCTGAAACCTGGAACGCCAACAAGCTGAGCCCTGCCAAGCTTGGGAGGGTCACTGGTGGAGGAAGGACTTGGACTTGAAATAGAGGTCCTTGTACCTGAGCCATTGTGGGGGGGTATCAGTTAACATGCTCAGTTTTGTTCCTTATTGGCTTCAAGTATTTCCTAAACCCTAAACCCTAAACCCTAAACCCTAAACTGCAAAAAACAAAATTCTCAACAATGACCCAGGTACCTGAACTCCTTCAGCACTGCAGCGGGTCTGAGCGCCTCGGTGGCTTGAGCTGCACAGTTCAGGCCTTGGAGGCGCCTAGGGTTTAGGGTTTAGGGTTTAGGGTTTAGGGTTTTTTGGTTTAGGGTTTAGGGCTTAGGGCTTAGGGTTTAGGGTGAGCTTCAGGGCAAGGAGTCCTGAAAGGGGAAAGCCTGTACGACGTCGGATCTCGCGTACTATATGTTCCTATATTGTGTATTGTATTGTATGTTGTGTGTGTGTTTTTTTTTTTTTTTTTTTTTTTTTATCTCTCTCTCTCTCTCACTCTCTATATATACTGTACGTTATATATATATATGTGTACATGTTTAGTATATGCTTGTTTATTATATAGATTCTCGCCACGAATCTCGCCACGAGAAAACTACAACATAGAGGGACATGTGTGCAACACTTTGCTTCAGATGCCGATGTACAACCCCCTGAATCCCCAAATCCTCGAAAAAAACCACGCGAAGATTGCGTCTGGGATAGGAGGCAAAAGAGACCCCTAAACCTAAACCTCAAGGGAGCTTGAGGGGTAGCCAAAAGGGGAAAACACAACCCCTCTATAGCCCCTTATCCGGGATATAGGGTACCTCATTCGTTTAGGGTTTAGGGTTTAGGGTTTAGGGTTTAGGGTTTAGGGTTTAGGGTTCCCCACACGAAGAACCAGAATCTAGGGTCGGCCCAAGTGTGCCTCCCCGGGAGCCGCCGTGTCGGCATGATCGCCCATGGCTTGCAATCGGCTGGCTTCGAGCCTTTTGCAAATCAGATGTGTGTTAAACCCTAAACCCTAAACCCTAAACCCTAAACCCTAAACCCCAAACCCTAAACCCTAAACTCTCCGGATTTTGGATGCGTGGTTTGCTTGAGTCCGGCCTAAGTACCCCATCCCCCCTCTAAGCCACAGGCTTAAAGGCTTCAACCCGCGCCCTACGAACCGGATGAGTGAAACTGCCCTGATGGTGTTGGCGTTGCCGAGCCGAGGTCGTTTTTGCAGCTCAGGTCACCCCACCCTAAACCCTAAACCCTAAACCCTAAACCCTAAACCCTAAACCCTAAACCCTAAACCCTAAACCCTAAACCCTAAACCCTAAACCCCTGGAGGGGCGACTCAGGGCTCAGGGGTGTGAACTGAGGGGTTTTTGGGGGGGCTGCAACCCCCCAAAAACCCTGAAACACCCCAACAAATCGTACTAACAGCGGTTTGGGGTTTAGGGTTTAGGGTTTAGGGTTTGGGGTTTAGGGTTTAGGGTTTGGGGTTTAGGGTTTGGGGTTTAGGGTTTTAAGGTAACTTGGCATGTGGGATGGCCGAAGACACGACAGGGCACGGTAAGCTCTAAAAACCCTAGCCTGACTCCGCAATTTGGCTCGAAATGCAACCTTCAGTGGATTCAGTGTCCAAGCTCTAATCATCCCATCAACACCGATGGGTTCTTGAGACTATTAGCTCGGGGCGAAAGCTCAAGAAGACAAAAGACGGAAGCTAACCCTGAACCCTGAACCCAACCCGAAAGCTTAAGCTTGAAACCCATTTATGAAAATTTATAAGAAGATTAAGACTAAACAAAAGCCCTAAACTCTAAACCCTGAACATAACCACGCAAAACCCAAAACCCTAAATCGCCCTTAAAACGCGACTTGTAAAGCCCTAAAACCCTCAGGGGCAGTGCTCGGCCTTCAAGGTGAAAGTCTTCGGGATCAGATGCTAGGGTGGGGTTTGGGGTCCGGGTTCAGGGATTTCAAAACCCCAAACAAAACGTTTGGGGTTTAGGGTTTGTGGTTTAGGGTGATTGGTTTAAGGAAGGCAGCATGACCTCTGAACAGCAAAAATCTACAAAAAGCTACCCCGGCTTTCTGCCAGCATAGTACCCTAAACCCTAAACCCTAAACCCTAAACCCTAAACCCTAAACCCTAAACCCTAAACCCCAAACCTTAAACCCTAAACCTTAAACCCGAAACCCTGAGCCGGACATCCAAAACCCTGAGCCCTCAACACGTAACCTGAGCCCAAAGTCCTAAACCCTAAACCCTAAACCCTAAACCCTAAACCCTAAACCCTAAACCCTCTGATTCCTTGTCCCCTACCTTGGAGTAGACCATGGAAACAAGTATACCCTTTTTAGGTAGAAGTAGCGATAATAGGAACCTAGAACCGAGCAAGTATTAAAGTATAGTACTCCAAAACCCAGTTTTGATGTCCTTCAACCCTAAACCCTAAACCCTAAACCCTGAACCCTAAACCCTAAACCCTAAACCCTCTGATTCCTTTTGGATGTCCATCAAGGAGGTCCCTTCGTCCGACGTCTTCGCTTGGGCCCTCCCTCGGTGAGAAGAGCTGCGATGCCGCCGTGGCCTGAGGCATTGGCCTGAGTGTTGATTGGGTTTGGGGTTTGGGGTTTGGGGTTTGGGGTTTGGGGTTTAGGGTTTAGGGTTTAGGGTTTAGGGTTTAGGGTTTAGGGTTCAAGGTGACCCAGGAGTAACCTAGGAATAAAAAGGGCACCCTTTTTGGGTTGAAGGGGGGTCATAAGGGAACCCCAACCCCAAAAAAAGGAAATAAGAGCCTACTCCGTCCGGGTCCTAGTTTCAGCAGTTTCTTGGGGTTTAGGGCTTCGAGGGCTCGTGAGCAACATTCAGTCCCCTGGATTTAGGTACAGCCCCTTACTTCATGAAGGGGAATGTGGCCCCCCAGTGTACCCAACAGGTGCCCAGGAGCTATGTCCAGCGGCGTGTGGCCGTTGGCTTGCGCGTCCACTTGGGCCCTGCCTTGGACGAGCTGCTTCACAACTTCCAGGTGCCCATGCTGGCATGCTATGTGCAATGGCGTGGTCTGATGTGGTGTGAAGGCATGGTTGATGCTCATGCCATTGTCCACCAGCACTTGCACAATGTCTGCGTGCCCTTTCAAGCAGGCAATAAGCAGGGGTGTTGCGCAGTGATCAGCGACGTGGTCTGGACTTGTTCCATGCCGCAGCAAGAACCGCACAGTGTCGGCTCGACCTTCCAAGCACGCCATACTCAGCAGCAAGCGAACCTTACCTCTCCAATAACCAAGGGGAAAAAAGGCTAAACTTCAATATCCCTGCTAAATAAGGAAGCCCAAAAAGTTCAAAAAATCAGCTAAAGGCGGAGTAAGGAGCAGTCTTGATGTGGCTGCGGGTGCCATCTAGGTGCAATGGGACTCTGCTGCTGGCATCGCAGTCGAGCCGGCACACGCCCAGCCCCATCAGCAGCTGCACAATGTGTGTGGAGCCTGCGGAGCATGCCAAGCGCAAGGCGCCGACCCCATCCGCACCGGCCTCAAGCAAGAACCGGGCAACATCGAGGCGTTCATTCGCACAGGCACACAGCAAGGCCATGTTGTTCTTCTCACTCGGCATGTCCACATTGGCCCGATGCTGCACCAACAGCCGAACAATGTCCAGGTATCCTCGCCTGCATGCTGCGATCAGTGGTGTAGTGTAGTGTAGGTTTGCTGAGACATTGTTGGTATCCGCACCGGCATCGCACAGCAAGCGAGCCACTTCGGCATGGCCCAGACGGCATGCCACATGCAGAGGTGCCAGACCATTCGATCCCACTGCGTTGACATCGACTCTATCCAAAATGCACATGCGTGCAACTTGTACATGCCCCCGGGCGCATGCTAAGTGGAAAGGCAGATCACCGTTTGCTTCAGTGGTGTGCAAATCTGCCCCAGACTGCAACAGCCAGCGCGCAACTTCTACCCGGTCCCGTGCGCATGCCCAGTGCCTCGATTGGTCTTCAGACAACAGTCTCGAGCTCTCTTGCTTGAGTCTCCACCCTGTTTAAAAGCACGGTTCAAGTCAGCAAAAAACACAACTGCTAAAGCCTTAAACCCTAAACCATAAACCCTAAACCCTAAACCCCTTTAAGAACAGCCCCGAAGGCAGAGGCGTCCGCCGACTCCGGCCGCCCGGCTTCCCCATGTCCGCCTTGGCCTCCAACAGCAGCTTGGCTGAGCGCAAGCTGCCATTCTTGGCGGCTAAGGACCTCAATGTGATTTTTTTAGGGGTTTAGGGTTTGGGGTTTAGGGTTTAGGGTTTGGGGTTTAGGGTTTGGGGTTTGGGGTTTAGGGTTTAGGGTTTGGGGTTTAGGGTTTGGGGTTTAGGGTTTGGGGTTTAGGGTTTAGGGTTTGGGGTTTGGGGTTTGGGCTTTAGGGTTTAGGGTGTGGGGTTTGGGGCTTGGGGTTTAGGAAAAAACAGGGCTTTAGGGCTTCACACCAAAACAAAAAAGCCCGGAACACACACTTTTTTGGGGGCTTCAGGGGGCTTAAAAAAGGGGCTTCAAAGGGACTTAAAAAAGGAGGTTCTAAAAAAGGGGGGGCCTTAAGGGGGCTAAAAAAAGGGCTTCAAAGGGACTTAAAAAAGGGGGTTCGAAAGCCGGCCCTGTAAAAGTCCTGTGTGCTGAGAACATCCTGGGCGCAGGCAGGGCAAGCCGCCCTCCACTTCGACATCCTTAGCAGCCCAGCAACCATGTAATAAGGGTTTAGGGTTTAGGGTTTAGGGTTTAGGGTTTATGTTAGGGTTCCGGATCGAGTTGCTCACTAGCGAGCAAAATAGCTAGAGCCCCAGAACCCTAGCCATGGCCCCACAAAGATGGGGAACAGGGTTCGCCAGGAGCCAGCAACAGAACGTGGACAGACTTTTCGAGACTGCTGCGTGGGACATTTCGGATGTCACTCGTCCTGATGTACCCGATGCTAGGCTACAAGAACATATTTCTTCTGCCATCCCTTTGGTCTTGCAGCAGGAAGGGGTTTCACTGCGGGGTCTTCGATTGTTGGTACAGCAACGCTTGAGCGCGGATTTGTCCGCCAGAAAGGCAAATATTCGCTGGCTTGCAGAGAAGGCTGTTGATGCCTGGTCCGAGGGCTACTATCTGCCGAAGCTGTCTGCGAGCACACTCGCTGACCTGCGGAGCTCCGTTGCAAGGATTTGGGAGCCACTGCCGAGATTTGTGGATCGGGGCCGGAGTCTGTTCATGTCCCTCAGTGATGTGCCAGAAGGTTTGCCCGCTGGAATGTTGCGTCGAAGCCTTGCCGACAAACCGATGGTGGGCGACTGCCAGCTCCAAGACGAGATTAGATGGTCGACAGAGGCTGCTGTTCAGGACGAAGGTGGCGTAGTTGTAGAGGACGTCAGTGCATTCCTGGTGCAGATTGACATATGTCCTTTGTTCATCGTGGCCCTTGGTGAAGCTCATGCCAAGGCAAAGATGGTGGAACACGGCACGCTGGACAATGATCGCTTCGGGTTTGCGTGCTTCGATCCCGGGGGTTATACCCAGGTGGGCAGCGGAGCCGAAACCATCTCAGCCATGGTGGCACTTGACGCCTTCGACCCCACCAAGGCCAAGCAGCCTCGTGACGTGAGGACGAGCCGCAACCACACGTGAAGGCAACCACTCGATTTGTAGCTTTCGTGGTCGTTCACGGAGTTCACAGGACCATACGTTGTATGAGGTTTGGGACAGCTTTTGGCACGGCTTTGCGCTGTGCGCTGGTTCAATCCTGAATCCCTCACTTTCAACCGGAATACCCACTAAGTGGATCGCCGGTTTTGTGCTTTCCGGGGCTTGGGCCGAGCACATACTAGGTGTGAGGGCATCCCCCTAGATTTCTGGCCGGCCCTTTCTGCTTGCAACCTAATTAATGTGGCGACTTCTCTGACAATATTGAAACAGGAAACAGGGTTTATGTTTAGGGTTTAGGGTTTAGGGTTTAGGGTTTAGGGTTTAGGGTTTAGGGTTTAGGGTTTAGGGTTTAGGGTTTAGGGTTTAGGGTTTAGGGTTTAGGGTTTAGGGTTTAGGGCTACCAAGCATCTGGGTCCATCGGTTGCTGCAGGAAGGAATCCACCGACACCTCGTCGTCCTGGGAGATGGCCGCAGAGAAGGATTGTAGCTCCTTCGTAGCCCAGCAACCATGCTATGATAAGGGCACCCTCTTTCTTTGGTTGGTTACTTTTTTAGTGGAACCCAGATCCAAAAACGGTACCCTAAACCCTGAACCCAAAGCCCTAAACCCTGAAACCTAAAGCCTAAGCCGGAAAAGGGTACCACGGGGTTACCAAGGGCTCCTGAATCCCCGGTGCGCAGAGTGACAGCAGCACCAAATGCAAGACAACCGGCAGGTCGAGCAAGTCCAGTGGCGTGTCGTCACTGAGCAGCTGTCCTATAAACCCTAAACTCTCACCCCAAACCCTTTAAAACCTAAACCCTAAGCCCTAAACCCTAAGCCCTAAACCCTAAACCCTAAGCCCTAAACCCTAAACCCTAAACCCTAGCCCTAAACCCTAAACCCTAAACCCTAAACCCTAAACCCTTGTCCGTTGAGCAGCAGGCGCTGCCGGAACCGCGGAAGCCCCATCAGTGTCTCCAAGTGCTGCTTCAGAACTCTCCCCAAGCCGTTGCCAAACGCAGCCATGTCCTCGAGCTCCTCACTTTGCACAAGAGCTCAACAAAGCTTCGGAGGTGGAATACATCAGGTCAAAACTCAGAACTGCCGAAGGCAACCCTAAACCCTAAACCCTAAACCCTAAACCCTAAACCCTAAATCAACATTGAAACAATGAATTCACTGAGGGCTCCTGTGCAGACAGGACGAGCACTTCCAGCCCAGAGGTCATCATGACGACCCGGAGGACGGCCATCAGCCGCTCCCTGTAGAAACCCTAAACCCTAAACCCTACTGGGGCAAGGGTCTTTGGACTGAAGGACAACGCCATCCTCCGATTGATTCATGGGTAGCGAAGGTAAACTCAAAGTTCGCACAGGTCTTGGGGCACCCTAAACCCTAAACCCTAAACCCTGAGGCTTAGGGTTTAAGAGCAAGTTTCGGGATTCTCAGGTCCAGGAAGCAGCTAAATGTTCGGGTACCTCCCACAAGACCCTGAATTCCGGGAGAAACCCCCGAAACCAGCGGCCCTTGTCGGTATCCGAAGCCCTGAAATCTGCTGCTATTCCGCTAATTATTAAGAACCCTGAAATAACACAAGTATTCTTCCCCTTTAGCACATGGCCGTACTGTAACGCAACACTTGCATTTCCCCAGACACTGGGCCTGTCGGTTTCGGATCTATATCAGGTTGGCGCTTGAAACCCTCTGAACAGATTCCCGAAGATGAGCTTCTTGAACCCAAGAAGGCTAGACCCGGGAGTAACCTAGGAATAAAATGGGTACCCTTTTTGGTTTTAAGGGGATTATAAGGGAACCCCAACCCTAAAAAAGGAAAAAAGGGCCTACTCCCTGTCCTAGAAGGGAAAATCGACAATATCTCGAAATCTACCCGAACAAGGGCCTTATGGAACCATCCTGTCTGGGCCCCTACTGGCCTTGGATAACTGGATTTTGGGGTGTGGGTTTAGGGTTAGGGTTTCGGGTTTAGGGTTTTCGGGTTTAGGGCCATGGGCGTAGGGCATGAGGGTCAGGTGTCTTGTCCCAGACTTGAGCAAAGATCTCGCGCAGGAGTAGATAGGCACGAAGACCAAAGGGCACTACCCTAAACCCTAAACCCTAAACCCTAAACCCTAAACCCATATTCTCTTGGCTTAAGGTGCCAAAACAAGCCAAACCCTCCAGTTCCCCGGGCCCCATGACCATGGCAGGTTGATTTCCTGTCCGCGTTCTTTCCTACTCAACGAATACTCCTGAGCCCTAAACCCTAAACCCTAACCCTAAACCCTGAGTGAAGTTTTGAATTGCTCAGTCGCATGCGTTTTCTTCATCTGCGTAAAAATCCAGAGCCATGGATCCCAAATCCCCAGAAGGGGGACCCGATTCCTGATTCGTTTAACCCTAACCCCTAAACCCTAAACCTAAACCCTAAACCCTAAACCCTTATCCCTGAAGCCCCCTGAACCTCAACCCCCAGGCCCGTGACTCCGAACACAAACTTGTTCTTGAAGGTTCGCGGTTACATACAAGTGGGGCCATAAGTCTGGGGCGACTATGGTTGTAACCGTATATGGGGTACTTATAACCCGACTTCTTACTACCCCCCTGAACCCTCAAGTAGACCCTCAACCCTGATACCTCAAGCCTACTGATAAGTACCCTACTTTGGGATGCTCCCCCGCGTACTAACAGTCCTTGTTCGGGATTGAATTAAGCATAATTGGGGGGGTATTCTAATCCCTATTCAGGACTGTTAGTATAAGGGGGAACATCCCAGCCCTAAACCCTAAACCCTAAACCCTGAACCCATAACCCTAAACCCTAAACCCCAAACCCTGTTTAAGGGGCAACATCCCAAGTCATGTCAAGCAAGCTCGCGGCTCCTTTTCTACTACAAGGCATGCCCGACACCACCCTGGGAGCTGGTCTTGCCCAGGATTGCAGCACCTGTCGAAGGGATCCATACTCCACCCCAACCCCTAACCCTAAACCCTAAACCCTAAACCCTAAACCCTAAACCCTAAACCCTAAACCCTAAACCCTAAACCCTAGACCCTAGACCCTAGACCCTAGACCCAAAACCCTACCTTGATGTATGTGGTCATTGTCGCTGTTTGGCTTGCCTCTTGTTGCCAGCTGCTTAAAGTGGGGCATGTGGGCACATTCGCTTCCCGAACTCTAAACCATGAAGTCGTAAACCACGCAACCAATTAAACCAACAAACCCTCAAACCGAAAAACCTTTAAACCCATACAGCCTCACACCAATAAACGCCTAAACCCGAAACCCTAAACCTTTACCCTGGCGATAGTCCTAACAGTCCTTATCGGGATTCTAGTACCCACGATTATCATCCCGACTAAGGACTGTGAGCATAAGGGGGAACATCCCACCCTAAACCCTAAACCCTAACCCTAAACCCTAAACCCTAAACCCTAAACCTAAACCCTAAACCCTAAACCCTAAAGCCTAAACCTTTTTAACCCACAAACCCAGACGCCTGTGCCTTGATGAAAGAGGCCCATGCAGCTTCGAGCTTACGGCCCTAGAACTGAGGATGGTTGTTAGGGGCTTGGGGGGTTTAGGGTTTAGGGTTTGGGGGTCCGGGCTTGAAGCTTTAGGATCTGGCAGCTTAGGCCTTAGCGCTTAGGATGCGAACAGGGCGCAAGAAGCACGTTAAGGGTTTAGGACTTTCGGACTTTCGGGGCTTCGGGGTTAGGGCTTTAGGCTTAGGGTTTACATTTACATTAGAGATTGCAGGATTTTCAGGGGATTAGTGGTTTAGTTCGGGCTTAGGGCTCAACCTAAACCCTTAACCCTGAACCCAGACCCTAAGCCCTCAACACAAAACGCACAGAACCCTGCTGAAACCTCGAACCTCGCAGCTCTACGGTGGAAAGCCTCAGAGCCCTCAGAAGTGGAGCTGAATCCCACGACCCTTTCACCAAGAAGTTTAGGGTTTAGGGCTAGGGTTTAGGGTTTAGGGTTTAGGGTTTAGGGTTTAGGGCTTAGGGCTTAGGGTTTAGGGTTTGTGGTTTAGGGCTTAGGGCCTAGGGTCAAGAAGTTTCAGAGCCCGGCCTGAATCGACCTCCGCTGCCTCAGACTTGGGCTTGGGTCCGCGATTCTGGGATTTCGGAGTTTTTTTCTCATCTGGTAAACTACAAGTATAGGAAGAAAAATATAAAAATGAATATAAATATAGTAGAAGTATAAATGTAAATATAAATGTAAACAAACACATGTACATATAAATATAAAGAGAGATATATATAGGTATATATACATATATAGATTATGGTCACTTCTCTACATTATGGTCCCTTTTTGGGGCTACAGTTATGAGGCGGCCCTAGTAGATAGGGTACCCCCCCCCATACAAGATCATACAAGTTTATATATGTTTATAAAACCGTAAACCCTAAACCCTAAACCCTAAACCTTTAGTAATGTAGCTAGGGTCTCGGGGTCCGGGCTTGAAGGCTTAGGGACTCCGGGCCTTCAGGGGCTTGAGGATTTGAGGATTTGGTTTAGGGTTTAGGGTTTAGGGTTTAGGGTAAAGAGTTTTAAGGTTTAGGGCTTAGAGTGTTTAGGGTGTAGGGTTCACGCAAGTTGGGGAAAGGAGCTGAGACTTCAGACTGCAACGTGCAGGATAGGGTCGTTGGATGCTTTCGGTGCAGAAGCGCTAGGGACCAGCTGACCACTTGAAGCTTCATGGGTTACTTCTAAGTAGGATAAGAGGTGGCCTGAGTAAGGTAGTAACCACAATTACCCGACTTGTAGCCCTACTTCTAACCCTACTTCTAAGAACCCATAAACTTCCCAGTGGGCTTTGGGGCTGAGGGTCTACGATTTCGGGTACAAGACCAGGCTGAGGCAAAGGCAAGAACTGTTTCCGAACCGTGTTTGATGGTCTTGAGAACCTGCCGGAATGCGGTCTCGGCATTGAGCCGAGTTCATGCTGCTGTTCTTAGTTCAGCCTGGCAGTGCGTAGGTCTAGCTGCCTGGCATAGGATGCAATACCGACAGCAGACGTCTGTTGCTCACAGGGGTGCACGACTCTCGTCTCGCACGACCAAAAAATTGTCCCGTCAATTTGGGTTCCGGTTTAGGGTTTGGGGAACGGACGACTATCTTCCCCCCTTCTGGGGTTTTAGGGTCCAGGCACTCCCCAAGACCTGCACAAACTTAAGTCGCCAGCTTTTTCGAAGGCTGAGTTGGAAAAGGATCGAACTTCTGGGGCCTTTAGGGGGTCTCCAGATGCACATACTATGGTGAGGGTACCCAAAGATAGGGTCATAGGGCCCATAAAGTAGCTCAATGCCCGCCCCAACTTTATCGAGTCTTATTCCCATTTCTTTTGAGCCTTCGGCCCCCGGAAAGGTTGGCTTCGGTTGAGTCCTAGACCCCTGAAACGCTTTAGGGTTTAGGGTTTAGGGTTTAGGGTTTAGGGTTAGCACCTGCAGCGGTTCCTGCCTTTGCAAGCTCTGATGCAGGAAAAGCCCCACCGATCTCGAAAACTCCATGCCTTGAGGCCTCCATTAATCGAAATGCTTTGAACCTAAGCAGTGCACCCTGAACCCAAAACCCTAAACCCCAAACCCCAAACCCTAAACCCTAAACCCGAACCTGCTAAACCCTAAGATTAAACCCTAAACCCTAAACCCTGAAACTAAACCCAAGCGGACCTAACAGTTGCTACTGAATTTCAGTGCGGACACCTAAGGCCCTCATCCAAAGGTTGGCACCCGCTCGGTACCCAGACCCTTCTTTACTCCACAAGCAGGCCTGAAACCATGCTGGGAGGTTCATGAGTACATACAAGTAGCGTTGTAAGTTACCCGATTAGAAGTAGCCATGAACCCCCACGTGCAGTCGCCACGCAAGAGGCAAGAACCACAAGGGCCTGCTTGAGACGCTCTCCCTGCGAATAGGAGTGGGCACCCTGGCGAGGACTTCGGATGTAGGGGCTGTTTGGGGAAGCTTCGGTTTCAGCAGGTAAGTTCCTCAAGCAGATCTCCCCCCAAAGGTTTAGGGTTTAGGGTTCAGGGTTCAGGGTTTAGGCAAAACCCTGTAGCAGTGCCAGCGGACAGTCTCATCCTTGCCTATCAGGCTTGGTGCCGGAAGTTTTGACCGCCGTCTTATCTGGGCTCAGTAGGGATTACAAGGGTATCTTACTTACAGAGGGTGGGGGGGGGGGGCGTAAAAAGGATCATCATGTACCAAACTGGGCATCCAAGATGTTCCGACCATTCAAGGTTCCCCTGCGTTCCCAACCCTTCAGAGGTGTAGGGTTTTATGCAGTTAGGGCTCGTGGTTCATGCACCCCCCGCCCCCCCACCCCCCCCCCCCTCCCGCCCCCCCTCCCCCCCGCCAAAAAAAAAAAAATTAAAAACGAAACTCTTTTAAGAGAATTGCTCCCCGCCCTCTGCCAGGAGTTGATCATCTGGAGGTTGCGGGGCTTGATGGCAATCTCTCGGCCAGTCTCGAGGCGGACCTCCGCTTGCACAGCTGGTATCAGAACATACTATAGGGGCGTTGATAAATCAGGATTTTGGGGGTTATTCCAGTATGTTTATGAAGGGACCATGAGGGAATACTCTTAGTAATTATTCTGACCCCTTTTGTAGAGGGTTTAGGGTTTGGGGTGTGGGTGCAGTGGCCCTAGACCCTACCTGCCTGTGAAGGAGTGTAAGTCTTGGCTGGCCAAGAAGATAGCCCCAAAGCCTTGAACGCTGATTTTTGGAATCTTGGAACCTAAAGCCTTAACCCTAAACACAAAATCCGCAAACCCCTAACCCCAGATTCTTTAACACTCCGCCCCTGAACGGACAGTGAAGCCTAGGACTTTGGTCAAGAATTTTATGTCGAGGGCTTGGGGTTTGTGGGTTTTAAGGTTCAAGGGTTTAGGGTTGAAGGCGTTGTGGGCTTAAGGGTTTATTTGCTTCAGGGTTGAAGCATTTAAGGAGAGTTTTGAGGTTTAAGGGTTGAAGGTTTACGGGCTGAAGGGTGCAAGAACATACGGAGTTGTGGGGCTCAAGGTACTTAGCTTTCGAGTGACGAAAAGTTGGGACGTCCGCATTGTCATTGTTTCACTTGTCGCTTCTATCTTGACTGTTCGCCATGGATACACGCTACCCAGGTTACCCAGTGACCAGGAATGAACTTGGGTTCCTGACTACAGAGGGGTAGCCAGCCCGCTTGGCAAACCCCGAAGCCAGTATCCCAAGCGTGCACATGCCAGCCCATAGGAGTCCGAAGAAAGGGGGTTAGAGACTGTTTAGAGTTTAGGGCTTAGGGTTACTCACCTTTTTTGGGGCTTGATTGTTCACTGTGGGGGGATGGGGGGGGGGGGATTTTGAGTACACAAAACAAGCTCAAGGTTACCTGCTGGGGCTCCTGCCAGGACACATCCGGGCGGACACGGGCACACTGCCGTGCCTGAGGGAAGCTGTGATAGGCTTTAGGGCTTAGGGCGAAGGCCTCTCAACAATGAAGCCGCTGCAATTCGGGGGTGCTTTGAGCGCTGCATGGGTACTTAGAAGTACCCTAAATAAGGTTATAACCATAGTTACCTTACTTATAACCCTACTTATAAGTACCCTGATGACCCTTCACGTGGCCCTGCATTGGGTCCCTCCGTCTTGGGCCCCCTGAACCCCAAGCCCCAACTCATGCATTTCAAGCACTTGAGTGTCCGGCTTGGATGCACCACTTGTCCTGACTTTCTGGGTGGGGGGTGTGGTGGTGGTGGTGGTGGTCGGGTGGGGATTTGGCTGGCTTTTAGGGGTACGGGGTTCAGATTTTCGAAAGCCCAAGGGGCACGGACCCCAAAAGAGCCCAGACACGCAGATCCCAAAGTCCGAGGCCAAAGCCTCCAACAAGGCATCTTCGGCGCTTGCCTTGCCAAACACCAGCTTGCCAGGGTTTCCTCCGCCATATCCGCTGCCTCTGCCGGTTGCGTGACCACAGTCAGGCACGACAGTTTCAAGCTTCTGCAGCCTCAAATGCCGACCGGGATGGACCAAAAAGCCTGCCGCCAGCTACTATTTAAAGCCCAGCCCAAAGGCGGCCCCTTATGAATTAAAGCCCTTGGAGGCTGGCTTGCTTTGGGCGGAATACTCCTCGAAATGCAAAGCGCTCTGTCGCATTTTCTCAGGGTAGCAGGTCTCTTCACTTGGACATCTAGGCGTTAGAAGCGATGGCTTTGGGAGAAACCAGGGCCACAATCTCAAGATGACAACACACCGATGTATCGCCAAACTCTCGCATCCAAACATCGGACCCCAGGATGTCAAGTGAGTTTAGGGTTTAGGGTTTAGGGTTTAGGGTTTAGGGTTTAGGGTGTAGGGTTTAGGGGTTAGGGTTTAGGCAAACCCTGCCTGGCAAGGGTTGCCTTCCATGGACGAAGGGAGGGACACAAGGATCCGAGGTTTGTGTTGCGATTGACAGTGGAGGGGTCTCAGCGGGATGAAAAGGACCCTAAACCCTAAACCCTAAACCCTAAACCCTAAACCCTAAACCCTAAACCCTAGGCTCTCTAATGGTTTCGAATGTGAAGGGTTTATGGCTTAGGGCTTGAGTCATGCTCTCAGCCCCAAAGTCCTCAATCCCAAGCTCCCACACCTTGCCCGACATCCCATGAGCCCCAAACTCGACCCTGGGGTTCATACGGCTTGAAGAGCTTAGACCGTAGGATACGGAGCTTGGCTTGGGTGTCTAGGCCAGGCGATCTGAAAGATCGAGCTGCTTGAGCATGAAGAGCTTGAGACTTCAGCGTCGCTTAGAGGGGCTTTACTTGGAAGTTCATGGGTACGTATAAGCAGGGAAATACCTTTTTAAGGGTACTTATAACCCTGCTTATCAGTTCCCATGAACCTTCCCCTGAATAACGGTAAGCCCTGAGGACATTGGGTCCTTGCATGCCGTTGAGCTCGGCTTTCCTGCGTGCAAGTCGGGGCAGGCGGGGCGCTCCCCGAGCGTTCAGCAGGGGCTTTGCGGTGTAGGTAGGGTTTAGGGTGGGTTTGCGGAAAATAGGAATTTAGGGCTAAGGAACTACAGTGCTGTTTGTTGCTGCGGGGGTTCGGGCCTTCAAGACATGCCGTCCTCGCCCCCATTGCTTGGGATTCTTGGGTCTTTGTGTCGATATTTTTCAGGCGAGGAGTTCGGTCTGTCTTCAAGGATGCGGAATTGTGCAGGCGGAACCTTCTCCTCATAAAACACGTGATTTCTGCAATGGCTGATATCAACACTGACAACCAGCGGCCCTTTTGCTGAAATGGTGTCCTGTGCCTGTTCTTAATCAATGCTAATCAGACATGAAATCGGAACTGGCCACCCTCACCAGGTCATGGCACCTTTGCAAGAGTTGGCCACCCCCTCCGACATGGTCAACACACAGTGTGAAAGTGTCAAAGCAAGAGTTGGAGGGAAAACAGCCTTCTCGCTGGATTCTCTTTAGATTTTGGATGCTAAGCTGATATGACGTGATTGGCCAACAGCAGGATGTATTGGCCTTTCTGACCCGAGACTCCGTATCCGTTTTCATGAGGCACGTGGCCCCGAGCAGGATTTTGGAGGGAGTGGCCCTGTGTCTAAAACCCTAACACATATCACAAGATCTCTAACCCAGTTTATCAACGAGGCCCAGATGATGATTTCTGAAGGCAAGGGGTTTAGGGTTTAGGGTTTAGGGTTTAGGGTTTAGGGTTTAGGGTTTAGGGTTTAGGGTTTAGGGTTTAGGGCTTAGGGCCCTGTCTTGTAAACACCCTTGAACTTGACTGCGAAACGAGGCGCAGGGCAAGGACTTCTCACGGTGGTCTCTTGATTTGGGCTCTCAGTTGAACTTCATGACGAACGAGGCCCCCGGGGGTTCTTTTTTTAGCATGTGGCCATGGAATATACACCTTAACCCTAAACCCTAAACCCTAAACCCCAAACCTTACTTGAACATTCTTGCGGACGAAGCCCAAGGGGGATTTCTCAAGGCACGCATGACAGAGGAGGATGCCTTGCCTATGGCAGTAGGTCATGTGGGAGGATAAGTCTACATACATATATATATATACATGTATGTGTATATGTATATGTATATGTAAATGTATATGTAAATGCATATGCATATGTACTGGGGACGAAAGCTTAGGATTCTAAGGATAGATACATCTTATACTCATATAAGTTATATAAGACCTAAGTTGTGGGATCTGCTGACTGGTTCTTAGTAGGGAATCAGGGAAGGAGGTAGCCTGTATACTGCCTTCAAAGGGTATATTTCGGGCCCTCCTTATTCAGAACCAAGGGGTCTGTATAGAATAGGGAGGTCTGCAGTTCAGGATTTAGGGGTTTAGGGTGTGGAGTTTGTGACTTCACCCTCTTGGGCCCCGAACTGCAGAAGCCCACCTCCCCAGACCCACAAGGCCAAACCCTAAACCCTAAACCCTAAACCCTAAACCCTAAGCCCTAAACCCTAAACCCTAAACCCTAAACCCTAAACCCTAAACCCTAAACCCTAAACCCCAAACCCTAAGCCCAAAAGAAAACGCAATGCCTGGCCTGACCAGGTTCACAAGCATCACCTGCAGTCAGCGCCGTGGACAA
Source organism: Symbiodinium natans (assembly GCA_905221605.1). Taxonomy (NCBI): domain Eukaryota; class Dinophyceae; order Suessiales; family Symbiodiniaceae; genus Symbiodinium; species Symbiodinium natans. The sequence goes on along the minus strand of CAJNDS010000213.1, from coordinate 1,002,098 downwards.
GTTGGACTCGGGAGTTCTTTCTTTTGCCTGGTTTTTCGGGATGAGGGCTTGAGGATTCTCGGTTGCCCAGTAGCCTAGGAAAAGAAAAGGTGCCCGGATTTTTGCTTTAAGGAAACCTAACCCCCCCCCGCCTCCCCTCCCCTAAACCCTAAACCCTAAACCCAAAACCCAAAACCCAAAACCCAAAACCCAAAACCCAAAACCCTAAACCAAACCCCCCCCCCCCCACAGAAAAGGGAATAAGGGCACTACTGGGCATCCTTGGATCCTAGGAGTTCAGGGCTTTTGAAGAGTTGAGGTATAGAGGTGCAGGGATCAGGATTGTAAAGCAGAGCATTTAGGGTTTAGGGTTTAGGGTTTAGGGTTTAGGTGTTTTTGACCGCGAAAAAGGCCCCCAAACCCCAAATGGTTTGTTTTAAACGCTAAAACGCCCTGAGCTTGTGTGGCAATAGGGTTCGGCCGGATGCACAGCCCACCCGCAAGGATAAACACTAAGGCTGACATGCTGTACTCGACATGCTAGCGACATCGAGCCCTGAATGCACTCCAACAATCATGTGGCAAATCCTTTGCCCCAAATCCGGAAGCCCCAGATCTGTGAAAATTCTTGGCTACCCTAGATACAAGGGGGCTGTACTGTCACGTGCCCCGAAAAAGCGACACCAATGTAGACAACTGACCAGAACGAAAAGAGTCTAGGGTCTCGGGCCCTAGCACTCTAAATTGGTCCCAAGCCCTCTTGGGTTTTGGGTTTAGGGTTTAGGGACAGCCTCATTTGCTTTTGAGCCTCAACTTGAGGGCAATCCCCGAGAAGCCTTGGTGTAAGGCTTCACCAGCTTATACAGCGTGTCCTGGCCTCGGGCCGAGTCAGTGGCAAAAAATAGGGTTTAGGGTTTAGGGTTTAGGGTTTAGGGTTTAGGGTTTAGGGCTCAGGGTTTCTTGGTGCCTCGGGATGATTTTAGTTTAGGGTTTGGGGTTTAAGGCTTAAAAGGTTTAGGGGTGCTTAAAGTTTTGGGGTCGAGCCCCCCAATTAACAGTACTCAGTTCTTAGTTTACTAAGGGTGCCTTTACGGGCTTCTTGAAGCCGGCGGTGGTTGACCCACAGGACTTATGTCTGATGGTCTCGGCCCACTGCGAAATCAGTCTTTTTGGGGGCTTTTGGGGGTCTTCTTGCAAAATAGCGCGCACCGAAATCCCACAAGCACGGGGGCCCGAACCCGTCACTTGAAGGTTCATGGGTCTACAACGAACAAGCTAAGCCACCTTTACACAAGACTTCCTAAGCAGATGCAACTATGTTGCGTGTTTTTGAAGCCTAGACCCTAAACCCTAACTGCGAATCTCAGCCTCTGGCTCAACTCCTCGGAAGTTTCGCTCTCTGCTGAGGAGGAGCTGGCGAGGACAGCACGATTACAAGCTTGAGGCCAGACCCTAAACCCTAAACCCTAAACCCTAAACCCTAAACCCCAAACCCTTAAACCCTAAACCCTAAACCCTAACCCAATAAACCTAACACCCGGGTCCTCAAAGCCATAACGGTGCTTCAAAATCCCTGAATACCCCAACTCTTTAAAGGGTTTAGGGATCATGGCGTGGGGTTTGGGAGGCCGAACACCCCAGACCGCAAGTCCTTACCCCCCCCCCCCTTTTTTGCACTTTGGGGTTTAGGGTTTAGGGTTTAGGGTGGTTGAGGGTTTAGGGTTTGGGGTTTAACATCGAGCAATCCTCGCACGCCGCAGTGGCCATGCCTGGAAGGAGCTGCAGCTTTCTTCTCCTGTCAAGGGCCTTAAAAAGGTTTAGGTCTTAGGGTTAGGATGTTCCCCCTTTTACTAGAAGTCCTTAATGGGGATTCACTAGGGGTTACAATAATCTTGAATTTCGCAGTCGCAACCCAAAAGTGTGGGCTTAGGGCTTCTTGTTTAGGCTTTAGGTTTTAGGGGCATGTTTTGGGTGCGTCGGGTTTGGGGCTAGGGTTTTATGAAGTCCAGGCCCTAAACCCTAAACCCTAAACCCTAAACCCTAAACCCTAAACCCTAAACCCTAAACCCTAAACCCTAAACCCTGATTAAGCTTCAGGCGAAAGCATCCCGTAAGCTCTCCCCCCACAAAAACACATGTACCCCAAACAATAAAGCCTGGTACGCCCAAAGGCCCTAAGGGTTTAGGGTTTAGGGTTTAGGGTTTAGGGTTTAGGGCTTAAGGCTTAGGGTTTAGTAATTCAAGCCCCCCAAGCAGACAACCCAATCCGCCCCTAAATGGCGCTACGGGATCCAACTTCCCACACTCCAACTCCTGAGCCCGAAGCACTAAACCCTGCAAAACCCGGTAGATGCCGGAAACTACCAAAAAAACACCCTAGCGGGATTACGAGAAACTAAACCCTAATTGGCACCTTGGCCGCCTTGGGGCGACTGCGGCTCCGTGTTGCCTCGGCATCCTGGACTTGAGATGGTTTGGAGGTTTTTCAGGGGTCTAGGGTTTACAGGCTGTAGGGTTTTCAGGAGTTTGGGGTTTAGGGGTTAAGTTTTTGAAAGAAATGTAAGTGTCCAGATAATTTCAAGACTTTAGGGCCTTGAGGCTGTAAAGCGGTTAGCAAATGAGGGGCTGGACGTAATCCTTGCAAACTCATCCTTGGAGAGGCAAGCCGGAGCATGGAAAAGTGAGCCGGAAGAGGAACACAAGTAGGAGGACAGATAAGAGAGAAGGAGGATTTTGCTCCCCTTTTTTCCGATACCTTCGTCTTCCCCCTCCTCAACGGCAAGGAAGACTAGCAGCGTTGAACAAGGGCGAGCTTTCCGTTTTCTTGTCTAGTCGCGCGTTGTCAGAGAATTATGATCGGACGTAGGGTCCCTTCTCCCCAGCTCTCCCTTCCTTTCACACCAACGCCCTCGTTCAGAAAATCAAGAAAAAGGAGAAAAAAGAAGCAACAAAGCAAAGAGGTCATATATTGTCAACTCTCTCCTGGAATCGGCCACCCTTTCTCCTCTCTCGAAACCCCTTAACCCACAAATACATAAAACTCTTCGAGGGGAACGATGGAGTGTAGATACTTCCATTAAATGAACAGTCCGGAGACATGAGGATACTGTGGCGAGAGAATTGTCATGAGCATGCATTTTGTTTACGCTGTGGGGAAACGAGAATATTTTCAGCACATAGCGTTTCATGAATGAGCATTATATGTAAGCCCCGGTAACAGGAATACCGTGAGCAGACATCGTTTCCGTAATTTCTGGGACCTCAGGAAGCCTGCCAATAGTTACTTGAGCATGGTTATTCCCAATGCTTCCCACGGTCAAGAGACCAGGCGCACAGCCAAAGCCCTAGCGCCGGAGATCTTTGCATTTCAGGAAGTTCCAAAGTTCGAATCCCTCATATAGGGGCCAAGGCACCCAAAACAACTCTGCTTCGAAGCAAAAGCTCGAAGCTAAACCGTAACTGAAGCGACTGTCATCAAACGAGCAAAGGTCACGGCGCGTGATTCGGACGCTGCGGGTCCTGAACGGCTCTTGGCCACTTCTGCTTCAGGACGGCCACGTTGCGCCAAACCGCAGAGCTTAGCAGTGGCATGAATGGTTCGCCCGGTCCTCCTGAAGGCTTCGGTTGGTCGTGGCCCGGCCACTATTGGTATCACGCTTGGGGCTGATCCTCAAGCGATTGTTGCGCGTGGCTTCAGCGGTTTTGAGCAGAGCTCAAATCTTGGCAGCACTGCTTTACCCTCACAGCTTCCAACATACTAAGACTCCGCCGAATCTCCAGTTTATCACACTGCAAGGCACTTCTGAGCAATGGCATCTACAGTCAGGGAAGTGAATGAGTGAGCATTTGGCTCACCAAGGCGCATAATGCTGTTGCAAGGGTCCTGCTTTGGCTTTGGAGTGGGGGGGGGGGGGGGAGAGGGCTCACAAGCTTGGGGCTGGGACTCAGGCCGAGGGACTCTTCTTCCCATCGGTGTCGCGAATAAATTGTTTAGTTCGAGAATTCCCAAACGTTTCCTTTACACGAAGGCGTTAGGTTTCCTGGAAATTAAAAGTCAAATTTTTGATTTACCCAGAAAATCAAATTTCTAGGAATCGTGATAATTTTAGATGCTTTAGAACTTTAGAATTTGAAAACCAACCAATATCGCTCAAAGGAAGGCTTTGAAATTGTTTAAGATAGGATTCTAAAGCTTCGTTTGAAGAAAACATGAAAATCTTGAAGACCCTTGAATCTCTCGAGGTTCGAGAATCTCGAGAAGCTGTTGATTCTAGCAAAACATTTAAAATGCTGTAAAAGTTTACCTTTAACAGCATGTTAAACAAAGCGCTGCTGGTAAGTGTTTGCGACGCAGGTTTGGCAACCTGCGGCGATGCACCCGCACCTATGAAGATGAGAGTCGTCTGGCTACACAGCGCACAAGGAAGGCAGGGAGTCTGGGGCGAAATTTCTCTGAATGACTTTGAGGTTTAGGGTTTAGGGTTTAGGGTTTAGGGTTTAGGGCTTGTGGAGTTCACCAGCTCAGGGGTTTGGGCTACCAAGACTCCCTGCGGCGCACATCAGGGCACCCCATGGAACTGAAGTCTTATAATAATTCCAGCAAGCTGGCCCAACCGTAATCGTTTTTCGGCCCTAGGGTTTTTGAGTTGAGGGTTTAGGGTTTAGGGTTTAGGGTTTAGGGTTTAGGGTTTAGGGTTTAGGGTTTAGGGTTTAGGGTTTAGGGTTTAGGATAAAACCCCCGAACCTCCAACCAGAACGGCCTAAACTCAGCCTCGGAACCCTGAATCCCCAGTCCCCCGCCCATGTGGGAGCCTGTTTCTTCTCCTTCTTCACCTTTACCTTCTTGGCCTTCAGCAAAGATGGCTTGGCGAAGCCCTAAACTCTGACCATAAACCCTAAACCCTAAACCCTGAACCCTGAACCCTAAACCCCAAACCTTCTGAGGTGGAGGGCTTACAACACAAGATCCTCTTCAACCCCAACCTTGACTTTCTTGGCCTTCAGCAAAGATGGCTAGACCCGGGAGTAACCTAGGAATAAGGAGGGTCTAAGGGGATTACAAGGGAACCCCAACCTTAATAAAACCAGCAAGAAAGGGCCTCCTGCAGGTCCTAGATGGCTAGGCTAAGCCCTAAACTTTGAACCCTAAATCCTAAACCTTCTGAGGTGGAGGGCTTCCAATATCAGAGTTTAGGGTTTAGGGACTCCAGAACCCTAAACTCAAAAGTTCTCCGAGGCAATCCAAAGGACTCCACGCTTGTGAGGCTGCAGGGCTGAGGTTCAGAGAGCTTCAAAAGAGGAGGTTTTGGGGCTTCTTGCCTACTTGAAGGTTCATTAAGGTACATTCTAGGTAGGGTTGTAGGTACCCAAAAGAGGGCTATACCTATGGGTACCCGACCGAAAACCCCAAAGCCCCCCAAAAACCCCAAACCCCAAAACCCTGGAACCCCTAGAACCATTAAGGTGAATATAGGCAGGGTCCAAAAACCCCAAACCCCCCAAAAACCCCCCCCCCAAAACCCCCAGAACCCTGAGGCCACTGACCCGCCGCCGCTGCGGCTTGGACTCGACCTGCGGGTCCGTTCTCAGGAAGCTGTGTGAAAGCCAGGGTTTGAGGTTTAGGTAGTTAGGGGTTTAAGGGTTTAGGGGTTTATTAGGGGCTTCTCAGGAAGCTGCGTGAAAGCCAGGGTTTGAGGTTTAGGTGGTTAGGGGTTTCGGGGTTTATTAGGGGCTTCTCAAGAAGCTCTGTGAAAGCCAAGGTTTGAGGTTTAGGGGCTTAGGGGGTTTAGGGGTTTATTAGGGGTTTATTCGGGGTTTAGGGGTTTATTAGGGGTTTCTTAGGGGCTTCTCAGGAAGCTGTGTGAAAGCCAGGGTTTGAGGTTTAGGTGGTTAGGGGTTTAGGGTTTTATTAGGGGTTTATTAGGGGCTTCTCAGGAAGCTGTGTGAAAGCCAGGGTTTGAGGTTTTAAGGTGGTTAGGGGTTTAGGGGTTTATTAGGGGTTTATTCGGGGTTTAGGGGTTTAGGGGTTTGGGGGTTTGGGGGTTTAGGGGCTTAGGGGTTTAGGGGTTTAGGGTTTAGGGGTTTAGGGGTTTAGGGGTTTAGGGGTTTAGGGTTTTTTTGGGGTTTTTTGGGGTTTTTTGGGGTTTAGGGGTTTAGGGTTTAGGGGTTTAGGGGTTTGGGGGTTTGGGGGTTTGGGGGTTTGGGGGTTTAGGGTGCAGGTTTTTGGGTTTTTGGGTTTAAGGTTTTAAGGGTTTGGGGGGGTTTTTGGGGGGTTTTCGGGCGGGTTTTTGGGGACTCAGGATTCTAGGGTTGTGGGGCTTTAGGTCCTCAGGGTTTTGGGGGCTTTTGGGGTTTTGGGATTTCGGCATCTTTGGGTTCTAGGGCTTTGGGGGTTAGGGTTTAGGGTTTAGGGTTTAGGGTTCAGGGGGGGTTAAAGATGTCTTGGGCGTTTCAGCTTTTACGGGGAGTTTTCGGGCTCAGGGGTAGGAAGTGCGGGGTATAGGGTTTTAGCGGTCTGTTTTTCGGGGGCCAAGGGTCTGGTCTCTCTTGGGTATCCTACTAGGAGGCTCCGCACTGCAATGGGAACGGCCGCCCCCTAAACCCTAAACCCTAAACCCTAAACCCTAAACCCTAAACCCTAAACCCTAAACCCTAAACCCTAAACCCTAAACCCTAAACCCTTTCTGGTGTCAGGGGCTTGACTCCGCAGCCTGACCCCTGAGCACCTCCAAACACTGACATGCAGCTCGAGTGTTGAGGATGGGCATCAGACCCCAACCATCAAGGTTTTGGGGTTTAGGGTTTAGGGTTTAGGGTTTGGGGTTTAGGGTTTAGGGTTTGAGGTTTAGGGTTTGGGGGGTAACCTTGAACCCTTCTGAAAGGCTTTCTTGGTGTCGGGATGCAGACTGTGACTATGGGCTGATATTCGAAGGTGGGGCAGGAGTTGAGTCCCAACACCACAAGCGCCAACCCCCCCAAATCTGTGACCTGAAGATACCTCATCACAGTAATACACGGGTCGGAATACTTTCTAAGAATATTTCCCTTATTGTCCCTTGTAACTAGATTTTTAACAACCCCCAAAATCCTAATTATTCTAATTATTCTGGCCCCTGTATTCAGCGCAGGAGCACGTTTTGCTTGGCTGACCCAGACAGTGTCCTAAGCATCCTCCGGGCAAGCAAGTCTTGCCGCAGGGTGGGCCGTTGGACTGGATGCTCCTTTAAAAGGAGCCGCCGGGTGGTTTCAAATCCAAGCCCTGTAAGTCCTTCCTGTCCCTAGACTAGGCTGCCCAGTAACCTAGGCTTAAGAAGGGTGCCCTTTTTTGCTTAAAGGGGTTTATCAGGGAACCTAAACCCCCCCAAAAAGGGAATAAGGGCACTACTGGGCATCCTAGTAGACCCTAAACCCGGAACCAGAAGGATGAACTCTTGCGGTGTCAGGCTTTCGGGTCCCGGGCCGCCTCCTAGGGGTGTCGGGCTTAGGGGTTCAGATGTTGGGAGCAAAGGGGGGCTTACGTATTCTTTAAGGCATAGATGGGTGTTCCGGATTGTTGCGTGGTGCACAGGGAAGACATGCTTCAAGACCTAGGCTCTTGTACGAGGCCACTGAACAACACTGAACAAGGCATAGGGCCTGTGTCCTGCCTGGGTGAAGGGGCTTGGGGCTTAGGCGTCCTCACAATCACAGTAGTACTCATACCCACAATAACCATGACCTACCACCAGCCACCAGAGTGATAACTGCTTATAACATTGTCATCAGCAAACGCGTATTAATGGTATCGACATGACTAGTCGATAGTCTGCAACTCAACTGCGCCATGGCACGCCAAGCTCACCAGGCGCTTGCGTGAAACCGGCACGTAAATCCGGCAGAACTGCTTTGACACCTGCGATAAGGCTCTTAACTTGCATCGGACGTGTCACTACTGGAGAAAAAAGGGGGGGACCCTGAACCCTAAAGCAGGAACCCGAACATCCTCAAGCCTCAGGCGAAGACACACAGGGAACGCTCACGCGCTCACGAGTCGCAGCTGCAGCTGAACCTGACCAAGACCATGACAGAACGCCTTGAACCCTAAACCCTAAACCCTAAACCCTAAACCCAGGGGCTCAGCCCAGCACCCTAACACCTGAACCGCCTGAAGAAATAGGGCCAAACGATTAGGAAGTCGCCGCCCCGCCCGCCCTGTGAAGCAAGAAAACCTCCAGACTCTTCCGGGGACTTGCTGTTGGTTAGTAGGGAATGAGGGAATGAGGTACCCTATATCCCCCGATATATGCCCTTCAAGGGATTATATAGGGTCATTCCCTACGAACAGTGGGGAGAAGGCGCTTGTAGGAATTGCTACGTAGGACTTCGGAAACCGGGTTCCCTGCCTCCCGGTCTTCAAAGGCCAACGGCTTTGTCCGGGGTTCCGGGGTTCCGCTGATAGCGCAAGACCCGACTTGGTGGTTTTCCGAAATTGGCGCATCCGTTGGGGATCCTTTTATAAGGGAATCCTGCTTCTTTTGGGGTCTATTTCCCTAAACCCTAAACCCTAAACCCTAAACCCCCCCTGCCCCCGGTCACGAGAGCTATCGACCTGCCCCAAAATTCGCACTGAGGATGCGGCAGCCAATGCTCAGAACCTCAGCGTGAGGGTTTAGGGTTTAGGGTTTAGGGTTTAGGGCTTAGGGTTTAGGGTTTAAGGTTTAGGGTTTAGGGTTTAGGGTGCAGGAGGGTGTAGGGTTAGGGTTTAGGGTTGGGGCTTGTAAAGTTTGAAGGTTTACAGGGTTTAGGGGGCTTAGGAGTTGCATATTTTGGGGCTGTTTAGGAGTTATTTGTTTGCACTCAACTCCTCGGTTGATATTGATATGGACCTTCTTAAAGATGCGAAGTATTGTTGCATGCCGAGCACATGTAGCAGAGAGAAAGCTGTTTAGGGTTTAGGGTTTAGGGTTCAGGGATTAGGGTTTTAGGGAGGTGGGCGAGGGCGAGGCCAAGGAATATTGCCAGTTGGTGTGTTGGAATCCTGGGGAACTAAATAAGAATGTTCAGAATAATGAAAACAATCATAACAATAACGCGAATTAGTAGTAATAAAAATGACATTCAGAATATAGGGGGAAGGGTACAAAGTCTCGATGGTTCTGAAAAGTTTGTGGACGGGGTGGTTTAACTTTTTGAGTATTTTTGTTTTTAACTTGTGGAGTTTGTTCACATTTTTAAGTATTTTGTATTGGAGTTTTTACCTTTTTGAGTAGTTTCTTTTGGCGTTTTGACCTTTACAAGTATTTTCTTTTGGCGGGAATCATTGAACGCCTGATAAGTTTCGGGGCTGAGGCCTCTCATTGTCTCACATTGGACATCAAACAGAGGCTCATGAAATTGCATCATCGTCCTGAAGCCGCAGCCTCTGCCTACGCCTTGAGATGCAGGTTTAGGGTTTAGGGTTTAGGGTTTACGGGGTTAGGGGTTTAGGGTGTAGGGTTTAGGGAGTTCGAGGTTTATGGCTCAGGACTTAGGGGATGTCGGGGGAACAATCCCAACATGTGCTCTGGAATTTGTTGGAGGGCGAATGCCTCGAAGAATTGAGGGGGGAGATCCATCCAGGCCGCGGGGAACATCGTTATGCGCGGCGTCAGCTCCATCAAATTTCGAGGGACAGAAAACTCATCTCATAGGGAAAGTCAACATATTCAAAGATGTGGAGGGCGCCACAGGAGTCAATTTGTGGGAACTGAATTCAATGCTTCTGTGGCAAGCCTTTACCAACAGCTCCTTTCAGCAGGCTAGAAGTATGTAGCTAGCTTGCTCCCCAACATGCCTTCACAGTTCTTAATGCTAAAGCTCGAACCTTCTGACATGTATCGTTGAGGCGGGGTCTCTAAGCTTGCAGCAACCTTTACAAACGCACTACCTAACCAGGCTTTCCCTGAACATATCAACTGCTGACTTACAGAAATGAACATCTAAAGCTTTCGAACCCCATTTATTTCGATGTCGTTGGAATGGTTGTTCCCTAGCCTGCATTTCACGGAAAAAAAAGCACCCAAAAGCCTAGATCCTTGCACCTTTAGCGCCCAAACCCTGAACCCGGACCATCAGCTGCGTTCATTTCGACCTTTCGCCTCTCGGACTTGCAGCTCGCGCATCTCCAATTTGTGGCAGCTGGAGTGCAGTGAGAAGGCGCTCGGTTCGCGCTGCTCAGCTCCCAAGGGAAGCCACCCACAAGCATACCTAAACCCTAAACCCTAAACCCTAAACCCTAAACCCTAAACCCTGTAACCCTAAACCCTGAACCCTGAACCCTGAACCCTAAACCCTAACCTCCTAAGCCTTGGAACCCAATACCCTCGACTCGCCCCTGACCCCGTATGCCAGAACAGCCCTACGAGTAGCTCCTGAAACATGAACGACTATTGCTTAAGGACCCCCCCCCCCCAACAAAAAAAAGTATTCTTCCTTGTGCGGGCAATACAGGGAGGATTATCTCTCATTTTTGGGGGGGCTCTAAAGCAAATCGTAGATGAATCTCAACATCTTTGACCCTCTGCAGCTCCCTAGGCACTGGTCTCAGTACGACATAGGCAGGGTAGTGCAGTGCTTAAGGGTTTAGGGTTTAGGGTGTAGGATTTAGGCTTCAGGGTTTAGGGGTTGAGGGGTTGTTTGCGGGCTAAGAGGCCATTGCAATCCCACGACCTGCCCTCGTAACAACAACAACTTCCTCACGAGTACCCCAAACCCTAAACCCTAAACCCTAAACCCTAAACCCTAAACCCTAAACCCTGAACCCTGAACCCTGAACCCTGAACCTTAACTTAAACCCTACGCGCCTAAGCCCTACGCCCTAAGCCCAAACCCCTAAACAATCTGAACTTATAGCCTGTACGGTCAAAACACGTGCCTAAACCCTTCCTCCACAGCATTGCCTCAGGTGCAGAGCTTCCATTGGCATGTGCAGGTTCATCGGCACTTAGACGTGGGGCCATAAGGCGATAAGCAACCCAATATAGGGGCCTTAACAAAAAGGATAGGGTTTTGGGGCTTAGTATACTGTATTCATATACGTAGGACCATGAGGGACTACTACTAGCAACTAGTCCGACCCCTATAGCAGATAAGGTTACAACCCTACGTATACTTGGTAGCCCAGTAACCATCATAATAAGGGTACCCTTTCGTGGGTTGGCTACTTTACAAGGGAACCTTGAACCAGAAAACGGGAAAGGGTACCACTGAGCTGGCAAGTTTAAGTACCCATGAACCTCCAAGTATCTGCCAGGTCAATTTTCCCGAGAGGCTCGCCGATGCGCAAGGGGGAGTAGGGGAGGGAGCCGAAAGGTATCACGCTGCAGCCTGGGGGTTCCGGGCTATCTAGAGGAATGTAGGAGATGTCGAGGATTGTGCACAAGGATATCGGGATCCACTCCGCTCCATGTTGCGCACCAGTGCGGCGGTCGTCCTCCACACTGCTTTCCCCCCACGGTCGACAGGGTAGAATCACAAAACCCCCGATCCCTAAATCATCGAAGGAACCTTAAGCTCCCTTGGCCAAAACTTTGTTAAGGGTTACTGATTTAGGGTCTAGGGTTTCGAGTGCCCAAAACAAAGAGTCCTCAAAAGTCGGAACCCAGACCGAGGGGACGGGCACTGGGACCTCCTGGCAGCTAAGAGAAAGCCGTTCAATTCGTGGTCGGAAGCCCCGGGGTCTTAAAAAACGCTTCTCGGGCTCAGGGTTTAGGGTTTCGGGTTCTCGGTTGTTGGTTCAATCCACTAAGATGTCGGGCATCCGGCTCG
>CAJNDS010000213.1:962835-985335 GCA_905221605.1 Symbiodinium natans | reverse complement strand
CCCTAAACCCTAAACCCTAAACCCTAAACCCTAAACCCTAAACCCTAAACCCTAAACCCCCCTGGCAATCGCAGTCCGGGGCCTGTTCAGCTCAGCTTCTAAGCTTTGGAAGGCGCGTGCGAGGACAGCCCGGCCTCCTCAAGGCCTTGCCATGATCGGGAGAGAGAGCTGCAAGGAACACAAACACGGCACAACCCTATAAGCCCCCTGAGCCCTGAACCCTACGCACTGTATGAGCCCCAACCGCTGGCGGTTTAGGGTTCTGGGCGCAAGTAGTGTTGGTTCCCGAAACCCCTAAACCCCTAAACCCCTAAACCCCTAACCCCTAACCCCTAAACCCTAAACCCTAACCCCCTAAACCCTAAAACCCCTAAACCCCTAAACCCCCAGACCCCTAAACTACTGGCATCTGGGGTCCACGCCGTGGACCTTCTTGGCGTTCTGCGAGTTCCTTGGGTTTCGCGCCGAATTTCAGGAACCTGTGCTCCTCCTCTATAAGGTTTAGGGTTTAGGGTTTGGGGTTAGGGTTTAGGGTTTAGGGTTTAACTAGAACAGGGTTTTGGGGGCTACTATAGTATGTTTATAAAAGGGACCATAAGGGAATACTATTCGTAATTATTCCGACCCCTGTATTACCCACGTTCCCTTCGTGCGGATCCGGCATTATAACCCTAAACCCTAAACCCTAAACCCTAAACCCTATACCCTTTCGGCTTTGTGCTTCCTTTTTTGGGGGCTTAGGGTTCGGTGGGCTCTTTGGCTATCTGGGCTTCGAGTTGGGTTTGAGCTCCGGGCTCATAACTTTGACGGTCCTACGAGTATGTTATAACATGAAATCGTAAGAAATGAGTACCCTATAAACCCCATAAACCCCATAAACCCTATAAACCCTATAAACCCTATAAACCCTATAAACCCTATGAACCCCATAAACGTAAGAAATGAGTTTCGGATCTAGGGTCTGGGGCCTAGGATCCTGAAACCTAGGCCGTCACATCAGAAGGCTACATGCACGTGAATCTGGGAAGTCAAATAGGTTCGGGGGGGCTTCGACGGGTTTGAACCCTAAACCCTAAAAGCCCTATAAGCCCTGTAAACCAAACCCTAAAAACCCTAAAAACCCTATCAACCCTATACACCCTATAAACCCTGAACCCGATAAACCCTATACACCCTATAAACCCGATTAAAACCCTATTCGAACCCTATTAAAACCGTATACACCCTAAACCCTAAAACCTTAAACCCTAAACCCTAAACCCCAACCTTAACGACTCCCAGGCGCTTGATCTGGCCCATGTACTCCTTCAGAGTAAGATCGGCCTTCGCCGAGACCTGGCATACGGGCCCAAGAAGTCTCTTCGGTTTAGGGTTTCAGGGTTCAGGGTTTAGGGTTTAGGTGACCCTCATCAAATGTCAAGGGCCTGTGTCATAGGAGTCTACCCCTGCAAGGCGTCAGGGTAGCGAGAATTGGAACCGAACTACCCTAAGCGCTAAACCCTAAAGCCTAAACCCTAAATTCCTAAGCCCTAAACCCACGGGGCTGCGCAGCTGTCAGGTCTTGTGATGGTGCACACCAGGGTCAAGCACAGCACAGGGGGGGAGGGAGGGTGTTTGCAGATTGAGCGCAGGGCTTAGGGCTTAGGAATCGGGTTTGGGGGGTGAACCATAACCTAAATCCTCAACCCCTCATGGCCTTCTTGACGGTCTCCTCAACACTGACCCAGCCGACGCCAGCGTCCTCCAAGACCTGTTTCCGTAACCCATCGAACGCCTAAAGCCCAAAACCCCCCCCCAATCCTAAGCTCTGGACTACTGTTTGCTTCAGAACCCCCCCGGACATGACCGATAATAACCCCTGTCTCGCCCTTGTAAGGAAGAAGTTGTTGTTAGGCAAATAGAAGTAGACCCAGCAGACCCAAAGCTGCTGAAGCATAATTACCCGAGTACGACCAGGGGTTTAGGGTTTAGGGTTTAGGCTTTAGGGGCCTGAGATGGGTTAGCTTTAGGGGTTTAGGGGTTTAAGGGCTGGGTGTACGGTCTCTGGTGTGGGGCTAGGGCAGATGGGGGTTTGGAACGGGGTTGTGGCGGTTTGGGATTCCGGGCCGCGCAAACTTCAAAAGGGAAGTGCAGGTAATCATGCGCTCGTGCCTATAGTTTGTTCTTGCATCCCCGCCCTATTTTCCTTAAACTGTAGGCTCGACATGTACCCTGAACTGACAAAACCCTCACTGCAAGTGTTCGTGGTAGATTGCCCGCTCCACCCTGATTTCGAAACCCGGATGGATTGTCAAGGAGGACACACCGCCCCACTTGGCGTCTCATCACTAATGCAGCTAGCTTTCCCTGCAACTAAGCCATGGTTAGTATAGACCCTGAGCCCCCAAACCTTCTAGGAGAGTTCAGCACCGTGGAATTCCCAAGCCCAGGCCATCCAATCATCCGGCGGGTGACCTTCTTGGTCGGCTCGATGTTGTCTTTGCTCAGTGGCCGGCTGGCATCATGAATGACATATGCCTTGCTTCAGGGCTGTCCCTAAACCCTAAACCCTAAACCCTAAACCCTAAACCCTAAACCCTAAACCCTAAACCCTAAACCCTAAACCCTAAACCCTAAACCTCAAACCAAAGGAACCCAGAGGCCCTGTGTGGGGGGAGTTCAGAGGATTTGCACAGATGTCCGAGCTCGGAGCGACCTGAAAGATTTAGAGTAAGAGGGTTGCTGAGCTGAAGAACGGCTTTGAAGGTTTAGGGTTTTTTATAGGTTTTTTTTATAGGGTTTCTATAGGGTGTTAATAGGGTTTTAATAGGGCCTTTATAGGGTTTTAATAGGGTTTTTATAGGGTTTTAGTAGGGTTTTAGTAGGGTTTTAGTAGGGTTTTATAGGGTTTTATAGGGTTTCGGGTGGATTCAGGTGTCGGTTCGGGCCTCAGGGTTGCTTCGTGGGTTGCTTGGGGATTCGGGGCCTGTGAGTAGCTCGGAATGCTGAAGATGGGTCTTCCTACCACAAAAGCACGGGCGCCCTAAACCCTAAACCCGAAACCCTAAACCCTAAACCCTTTGAATAGCAATGTGACAACGGCTTCTTGGATCAAGAGCTCTCATGCCTTGAATCTTCATCATCGTGCTTCCCGGCTCAACCCCGAAACTTCAAGCCCAATCTCTTCGGTTAAGGGCTCTTGGGATGTTCCCCCTTATACTACGGGCTCCTTAATAGGTAGTATAGTACTCCCTACTATCATCTCTACAAGTATTAAGGACGATTAGTATAAGGGGGAACATCCCAAGTTAGCTCTATAAACCCTTGACCCTTGGCCCTCTTGAGACGGCAAGTGCCGGGGCCTATTGAACTACGCCATGCGCGATGATCCAGCCGCAATGCCCATTCTGGCCAAAACTAGCCTGTGCTACCAGCTTGCCTCTTCAAGCCCACTTCTACAGATTCCTGAGTATGATCCTCTTCAGAGCCCAATAGGGGTCAGGGCCCTACATCCTTAACCACAGCTTGTGTACTATAGGGGCCTGAACAATTAGAATAGGGTTTTTTTGGGGGGGGGGGTTATTACAGTAGAATTATAAAGGGACCCTAAGGGAATTTTATTAGTAATTATTCTGACCCCTATATTACTAGACTCCGCGTCGTCGGGGGCTTCGGCCGAGTCACGTTGAATCCCACCTCAGCGCCATGCAGGGCGGTGGACTTCACGCCTGGAGCAGTCGCGCTCTGCTCTGGCTTGTGGCTCTTTGGCTGGCTTTGGGCTTCGGGTTTCTGGGGTTTGGGCTCAAGAGTGTGTAGGATTTAGGGCTCAGGGGGTAACACTAAGGTTTTCAGGTTCAGGGTTTAGGGTGTGCGGCTTTCTTCGGCTTAGGTGGGCTTTTCTTTTAGGGTTGGGAGCGGCGGGGTGGGGGTTGGACTTCTGGAATTGCTTGCATTCCGGGATCAAGTGCTTGGGTCCTGTAGATCTTTACACGCTAATACCCCACATGGTTGGGGGAATTCTCTACTCGGGCCTTTTTTGGGCATCCGAGACACCTAAACTCTAAACCCGAAACCCTAAACCCTCAGGGTCCGTATTGCAGGAATCTCAGAAGGGGACCCTGATTTAGGGACGACCCTGTCTGAAAGAGTCGACAGGCAACCTAAGCCTAACTCTACAAGACAAGAGGTCGTCAGTTGGGTTTAGGGTTTAGGGTTTAGGGTTTAGGGTTTAGGGTTTAGGGTTTAGGGTTTAGGGTTTAGGGTTTAGGGTTTAGGGTTTAGGGTTTAGGGTTTAGGGACAGTGGCTAGACAGATAGGCACAGTGGGGAGATGGATCTCGAATGAAGCACTGCAACAGACACACCCTGACTATGATCCCAAACCCTGAACCCTTAGAACCTCTACCGCCGAAACCCTAAACCCTAACCCTAAACCCTAAACCCTAAACCCTAAACCCTAAACCCTAAACCCTAAACCCTAAACCCTAAACCCTAAACCCTAAACCCCAGACCCTAAACCCTTAGACCAAAAACCAAGCAAGATCTCCAAAAAGCCGGGGCTCAGATGTCCGTGACCAAGCCTCTGCTGCTCTTGGAAGCCCTTCTCATGATTAGGGTTTAGGGTTTAGGGTTTAGGGTTTAGGGTTTAGGGTTTAGGTTTTAGGGTTTAGGGTTTAGGGTTTGGGGTTATTTTGCTTTTCTTGGGTACTTCTTGTGCAACATCATCAAGAAACAATTGCTTCTTGTATGCCGCTTTCTCTACTACTTGCTTAAGACCACCCCCCAAAAAAAAACTGTTCTTCCTTATAAGGGTAGTATAGGGACTATTATCTTTTGGTTTTTGGGGTTTCTTAAGCAAGTAGTAGTTCTGAGAAGCACCATTAAGACAAACTGAAAACTTGGAATGTTCCCCCGTTGGTACTATAATCCCTGGAAAATCCCAACTGAAAACGCACTAGGCCCAGGAGCAACCGAGGAATAAAAAGGGTACCCTTTTCGGTTTTAAGGGGATTATAAGGGAACCCCAACCCTAAAAAAAGGGAAATAAGGGCCTACCCCGGGTCCTAGTAGCCCTAAACCCTAAACCCTAAACCCTAAACCCTAAACCCTAAACTCTAAACCCTAAACCCTAAAGAAAGGAAATAAGGGCCTACTCCGGGTCCTAGCCCACTTCCAGAGGCATCCGCGAAACCGCAGCAGTAGACGTCTGTGACATTCTCTTTCTCCTCGGTGCTGCCGGGGGGGGGGGGGGGGGGGGGGGTCGGCAGCTGAGCTAAACCCTAAACCCTCAACCCTCAACCCCAAACCCTAAAATCCTAAACCCTAAACCCTAAAACCGCATTCCTAAACCCTAAACCCTAAACCCTAAAACCGCAATCCTAAACCTTAAGCCCTAAACCCTAAAACCGCAATCCTAAACCCTAAACCCTTTTGGGTTTCGGGCTTAGGGGGCTGTAGGACTGCGACCCTAGAACCCCAAACCAAAAGGTAAGTCCATTCATGACCAGAACGACAAGGACGCAGCCAGGAGGGGTTGTTCTAACTTAGGGGGTCCCGTGCTTCAAAAAGAAGCCGCCGCCCCCTCATCCCTAAACCCTAAACCCTAAATCCTAAACCCTAAACCCTAAACATGATTTCAGAGCCTCCTTCACGAATAGCCAAAATAGACGAAGCCCCTCGTGCGCTCCGAAGATTTTCCCAAAGCCCCCGAGGCTAACCCTCCATAAGCCCTGGGGCCCCTAGGCCCCGATGCCCAGCCTGTTTTGAAACCTTGAACCCTGAACCTGCACTTTAGGGTTTAGGGTTTAGGGTTGTTGAGGCACTGTTGCCTACACTGCTAAGCTTGCCCTGCCCCGACGAACTGGCTCCGAGCAGCCAGCATGGCGGTGAGTCCTGTGTCGTTGGCCTTCATGTTGTCAAAGAAAGCCTCATCATCATCTCAACCACAGTATCTTTAGGGGCTTAAACTGTACTTAGTATAGCGAAAGGCAGATGCTCCGGGGAGGAAGTGCATTCTTGCACAGGAGTTCCGGAGCTCTATGTAGAGCCTCGCAGGTCTAGGGGATCAAAGCATCCGGGTGCCCTAAAACCCGGCTAAATCTCAATCTCCCCAAAGGACCGTCGAGCTACTCCCCTGAAAGCAGCGTGACTCTTCTGCCGTGCCAGTCCTAAACCCTAAACTCCCCAAACCCCTGAAACCCTCAAAGCCTCAGGCCCTAAACTTTACGTTGGCATACGGGGGTTTACGAAAATAGGAGACCCCGGATATAAACCCCCAAATAGTAGCATCCACTTATAGTAAGGATCCGAATAAGGTACCCCCAATATCGTAACCCCCATCTCCTCAGTATCACCATGCTCCTGACAGCCCAGCGGCAGAGTAGGAATCCTTGGAGGGTCTGGAAAGCAGGCATCTGCGAATCCCAAAGACCACAAGGAAACTTCGCCCTAAACCCCGAGCCCTAAACCCTAAACCCTAAACCCTAAACCCAAAACCCAAAACCCTAAAACCCTAAACCCCAAAACCCTAAACCCCAAAACCCTGGACCGACCCTAGCACTCAAGGGGTTTGGTGTCAAGGGCCGAGGCTAAGGGCACCCAAAACCCTTACCAGTATCCCTCTTTAGGGTTTAGGGCTTAGGGTTTAGGGTTTAGGGTTTAGGGTTTCACACCCCAGTCAAGTCAGAAGACTTCCCAGGGTCTGGGGGTTTAGGGGTCGAGGGTTTGAGATGCGGGAACACTCCTGAATAGGGATTTCTTTGGGATGCTCCTTATACTGACAGTCCTTCATGGGGATTCCAGTACCCCGCATTATTCGCCCTAACAGGCCTGATAGTAAAATGGGGGAACAAACCAAGGTATCATAATAGAGGGTACTATAATCCTATTAAGGACTGTGAATACAAGGGGGAACATCCTACACCGAGGGGCTGGGAGCTTTGGTTTGGGACTTGGGCTTTAGGTTTGAAACTTTCGGGATTCCATTCCTGACCCTAAACCCCTAAACCCTAAACGCTCCTGGGCAGGGGAATGGACCCCCTCCCCCGCACCCCCCCCCCGCCGTCCCACCCTCCCCCCCTCTGACCCCTCCTCCCCTCCCTCTCCTCCCTTCCCCCCCACCCCCTCCCCCCTCCCCCCGCCCCTCCCTCCCCCCCCCCTCCCCCCTCCCTCCCCCCCCCGTCCCCCCCCCTCCCTCCCTCCCCCCCCCCTCCCAAAAAAACAAAAAACAAAAACAATATATATATATATATATGTATACAAAGGAAACACGGGTGCTTCTGATACTACTGGGCATCCTAAACCCCTAAACCCCAAACCCATCCCAGACCCTAAAACATGGCCCTGGTTCGATGTTGGGCTTCACGCCCTTGTAAACGGAGAGGTCGCTGTCCTTTTGCTTTGAAGGGGATTGTATAAGGGAACCCTAAACCCTAAACCCTAAACCCTAAACCCTAAACCCTAAACCCTAAACCCTAAACCCTAAACCCTAAACCCTAAACCCTAAACCCTAAACCCTAAACCCTAGACCCTAAACCCTGAACCCTGAACCCTGAACCCTGAACCCCAACCTTAAACAAAGGGGAATAAGGGCCCACTCCGGGTCCTAGTTAACTGGGTGAGGCACTCTGGGTACCCCAAACCCTAAGCAGCGCAACGACGAGGACTTGTTGTAACAACCGCCAAAGTGGGCACGTGAGTTTGGACGTAGGGCAGGGTTGAGGGCAGAGGGTTTTCATCCTCATCCCATACGCCCGTTGAGCCCAAAAGTCTCGGTGCTACGCTCTGGCTCGTCTGGGGCCTGGGGGCTCTCTCAAAAAGTCAGAGGTACAACAAGACTGCTTTCGGCTTTATGGCCTCTGGGGCTTCGGCCTTGGGGTGTATATGCATGTACCCTACTTTGGAGTAGACCCTGGAAAAAAGGTAGATACTTCTTAGGTATAAGTTGCTATAATAAGAACCCAGACCCAAAAAGCATTAAAGTATACTACTCCAAAACCCAGTGAGATATTTTGCAAGCTTCGTAGTGAACCCAGCGCCCCGACGCCCCAAGACATCGAAGAGAGCCCTCCGAAGGCCTCACAACGCAGAAAGCTCCAAACCCTAAACCCTAAACCCTAAACCCTAAACCCTAAACCCTAAACCCTAAACCCTAAACCCTAAACCCTAAGTCCTTCAGGACGAGGTCTTTGTGCATCTTCCCTCCTTTTGCAAAGAACACTGGGCTGCTGCTGGTTTAGGGTCGAGGGTTTGGCCTCTAGAGTTCTTAGATTTCATGACCTTATAAGGCTATTATATCATGTGTGATAGTATGGTAGTAGATTATATTGCTCTGTTGGTACTGATCTTATTGTATATTCCGATACTATGATAATCGTATATATTAAGATATTCTGATATTAGCCCATGTGTTTTTACTGCAGATCGTTCCCAAACAGTAGGATCCCCTTATAGTGAGGACCCCAATAGGGTACCCCCAACTTCGGACCCCCCCCCCCCCCCATATTCACTTCAGGGCCCATCATGCAGGCGTCCTGGGCATCATATAGGGGTCGAAAAATAATCGCTAATAAGCCCCCCATCCGGTCCCTCCCGTGCACCCCGAGGTTTAGGGTTTAGGGTTGAGGGTCCCTCCCCCGCCACACCCCCCCCCCCACCACCAAAAAAAAAACACCGGCCTTCTGAGTTCTGCACCGCGTGGCGCGGGTACAGGATCTGCTGGTGCTCCGGCCTGCCGATGTCTCTCTTTAGGCATACCCTCCGTCGCCCATGCCCCAGAAACCTACGAATCAGGCCTGCCCCATGCTGTCCCCAGCATTCTATGCCCGGTTCAGTAGAAGGGGGATTGAAGATCCAAGTCAAAAGAATATTCTAAACAAGACCCTGCAAGGAATTTAAGCCGTGACCCTAGACCATCGACGTCAAGTCTTCAGATATGGGCGTAATCTACATTCCGCCCACCTTTTCGGTACCCCCCAAAGTAGTGGAATAAACGAGACTAAGCGAAAGTGAGTGTGTCAACGATACTCTAGCTCCTGGTACTGACTGTGAACACATGACATCATAATACTGCCTTTTGGTCCTCACTGTCAGTCCGCCCTCATTTCCTCACTAGTCTATTGGGCTTGCAACTAACACGTACAAGCGAGATGAAAGGAAGCACGTGAATGACGCAACAGAATTTAGGAGAAAGGGACCAATCGAGACCGTCATATCAACATACTCTGAAGGGGCCTTTGGGCGCACAATTTTATGTTACATTTCGTGAGTTCCTAAACATACCATACCCTTGTTCTCCGCCTTCAGGACTAGGCCAGGCCAGCTAGACTTTCCGGTGCTCATGTTTTCCCTCCAGAAAGGTTTAGGGTTTAGGGTTTAGGGTTTAGGGTTTAGGGTTTAGGGTTGAGGGTTGAGGGTTGAGGGTTGAGGTCCGCCTCACTTCTGCAAGGGCCCGGATGCACCTTGGGACGCTACTTCTGGACTCTGCAGTTGACGCAAACCACCGAAACCCTAACCTGCCCGGAACCCCAAACCCGAAACCCTAAACCCTAAACCCTAAACCCTAAATCCCCGAAATCCAGGTCTCCAAAAACGCCTAAGCTTCCCGCAGGTGATTCTGAAGGTTGAGGCTCCAGTCTTAGGGCACTTACATGGTCCCTTTGTATGGGCCCGTAAAAGGGGAGCCCTTATGTACCCTGCGCAACCCAACGGCCAATACTTCAGTGTTTAGCCAACCCTAAACCCTAAACCCTACACCCTAAACCCTAAACCCTAAAGCCTAAAGCCCAAACATCCCGGCCTGTCTTTGTCAGCCACGAGCGTGACAAACGTGAAGGGATCAAACTTCTTCACTGGCTCCTGAACTTGCCATTAAGACTCTTTAGGGTTTAGGGTTTAGGGTTTAGGGTTTAGGGTTTAGGGTTTAGGGTTTAGGGTTTAGGGTTTAGGGTTTAAGGTTTAGGGTTTAGGGTCCGCCGACCCTGGCGGCGTGTTGGATGGGTTTGAGGAGGTGAAAACCTTCCCTCCTTACCCCCCCAAAACGCGGGGGGGGGGGGGGGGGTCGGTGCACTTTTTTTTCTCCTAGAGGACCACAGCGTAAACAGGCGGTTCAGTACAGGGGGGTAGGGGCGTCCTCAGCAAAATCAGCGTTTTCGGCACACCCCCCACCCCCCCCACCTCCCCCCCCCACCCCCCCCACCCCCCCCCCCCCACCCCCCCCCCCGTGGCTGAGCAAAATAGGGTCTATTTAGAAGCTACCGCCTGGGATTATTAATCAATTTTAGCATATCCAAGACAACCCAGCTACTTCTCCAACAACGTCTCACGCATATGCGCACTTAGACAACTCATTTCGGACTGATAAATGTTTTGGCTCTTGCAATCTCAGACCCTAAGCCCGGAACCCTGACCACAAATTCGTACACTCTAAAACCCTACACAAGAAACTCTATACCGTATTTCCTAAACTCTAACTCCTAAACCCAGAATCTAGAAAGAAAAGGAGGAAAAAGAAAGAATCATGTGCAGACGTTCCTGTGTTCCTATCTTCGGAGTTCTTCTATTCCTATCTCTGCTGATTTTTCAGAATGGAAGGAGGGCTTCATTTTCCCTCTCACTTTTCCTTTCACTTTTCTTTTCTCACTCCAAGCAGAAGGGAGAAGACAAGGGAGAGAGGTGAGAGATAGAGAGCCCCTTATAGCTCAATAAATAGAAAGGTGACCAAAATGGATGAAAAGATCGCCTGCTTTCATTTCTAAACGGCCTGTCCCCGCCTTCTTTTCTTTGCACAGTGCAGACATAAATAAACACGAAAGAAGAAAGAGGGCCTTTCCCTACTATTTCCTTCGCTATCCTGGAATCCTGGTTCGGAAAAGAAAGGAACAGCTACCAGCCCCCCTCCCGACTTTCATCTTTCCATTTCTTTTGTTTCGTCACGCTCAAACGGACAGAAGAAGGGCGGCCTCTAGTGTTTCCTCGCCTCCTTCTGCACTGTTATAACTTCCTTTCTTTTCTCTTCTGTTGCTTTGTGTGACAGGTGCGGGGGCATTTCTTTCACTTTTCCCATCGAAGAAAGGCTCCCTTCCTATCCGCATATTTTCTTTTCTCTTCCTTCCGAAAAAGACTATAAGAGGCAGGGATAAACAGAATGAAAGAGGAGTCTCCTTTTGCTTTCCGACTACCTTCTCACCACAAAAAGGAACCCTTCTCTTTCTTCCCTTGACTTTCTTTTATCTTGTTTGCATTCTACGTTTCCCACTAAGAAAATGAGACAATGATGAAGATAAGTGAAGAAAGATCACCTGCCTGCACGCAGGTTCTCGGGAGCTTGTCTCGACCGGGCTGTCCCTCCTTTCCCCGCACGTCCCTTCGCTTGTCCCCATTGATCTCTCGCGTCTCTTCCCTTTGCACTCTCTCGCCTCTGGCCCGCCTTCCATGCTGAAAATGCTGAAGAGATACGAAAAGAAGAGCTCATGATTCTTTCTCATTTCTTCTTCTTTATCATTCCCATATGAGTAAAGAAGAAAGATTAGGAGAGAGAGCCCTGCGGCAATTCCTGTTTTGGGCGGAAGAAAAGAAACAAAGAGATAATAAGAGAGAAGAACGAATAAGAAGGTGCCGGGAACGAAGATGGAAACTGCTCCTTCACCCTGGTCTATCGCTTCCTTTTCGAATTTTTTCGGAAGGAAGATCGAAGAAGATAGTGGGAAAAAAGGAGTGAAGTGCCCGTAGAAGGGAGAAAGTGAAAGGGATGCCCCCGCAACTTTCATATTTTGATAAGAATGCAAGCGCCAGCAGAGAAGAAAGGAAGAGAGAATAACGAGGAAAGAGCGGAAACCGAGGAGATTAGGAGCCAGGTTTCCCTGATTGATTCTCGTCACTTTTCTCTGTTTTGGGAAGGTAAAGGGCTTTATATCTCCCACCTCTCTCCCTTGTCTTTTTGGTTGGAGTGAGAAAATATAAAGAAAAGCGAAAGGAAAAGTGAGAGGGAGAAAGAAGCCCTCCTTCCATTCTGAAAAATCTACAGATTTAGAGACAGGAATAGGGGACAATATGGAAATGATTCTTTCTTATTTCTTCACGTTGTCTCCTTTCCCTATATGACTCCCTTGCGATTTCCCTTTTGGTTGGAGTGAGAAGAGACAAAAGAAAAGTGAAAGGAAAAGTGAGAAGGAGAAAGGACGCAGAGATAGGAATAGAAAAACTCAGAAGAGACACAGTCTCAGACAAGATAATTTGCTGACTTGTGATTGCGTGGCTGCCTTGGCAAGAGTTGTTGCTGGAATGGCTTTTGGGAAGAAAGTCGGAGGTGCACTTTTCGATCCAGGCGTGTTTCGCGAGCCGCAGCTTCTGGCCTCCTCTTGCTTGGGCGTGGCCAAGCGCCAGGGAGCAGAAATGCTGCGTTTTTCAAGTTTCAAATTCGTTTCTGTAGTTTCAGACTAGTTGCAAAATAGTTTCAAAATCCAGTTGCAAAATCGTTGTTAAGGGGAAACTGCGTTTTTCTACGCGCAATTGCAAAACATGCAGAAGTTCTGGTTTTCAACAAGCGCGGACAGAAATTGCAGCTCCTCCTTAACAGCGATATTTCAACTGGATTTTGAAACTAGTTTGAAACTGACTTGAGACTAATTTGAAACTATGGAAACGATTTTGAAACTCGAAACACTACCATATTCCGGACTTTCTGCCCCCCTCCTGGCCCCTCACATATGGCCCTCACGCACGGGAAGTTGACTTTGGTCAGGCGTGACTAGAGACCAGAGCTTCCGAAAGCTTGCCAATCTCCGGACAGTAGGAATAGAGGAATGTGTGGAAATGATTCTTTCCTAGTTCTTCATCTTCTGAAAAAGACATCGGAGAAATGGAAACATGAAATTGAGAGGGAAGTTGCGCTTTTCCTTGCTGAAGAACAAAGCAATTCCAAAGAACATGGAAAGCACAAGGAATGTACTGGGAAAGATAGGGAAAGGGATTCTTCCCTCTGACTTTTTTGCTTTCCTTCAATCTGCGATGTAAAGGGAAAGATGCAGCGGACAGGTCTGAAAATACAGGCAGGTGATCTTTTTTCCTTATTGTCATCATTGTCTCTTTTTCTCAGTGGGAAACGTCTCATTTTCTCAGCGGGAAACGTAAAGTGCAAAAAGATAAAAGAAAGAAAGTAGGGAAGAGTTGGAAGGTTCCTTTTTGTGGTGAGAAGGTAGTCGGAAAGCAACAGGAGACTCCTCTTTCATTCTGTTTATCCCTACCTCTTATAGTCTTTTTGGGAAGCAAGAGGGAAGAACATACGCGGATAGGAAGGCAGCCTTTCTTTGATGGGGAAAAGGAAAGGGATGCACTGCCCCCTCAATTTTCATGTTGATAAGAATGTAAGCACCAGGAGAGAAGAAAGGAAGAGAGAATAGCGAGGAAAGAGGCAAGGAAACACATGAGATTAGGAGTCAGGTTCCGGTGATTGATGTTCGTCTCTTGTCTTCTTTTTGAGAAGGTCGCTTTTGGTTGGAGGAAGAAGTCCGCCTTCCATTTTGAAGAATCTGCAGAGATAGGAATTGAAGAAATCACAAGAGACACGGATAGAGGACATTATAGACATGATTCTTTCTTATTCATTCATCTTCTTTCTTCTTTCCCTATATGAACACAGAACAAAGACAAGGAGAGAGAGCCTCCTGCAATTGGGAATTTCCCCAGAAGAGACAAAGTGAAAGGGATGTCCCCCGCACCTTTCACACTTTTGAGAAGAATGTAAGCAACAGAAGAGAAGAGAAAGGAACTCATAATAG
Organism: Symbiodinium natans; assembly: GCA_905221605.1. Lineage (NCBI taxonomy): Eukaryota > Dinophyceae > Suessiales > Symbiodiniaceae > Symbiodinium > Symbiodinium natans. Next base: position 971,582 of record CAJNDS010000213.1, on the reverse strand, counting down.
TGAGCAGGGAGGCGAGGAAAGACTGGAGGCAGACCTTCTTTCCGGTTGAGCAGGACGAAACAAGAGAATGTAAGATGTAAGTCGGGAGGGAGGCTGGTAGCCGTTCCTTTCTTTTCCGAACCAAAGACAAAGAGGAAGGAAGGCAGGATAGGTTTCCGTGATTGATTTTCGTCACCTCTCTATGTTTTGAGAAGGTAAAGGGCGTTCTATCTCTCACCCCTCTCCCTTGTCTTCTTGGTTGGAGTGAGAAAATATAAAGAAAAGCGAAAGGAAAAGTGAGAGGGAGAAAGAAGCCCTCCTTCCATTCTGAAAAATCTGCAGATTTAGAGACAGGAATAGGGGACAATATGGAAATGATTCTTTCTTATTTCTTCACGTTGTCTCCTTTCCCTATATGACTCCCTTGCGATTTCCCTTTTGGTTGGAGTGAGAAGAGACAAAAGAAAAGTGAAAGGACAAGTGAGAAGAAGAAAGGATGCAGAGAAAGGAATAGAACAACTCAGAAGAGACACAGTCTCAGACAAGATAATTTACTGACTTGTGATTGCGTGGCTGCCTTGGCAAGAGTTGTTGCTGGTTTCGCGAGCCGCGGCTTCTAGCCTCCTCTTGCTTGGGCGTGGCCAAGCGCCAGGGAGCAGAAATGCTGCGTTCTTCAAGTTTCAAATTCGTTTCTGTAGTTTCAGACTAGTTGCAAAACAGTTTCAAAATCCAGTTGCGAATTCGTTGTTAAGGGGAAACTGCGTTTTTCTACGCGCAATTGCAAAAAATGCAGGAATCTCTAGAGGTTCTGGTTTTCAACAAGCGCGGACAGAAATTGCAGCTCCTCCTTAACAGCGATATTTCAACTGGATTTTGAAACTAGTTTGAAACTGACTTGAGACTAATTTGAAACTATGGAAACGATTTTGAAACTCGAAACACTACCATATTCCGGACTTTCTGCCCCCCTCCTGGCCCCTCACATATGGCCCTCACGCACGGGAAGTTGACTTTGGTCAGGCGTGACTAGAGACCAGAGCTTCCGAAAGCTTGCCAATCTCCGGACAGTAGGACTAGAGGAATGTGTGGAAATGATTCTTTCCTAGTTCTTCATCTTCTTTCTCCTTTCCCTATGTATGAGAAAAGAAGACAGACAAGGAGAGAGAGCCCCCTGCAATTGGGAATTTCCCCAGAAGAGAGAAAGCGAAAGGGATGCCCCCACAACTTTCACGTTTTTCATAAGAATGTAAGCACCAAGAGAGAAGAGAAAGGAAAAGAGAATAGCGAGGAAAGAGGCAAGGAAACACAGGAGGCAGCCCCTCCGCTTGCTTCTTGAATGAAAAAGACATCGGAGAAATGGAAACATGAAATTGAGAGGGAAGTTGCGCTTTTCCTTGCTGAAGAACAAAGCAATTCCAAAGAACATGGAAAGCACAAGGAATGAACTGGGAAAGGTAGGGAAAGGGATTCTTCCCTCTGACTTTTTTGCTTTCCTTCAATCTGCGATGTAAAGGGAAAAGATGCAGCGGACAGGTCTGAAAATACAGGCAGGTGATCTTTTTTCCTTATTGTCATCATTGTCTCTTTTTCTCAGTGGGAAACGTCTCATTTTCTCAGCGGGAAACGTAAAGTGCAAAAAGATAAAAGAAAGAAAGTAGGGAAGAGTGGGAAGGTTCCTTTTTGTGGTGAGAAGGTAGTCGGAAAGCAACAGGAGACTCCTCTTTCATTCTGTTTACCCCTACCTCTTATAGTCTTTTCGGAAGGAAGAGGGAAGAACATACGCGGATAGGAAGGCAGCCTTTCTTTGATGGGGAAAGGAAAGGGATGCGCTGCCCCCTCAATTTTCATGTTGATGGGAATGTAAGCACCGGGAGAGAAGAAAGGAAGAGAGAATAGCGAGGAAAGAGGCAAGGAAACACAGGAGATTAGGAGTCAGGTTCCGGTGATTGATGTTCGTCTCTTGTCTTCTTTTTGAGAAGGTCGCTTTTGGTTGGAGGAAGAAGTCCGCCTTCCATTTTGAAGAATCTGCAGAGATAGGAATTGAAGAAATCACAAGAGACACGGATAGAGGACATTATAGACTTGATTCTGTTTTATTTATTCATCTTCTATCTTCATTCCCTATATGAACACAGAACAAAGACAAGGAGAGAGAGCCTCCTGCAATTGGGAATTTCCCCAGAAGAGACAAAGTGAAAGGGATGTCCCCCGCACCTTTCACACTTTTGAGAAGAATGTAAGCAACAGAAGAGAAGAGAAAGGAACTCATAATAGTGAGCAGGGAGGCGAGGAAAGACTGGAGGCAGACCTTCTTTCCGGTTGAGCAGGACGAAACAAGAGAATGTAAAGATGTAAGTCGGGAGGGAGGCTGGTAGCCGTTCCTTTCTTTTCCGAACCAAAGACAAAGAGGAAGGAAGGCAGGATAGGTTTCCGTGATTGATTTTCGTCACCTCTCTATGTTTTGAGAAGGTAAAGGGCGTTCTATCTCTCACCCCTCTCCCTTGTCTGCTTGGTTGGAGTGAGAAAATATAAAGAAAAGCGAAAGGAAAAGTGAGAGGGAGAAAGAAGCCCTCCTTCCATTCTGAAAAATCTGCAGATTTAGAGACAGGAATAGGGGACAATATGGAAATGATTCTTTCTTATTTCTTCACGTTGTCTCCTTTCCCTATATGACTCCCTTGCGATTTCCCTTTTGGTTGGAGTGAGAAGAGACAAAAGAAAAGTGAAAGGACAAGTGAGAAGAAGAAAGGATGCAGAGAAAGGAATAGAACAACTCAGAAGAGACACAGTCTCAGACAAGATAATTTACTGACTTGTGATTGCGTGGCTGCCTTGGCAAGAGTTGTTGCTGGTTTCGCGAGCCGCGGCTTCTAGCCTCCTCTTGCTTGGGCGTGGCCAAGCGCCAGGGAGCAGAAATGCTGCGTTCTTCAAGTTTCAAATTCGTTTCTGTAGTTTCAGACTAGTTGCAAAACAGTTTCAAAATCCAGTTGCGAATTCGTTGTTAAGGGGAAACTGCGTTTTTCTACGCGCAATTGCAAAAAATGCAGGAATCTCTAGAGGTTCTGGTTTTCAACAAGCGCGGACAGAAATTGCAGCTCCTCCTTAACAGCGATATTTCAACTGGATTTTGAAACTAGTTTGAAACTGACTTGAGACTAATTTGAAACTATGGAAACGAATTTGAAACTCGAAACACTACCATATTCCGGACTTTCTGCCCCCCTCCTGGCCCCTCACATATGGCCCTCACGCACGGGAAGTTGACTTTGGTCAGGCGTGACTAGAGACCAGAGCTTCCGAAAGCTTGCCAATCTCCGGACAGTAGGAATAGAGGAATGTGTGGAAATGATTCTTTCCTAGTTCTTCATCTTCTTTCTCCTTTCCCTATGTATGAGAAAAGAAGACAGACAAGGAGAGAGAGCCCCCTGCAACCCTCCGCTTGCTTCTTGAATGAAAAAGACATCGGAGAAATGGAAACATGAAATTGAGAGGGAAGTTGCGCTTTTCCTTGCTGAAGAACAAAGCAATTCCAAAGAACATGGAAAGCACAAGGAATGAACTGGGAAAGGTAGGGAAAGGGATTCTTCCCTTTTTTTGCTTTCCTTCAATCTGCGATGTAAAGGGAAAAGATGCAGCGGACAGGTCTGAAAATACAGGCAGGTGATCTTTTTTCCTTATTGTCATCATTGTCTCTTTTTCTCAGTGGGAAACGTCTCATTTTCTCAGCGGGAAACGTAAAGTGCAAAAAGATAAAAGAAAGAAAGTAGGGAAGAGTGGGAAGGTTCCTTTTTGTGGTGAGAAGGTAGTCGGAAAGCAACAGGAGACTCCTCTTTCATTCTGTTTACCCCTACCTCTTATAGTCTTTTCGGAAGGAAGAGGGAAGAACATACGCGGATAGGAAGGCAGCCTTTCTTTGATGGGGAAAGGAAAGGGATGCGCTGCCCCCTCAATTTTCATGTTGATGGGAATGTAAGCACCGGGAGAGAAGAAAGGAAGAGAGAATAGCGAGGAAAGAGGCAAGGAAACACAGGAGATTAGGAGTCAGGTTCCGGTGATTGATGTTCGTCTCTTGTCTTCTTTTTGAGAAGGTCGCTTTTGGTTGGAGGAAGAAGTCCGCCTTCCATTTTGAAGAATCTGCAGAGATAGGAATTGAAGAAATCACAAGAGACACGGATAGAGGACATTATAGACTTGATTCTTTCTTATTTATTCATCTTCTATCTTCATTCCCTATATGAACACAGAACAAAGACAAGGAGAGAGAGCCTCCTGCAATTGGGAATTTCCCCAGAAGAGACAAAGTGAAAGGGATGTCCCCCGCACCTTTCACACTTTTGAGAAGAATGTAAGCAACAGAAGAGAAGTGAAAGGAACTCATAATAGTGAGCAGGGAGGCGAGGAAAGACTGGAGGCAGACCTTCTTTCCGGGTGAGCAGGACGAAACAAGAGAATGTAAAGATGTAAGTCGGGAGGGAGGCTGGTAGCCGTTCCTTTCTTTTCCGAACCAAAGACAAAGAGGAAGGAATGCAGGATAGCGCGTAGGATCGCGTAGGAGACTACGGTGTGTTTTTGTCATTTTTTGGAGATGATACCGCGGTTTCTGGGTACTCTTTTCTCCTGCATCTGAAGGCATTCTCACGTACCGTTTTTTATTTGATTTTATACTACACGGGCCCCCAAAATTGGTCAATTTTTGCGATTTTTTACTATGTTGTAGGATTCTTTGAGCAAATTTTCAGTTTTTACTGATTCTAAGCTAAAAAAGTACATTTAAAATTATTAAAATTATTAACATTATTAAAATTATTAATTTCTGCCCTGAGAGGCTCCCGGAAAATTAAAATTATTAAAATTATTAAAATTATTAAAATTATTAATTTCTGCCCTGAGAGGCTCCCGGAAAATTAAAATTATTAAAATTATTAAAAAGTATTATTTTCTGCCCTGAGAGGCTCCCTGAAAATTAAAATTAGAAAAAATATTAAAATTATTAAAATTATTAAAATTATTAATTTCTGCCCTGAGAGGCTCCCGGAAAATTAAAATTTTTAAAATTATTAAAATTATTAATTTCTGCCCTGAGAGGCTCCCGGAAAATTAAAATTATTAAAATTATTAAAATTATTAAAATTATTAAAATTTTTAAAATTATCAAAAGTATTAAAATTATTAATTTCTGCCCTGAGAGGCTCCCGGAAAATTAAAATTATTAAAATTATTAAAATTAGTAAAATTATTAAAATTATTAAAATTACTAAAATTATTAAAATTATTAAAAATATTAAAATTATTAAAAGAATTTTTTTCTGCCCTGAGAGGCTCCCTGAAAATTAAAATTAGAAAAAATATTAAAATTATCAAAATTATTAATTTCTGCCCTGACAGGCTCCCGGAAAATTAAAATTATTAAAATTACTAAAATTATTAAAATTATTAAAATTATTAAAATTATTATAATTCTTAAAATTATTAAAATTATTAAAATTATTAATTTCTGCCCTGAGAGGCTCCCGGAAAATTAAATTTATTAAAATTATTAAAATTATTAAAATTATTAAAAATATTAATTTCTGGCCTGGGAGGCTCCCGGAAAATTAAAATTATTAAAATTATTAAAATTATTAAAATTATTAAAATTATTAAAATTATTAAAATTATTAATTTCTGCCCTGAGAGGCTCCCGGAAAATTAAAATTATTAAAATTATTAAAAATATTAAAGTTATTATTTTCTGCCCTGAGAGGCTCCCCGAAAATTAAAATTGTTAAAATTATTAAAATTATTAAAATTGTTAAAATTATTAAAATTATGAAACAATTAATAATTAAAATTTTAATAATTTCAATAATTTCAATAATTTTAATAATTTTAATAATTTTAATTTTCCGGGAGTCTCTCAGGGCAGAGATTAATAATTTTAGTAATTTTAATAATTTTAATAATTTTAATAATTTTAATAATTTTAATTTTCCGGGAGCCTCCCAGGCCAGAAATTAATATTTTTAATAATTTTAATACTTTTAATTATTTTAATAATTTTAATAAATTTAATTTTCCGGGAGCCTCTCAGGGCAGAAATTAATAATTTTAATAATTTTAATAATTTTAATAATTTTAATAATTTTAATAATTTTAATAATTTTAATTATTTTTAATAATTTTAATAATTTTAGTAATTTTAATAATTTTAATTTTCCGGGAGCCTCTCAGGGCAGAAATTAATAATTTTTAATAATTTTAATTATTTTAATAATTTTAATAATTCGGGAGCCTCCCAGGGCAGAAATTAATAATTTTAATAATTTTAATAATTTTAATAATTTTAAGAATTTTATTAATTTTAATTTTCCGGGAGCCTCTCAGGGCAGAAATTAATAATTTTAAGAATTTTAACAATTTTAATTTTCGGGGAGCCTCTCAGGGCAGAAATTAAAAATTTTAATAATTTTAATAATTTTAATAGTTTTAATAATTTTAATAATTTTAATAATTTTAATAATTTTAACAATTTTAATTTTCCGGGAGCCTCTCAGGGCAGAAATTAATAATTTTAATAATTTTAATAATTTTAATAATTTTAATAATTTTAATTTTCCGGGAGCCTCTCATGGCAGAAATTAATAATTGTAATAATTTTCATAATTTTTAATAATTTTAATAATTTTAATTTTCCGGGAGCCTCTCAGGGCAGAAATTAATAATTTAAATAATTTTAATATTGTTAATAATTTTAATTTTCCGGGAGCCTCTCAGGATTAAAATATTAAAATGATTAAAATTATTAAAATTATTAGAATTGTTAATTTCTGCCAACGTCCTTTTGAAATCCGACCGTAGGGTCTATTTAGAAGCCGTGCTCTTCTAGGTTTATTACATTTAGGTATATGGACCTGTATTATAAATCACAAGCCCCAGCTTCTAAATAGACCCGGTTTTGCTCACACCGACCCCCACCCCCCCCCCCCCCCGACCCCCAACCCCCCACTGAACCCATGGCTCCTGGCCCGTGGCTTTTCAGCTGACTTTAAAGGGCCCCAGTGCATGCCCGGGCCCTCCGCCCGCTCCGCCCTCCGCCCTTCCAGCTCCGCACACTCTCCTCTGGCCCATGCTCCCACTCTCCATCCCCTTGACCTACCCCTCATGGACCCAGCTCCCTACCCCTTACCCCTCACACCCCTCACGCACCCTGCCCCGCCGCCCATGCCCCTCATGGACCCATGGGTTCTGGCCCCACGGCTCCCCTCCGCCCTTACCCCCACCACCCACGCACCCGCTCCCCGCCCATCCGCCCTTCCCGCTCCGCATACATTCCCCTTGCCCAAGCCCCCCACGCACCCCGCCATGCTTTTCATGGACCCATGGCTCCTGGTCCTATTCTTCATCCCTTGAGCTGCTCCACCCCCACCCGCAACTCCCACCCCCACCCCACACGCACCCTGCCCCGCCGCCCGTGCTTGACATGGGCCCCTTGCTCCTGGCGTCATGGCTCCACCCCCACCCCCAACCCCCACCCCCAACACCCCACCCTTTCCACACTTCTAACCCCCACCCCCACCACCCACGCACCCCGCCCCCCACTGGACCCATGGCTCCTGGCCCCATTGGTGTTGGTCACATTCTTCATCCCTCGACCTGCATGGCTGCCAACGCTTGGTCCTTTTATGGCCCCTGCTCCACCCCAACCCCCAACCCCCACGTACGCATCCTGCCACCCCCAACCCCCAACCCCCACCCCCACCCACCCACACTTCCAACCCCTACCCCCACCCCCCACGCACCCCGCCCCCCACTGAACCCATGGCTCCTGGCCCGTGGCTTTTCAGCTGACTTTAAAGGGCCCCAGTGCATGCCCGGGCCCTCCGCCCGCTCCGCCCTCCGCCCTTCCAGCTCCGCCCACTCTCCTCTGGCCCATGCTCCCACTCTCCATCCCCTTGACCTACCCCTCATGGACCCAGCTCCCTACCCCTTACCCCTCACGCACCCATTCTTCATCCCTCGACCTGCAGGGCCATGGACCCATGGCTCCTGGCCCCATGTCTCCCCTCCGCCCCGACCCCCACCACCCACGCACCCGCTCCCCGCCCATCCGCCCTTCCCGCTCCGCATACATTCCCCTTGCCCAAGCCCCCCACGCACCCCGCCATGCTCCACGCCCACCCGCAACCCCCACCCCACTCCGCGCGCACCCTGCCCCGCCGCCTGTGCTTGTCATGGGCCCGCCCCCCACTGAACCCATGGCTCCTGGCCCCATTGGCTCATGGTCCACGGCCCATGGGTGTGGCTTCTCAGCTGACTTTAACCCCATGACTTTAGGCCCCAGTGCAAGCCCGGGCCCTCCGCCCGCTCCGCCCTCCGCCCTTCCCAGCTCCGCCTACCCCCCTCTGGCCCATGCTCCCACTCTCATCCCTCGACCTGCATGGCTGCCAATGCTGGTCCTATATATGGCCCCTGCTCCCCCCAACCCCCACCCCCATCCATACGCACCCTGCCACGCCCAACCCCCTGCCCCGCCGCCTGTGCTTGTCATGGGCCCGCCCCCACTGAACCCATGGCTCCTGGCCCCATTGGCTCATGGTCCACGGCCCATGGGTGTGGCTTCTCAGCTGACTTAAAGGGCCCCAGCGCAAGCCCGGGCCCTCCGCCCGCTCCGCCCTCCAGCTCCGCCTACCCCCCTCTGGCCCATGCTCCCAGTCTCATCCCTCGACCTGCATGGCTGCCAATGCTGGTCCTTTGTATGGCCCCTGCTCCACCCCAACCCCCAACCCCCA
>CAJNDS010000213.1:880160-960160 GCA_905221605.1 Symbiodinium natans | reverse complement strand
TGCCCTGGCGGAGGAAGGTGAGGTAGCCGAAAGGCAGAAATCGTCTTCAGGCGTGTAAGCGTTCCTTGGCGCAGTGTAGTGTACGGGCGCGCTCTCGTTTGAGTGATGCCAGATGCTTGGGTTAACGCCCGGGTGGACGGCGGATCTTGGACAGAGTTTGCGTAGCCGGCCCACTGCCGGGGACAGGGGGGAGCAGTGCCAGAGCGCAATGCCATGCTACAGCATGTGTTGGTACAGATGCTCGCCTCCCGGAAGGGATGGACAGCTTGTGAAGAGCGCCCAGCCTCCTGGCGGATGGCAGGCCGAGGGGGGTGCTGAAGCCAAGCTGTAGCCCTTAAGAGCCGGTTGCCCCGGTGCGTTGTCCCCCTACCCTGCATCCCACCTTGTGGATGTCAGGGCGGGCGGCAGGTGGGCAGAACAAGTTCATGCGACCTTATATATGCTTGAATCACCTTCTTCACGGTGCGTTGTCCCCCTACCCTGCATCCCACCTTGTGGATGTCAGGGCGGGCGGCAGGTGGGCAGAACAAGTTCATGCGACCTTATATATGCTTGAATCACCTTCTTCAGTTTAGGTTTTAGGGTTTAGGGTTGAGGGTTGAGGGAGCCGCGCAGCCCTGCTGCGCGGCTCTCGCCTGAGTGCGGCGCCCTATTTTTGGGTCAACACGACCAAACAACACAAATACAACATCTTATAGCACAACATATATACGCACATACACACATCAAATCATATCAATCAAAATTATCAAACATGTGTAATAGATATAAATATGTGTATATATAACACAATATATATATATATATGGAATTAATTGTATGTATGTATGTATGTATGTATGTATGTATGTATGTATGTATGTATGTATGTATGTATGTATGTATGTATGTATGTATGTATGTATGTATGTATGTAGAATATAAACCTTTGTGTAATATGCATATATGTATATACACACATTACAACATCACGATCTCAATCTTGTCTAAAGTGAGAGTTGTCTGCGGGTTGCGGGGCTCGTGCACTTGGATGGGTTGGGCGTGTGGCGCGCTTCCAAGGGCATCTGCATTCACGGTGTTCCACATTGCAAAACCGTTGAAGAAGGCCAAGCAACCGCGTTGTACGGATTTGCCAGGGTTCCTCAAGAAGGCCCCAATTCAACACGCAGGAGGGGTCTTGGTAGAGATGTTTACTTCAGACTCCGACCATTTGGGGGGAGCTTTGGCGTTTGAAAAATGTGGGCTGTTGGGATCGACCCCCCCAACCCCCCTCCCCCGGGTTCCTTGTGTTTGCGTGACTGCCCACCCTTCGTTCACCTTTTTGAGATGCCTGGCTCCTAAGCCCTGAAGCCTAAACCCTAAACACGAGACCTCGATACCTCCTGAACCGGAGGCCCTAAAACCCTAATTCCGAGAAAATGGACGGGTGCGCTTGCGGCCCAAAAAGATCACGCAGGGAACTCGAGCCTCAACCCTCTAAGCCCTTTGAAGCCCTGGAGCCTAAACCCAAACTTCTAAACCCTAAAACCTTTCTGCGCCCTGCAGCCTTCTAAGCCCTAAAGCCTGCTAAGCGTCAATCCCGCTAAGCCCTAAACTCTTGTAGAGTTTAGGGTTCAGGGGTTAGGGTTTGGGGTTTAGGGTTTAGGGTTTAGGGTTCAGGGTTTAGGGTGAGCCTAAGCCCTGCTATACCCTTACAACAGCTTTGAGGAGGGTCCGGTAATAAAGTCGTTCTGCACGTCGACGATGATCAATGCCTGGGGCTGGGGACCAGGGTTTCAAGCCCTAAGCTGCTGGACCCTGAACTTAAACCACCAAGCTGAGTCTGCCACACCCCAATCCCAAACATTTTTGGTCATCCCTTCGGATCTTAGGGTTCAGACGGAGGCGCCTCAACCCAGAACCCTAAACCCCAATCTTGCAAGGGCATTCCCCCCTCCACACTCGCCCCCCGGGCTTTTTCGCCCTTGAGTACTGTGGCATTTAGGGCTGCGGTTTAGGGGTTTAGGGGTTTAGGGTTTAGGGTTCACGCAGAAGTTCGTGGTTTTGGGGTTGTACTCTCTGAGGCAAAAAAAACAACTTGGTACCGCAGAGACGACAGGAGCTGCGCGTTTTTTGGATCTAGATTCCGGCACATGCTGTAGGAGATGAAGATGAGCTAGAAGCAGCGGAGGAGGCTAGGGTTAGGGTTCGGGTTTAGGGTTAGGGTCTAGGGTCTAGGGTTTGGGGTTTGGGGTTTAGGGTTTGGGGGATTGGGTGGTTTGGCTCTAAGCATGGCAGCTTCGTGACGTTCTTGGTGCGAATCTGCTGCTGCCCAGGCTGGTACAGCCTGCGACTGTTGGAGCTATCTCTACAGCAGTGTACGCGCCATGCCCAACCCGAAAAAAACCCTAAGCCCTGAACCCTGAACCCTAAAACCTCAACCCTAAACCCCAAACCCTAAACCCTAAGTCTAAACCCTAAACCCTAAACCCTGAACCCCCCACCCCCCCCCCCCCCCCCCCCCCCCCCCCCCCACCCCCCCAGAGCTTGGGGGAAAGGAAACCTAGGCTTTGAGGATGGGCCTCGGAGCCTTTGGCTTTGGCTTCAGCCAGCTTCAGCACGTCATAGCCCAAGATGTAAATCAGGCAGCGAACCCTGAACCTCTAAGAACCCTTCGAAGTGCAGCGTCTGAGAGAAGGTTTGGGGGGTTTAGGGTGCCAGGTGTGCTGATTGGACGGATGTTCAGTGACACTGTGGGCAGATGGATGGAAGTCATGGCACTCAGGCGCTCACAGATGAGGGTTTAGGGTTTAGCCGATTCGGTCCCATGATGTCGAGAGATAGACGGCCCATCTTGGCGACCCTTGTAACAGATGGATGCTGCTGGCAGTCAGCCTAAACCAAGACCTGAACCCCACACCTGAAAGCCGTCCAAATCCAACCTCAAAACCCGCAAGGAGCCTAGCCACTGCAATGCTGAAGCCTGGTACCTCCCGTGCCACCAGACAGCTCTGAAGCCCCTAAAGCCCGTAAAGCCTTAAAAACCTGAATCCCTTTACCCCAAGTCGCCCGAGTTCCCAAACCCCTGAAACCCTACATTCCCTTCCCCCCCCCCCCGAGTTTGTGCATAAGCCCGAGATCCCTAGACCCCGCAAGCCCGTGAACGCCCTGTTGTTGCAAAGGCCTCAGGAAGGCACGAAGTTCGTTGACACCAATGGAGCCGTCCCTAAAAGGTGGATTTGAGGTTTATTGGGAGTAGGGTTTAGGGTTTTGGGTTTAGGCCTTCAGGGTTCAGGGTGGCCAGGTGGCCAAGAAGGGTTTTGGGTTCAGGATCTGTGGGGCTTTTGGTTTGGGGGGTTGAGAGCTCAGGGTTAAGGTCCTGGCTTAGGGTTTCGCGACTTTTGGCAGAACAAAAAAGTTCTGAACGCCCGCAGCCCCCAACCCAACACAGGATCCTTCTATGCGTTGGCTTCTAAATTGAAGGCCTGAAGCTTTGGAAGATGGAGGGCTTGGGGTTTATGTGAGGGTCCACGCGCCCTGGAACACATATGATAGTAGAATCGTGAGAAAATATTCTGCTATAGTATTGCAATAATTTATAATATACAAACATAATATAAGAATAACAAAACATAATATAAGAATAACAAAATACTAGTACAATCTTCCACTATTTTTCAAAAATCTGAAACAGGCATGTACTATAATAATCATATTATATTAATATACAGCCATGGATAGCCAAGAGGCTTGTCCATGTCCAACGTGGCGTGCATGGTTGCCATGTCCGAATCGGTGAAGGCTTCCCCTCGGCAGCAGATAGGGTTTAGGGTTAGGGTTTAGGGTTTAGGGTTTAGGGTTTAGGGTTTAGGGTTTAGGGTTTAGGGTTTAGGGCTTAGGGTTTAGGGTTTATGGGTTAGGGCCATAGGGCATAAGGGCCAGAGGGATTGTCGGTCAACTACTCTGCGAAAACGCGCAAGCCTGGACCGACTCTAGCAGCAGCCTGGCTACTTGGGGGACAGGGGTTTAGGGTTTAGGGTTTAGGGTTTAGGGTTTAGGGTTTAGGGTTTAGGGACACAAGCCCCCCAAAAAAGGGCACATGACAAGTGTAACGAGCACTTTCATGGGAATATTCTGGCGTTCGGGAGGTAAAGCCCAGACACCATAACTACAGCAAGTCGGGTGAAAAGTAGGGGAACTATGGTTGTAACCTTATTTAAGGTACTTAGAACCCCACTTGTACGTACCCATGAACCTTCAAGTACACCCCCAAGCCCTAAACCCTAAACCCTAAACCCTAAACCCTAAACCCTAAACCCTAAACCCTAAACCCCAAGCCCCTGAACGCCTGGGGCACCCGGGCCGGGGAAGGCATCTTGCATCAGGGCTTTTAGCTCCGTGACCTGGCTTGGGGGGACGTTTAGGGTTTAGGGTTTAGGGTTTAGGGTTTAGGGTTTAGGGTTTAGGGTTTAGGGTTTAGGGTTTAGGGTTTAGGGTTTTAGGAACTACGGGCTTTGGGGGATTCAGTTTGTTCCAGGGTTTAGGAGTTGAGCTTTCGGCTTTCCGGGCTTAGAAGCGTTTAGGGATGCGGGTGTATAGGGTATAGGTTTGTCCCGCGTGCATGTTGTTAACGAAAGGGGAATCCGGGCCCACGGGAAGTCCCAGAACTTCGCATCATTGAAGACTACTGAGAGCAACAAAAACAGGCACGGACTTGGTAGAACTGCTGTGGAGCTGCAAATAGCTGCGCCATGCAGGTTTGTTGCACAAGTCCTGTTGCTTTCAGGCTTAGCATCAGGCCCCCAAACTGTGTGAGAGGACCGCGTTTCAAACCGATGTTGAGCAAAACGCCGTAGCAGGAACGAATGTGTCGTCGCAGGAGCGGGCTCCAACAAGTTTGCTTTCGCGAGCACGGTGAGACAGGGCTTAGGGTTTAGGGTTTAGGGTTTAGGGTTCATATAGGGTTTAGGGTTTAGGGTTTAGGGTTTACCCACTCCCCTCCCCTCCACCAACCCTCCTCTCCTTGCCCCCCTCCCCCTGAAACGGACCCTGTGAAATCCCATGGAGCACCTCAGACTCCCCAATCAAGTACCCCTAAACCCTAAACCCTAAACCCGAAACCCGAAACACCAAACCCTAATTAAACCCTAAACCTGGGGCGGGGCTCTACCATCATTTGCAGGCCTCTACTAAGACAGAAATGCTCGCCGGGTAACGGGGCTTGTAACGGAAACTGTAACGGAAAGGAGCGGAGCTGTAACGGACTTGCCGCGAAGCTGTAACAGAGCCGTATCGGAAGGCTGCAACGGAGCGCTACCGGCTGTAGCGATGCTGTAACGGAAGCTGTAACGGAGCCGTAGCAGAAGCAGCAACTTGATAACGGACATGTAACGGAACTGTAACGGAGCTCTGCAACTGAGCTGTAACGGGAGCTGTCGCGGAGCTGTAACGGAGATGTAACGGAGCTGTGTAACTGAGCTGTAACGGAAGCTGTAACGGAGCTGTAGCGGAGGTGCATCGGAGCTGTAATGGAGCTGTAACGGAGCTGTAACGGAACTGTAACGGAAGCTGTAACGGAAGCTGTAACGGAGCTGTAACGGAGGTGCAACGGAGCTGTAACGGAGCTGTAACGGAAGCTGTAAAGGAGCTGTAACGGAGGTGCAACGGAGCTGTAACGGAGGTGCATCGGAGCTGTAACGGAGCTGCAACGGAAGTGTAACGGAAGCTGTAACGGAGGTGTAATGGAGGTGCAACGGAGCTGTAACGGAGCTCTAGTGGAAGCTGTAACGGAGGTGCAACGAAGCTGTAACGGAACTGTAGCCGGTGCTGTAACGGAGCTGTATCGGAGGGCCCACGGGGGGCAGCGCAAATCCCATAGTAAATGATGGTAGAGCCCACCCCCAACCCTAAACCCTTAACCCAGAACTCCTTGGGGCCTAAGGAGCCCTATCTCGTTGGCCCTCCAGAACCCCCGGAAGGTCAGCCTCCAAGAAGCCGTTGCCATTGTGGTCGTACTTCCTGGGCTCGGCTTACGGAAGGGTTTAGGGTTTAGGGTTTAGGGTTTAGGGTTTAGGGTTTAGGGTTTAGGGTTTAGGGTTTAGGGCTTGGGGTCTGGGGTTTAGGGTGTTTAGGGTTTAGGCTTCGGTCCCCAGAGCCTCAGGCGCCTAAACCCCCAAGCTCTGCACCTCAGATGGCTGCCTCCATGCAAGCTAACCCTAAACCCTAAACCCTAAACCCTAAACCCTAAACCCTAAACCCTAAACCCTAAACCCTAAACCCTAAACCCTAAACCCTAAACCCTAAACCCTAAACCCGACACCCTAAACATGCAGCTCCCCTGAGCCTGGCAGTGAGCCTCAAGGGCTTAGAGCCCAACAAGGGCCAAGAGTTGAGGGTGCTGAGGGTATGGGGTTCAGGGTTTAGGGTTGGGTGTTTAGGGTTTAGGGTTTAGGGTTTAGGGTTTAGGGTTTAGGGTTTAGGGTTTAGGGTTTAGGGTTTAGGGTTTAGGGTTTAGGGTTTAGGGTTTAGGGTTTAGGCTTGTCTTGCCACAGAAAAAGGGGGGGGGGTTGTGGCTGTGGGCTTTCGCAGGAGGGAGCCAAGGTGCTTGAAGATCTCCTCTGTGAGGTAGTGGGGCTTGTTGGATGCCAGCAGAGAGCCGACTCGAACCTGCGCAAATGCCGTGGGCTTGGGTCTCATGATGGCCAGGATTCCTGCAAGGCCGTGGCCCTGAAGAACCCCTGAACTCGTTCCCAAAATATGGGTGCTCTTAAACCCTAAAGTCGCTCTTAAACCCTAAAGTCGCTCTTCCGGGTTTTGGGGGGTTGAGATTTCTCGGGCTTAGGGCGAAGTTTCCGGAAGGGGTTCTGGAAGTCGAGCGTTAAACTGGCTTGCTCTCGCCGGCGCCAGTCTGGTTCTCTTGGGGTTCTCAGGGCCACCTGCTTTCAAACAAGTTCAGGGCCTTAGGGTTTAGGCTGAGCTCGAAGCATCCCTAAACCCTAAACCCTAAACCCTAAACCCTAAACCCTAAACCCTAAACCCTAAACCCTAAACCCTAAACCCTAAACCCTAAACCCTAAACCCTAAACCCTAAACCCAAGCACTTCTCTCACGAGAAGCCAGCGCAAGTGGTCGGAGTTGGGGTGCTACGGGGCCCGGGGTGGGGCGGTGTAAAGGGTCACCCTCTGGCCCTACAAACCTTCAGTGCCCCAAAGATGCCGGAACTGCACTATGCTCCAAGCTCGTCCGAGCCCTGAACCCTGAGCCCTAAACCCTACACCCTAAACCTTAAACCCTGAACCCTAAACCCTTCTAAACCCTTAAATCCCATTTAGGGTACTTCCCCCCCTGTCCCGGAAGGGGTCTTGAGGAAGCGTCGGCCTTCCAAACATCAACCTGGCCACCCCGAAACCGACAGCCCTTGATCTGGCCCTAAACCCTAAACCCTAAACCCTAAACCCTAAACCCTAAACCCTAAACCCTAAACCCTAAACCCTAAACCCAGGGATTCCCCTGGTTCGCGTTGAGGGGTTGAGGGCCTTAGGGTTTGCCAGGGACTCAGGGTCCCTTGAGTTGGGACCCCATGTTGGAAAACTACCCCTGAAATCCTTGCCAATCCGGAACGCGCAAATCCCCGAGCGCCAAGACACCGAGGGCCCCAAGTGCCCGCAAAGCCTCGGTTCACGGGCCTGGTCCCTGAGTTCGAGCCCTGAACCCCAGAAGTCCCTAAGCCCTAAGCCCTAAACCCTAAACCCTAAACCCTAACAACTTAGAGCCAACCAAGATGAGGATCCTCAATCATCCTGGTTCTAATCAAAAGTCGCAATCATCGCACGGCATAGTAGTCATAGCTCTGATACTACTAGCTGTAATAGCAATAGCTGCAGTCGTAGTAAGAGTCGTACTAGTAGCAATGGTAGTATATCATAACTGAAAGAGTAGTCATAGTACTAGTGGGCTGTAGTGGCTCCAAAGACAGCCCGAATTGCCCGCCTCGCCCGTTGACGACGCCGAAGACTCACAGCAACCCATGGCTTCTTCGTGCGATGGGAAAGACCACGGTATCTTCGATCACTAAACAGCTGCCAGCAGGGCTTAGGTCTTAGAGCCTAAACCCTAAACCCTAAACCCTAAACCCTAAACCCTAAAACCCTAAAGGTCTTTGGTCTGCAAGAAGCAGGGAAAAGGGTCCGGGGCTGGGGTTTTCAGGGTGCAAGACTGAAAGGTTTGTTGAGGGGATGGCTGTAGGGAGCTTCAGGTTTTGGTGGCTGAGGTGCTCCGCATGTCAGGGTGTAGGGCCTAGATTTTCTTTGGGGCGGGTTGGTTGTTTCAGATGCTCAGCTAAACCACACATCTTCACGTCATCTTACAGTATGCTTGACAGCCGGGTATTCTATGCGGTTTCTGATATGGGATGGTCCGACTGGCTCTGTTCCAGCGAAGAAATCCCTTCAAAATCCGCAAACACTCTACGACGCCTGAACAAAGCAACCCCCCGACAATCAACCCTAACCCGCATATGAAGTAGGGTTTATATTCTTGTATCCCCAAAAGGACACCTAGTATATACACTCACTAATATAAAAAAGAAACCTTATGTACACTCACCAATAATAGTAATATAAACCCGGCTGCATATGCCCCCCATAATCTTGTCAACTCTTCCAACTCCCGAGAGAGGCCGTGCCAAAGATGAGCATGCTCATGACAGCAGTGGCCCATGGCTTCGGCAACTAAACCCTAAACCCTAAACCCTAAACCCTAAACCCTAAACCCTGATCCCTCCAGCCCCAACGTCCCACACTTTTGGAAACCTCGCCACAGAAGCTACGAAGCCCTCAAGCCCGTTCCCCTCAGGGCCACAGCCCATCGCAAAGCGGCGCGGGCCTGGGTGTAGGGTTTAGGGTTTAGGGTTAGGGTTTAGGGTTTAGGGTTTAGGGTTTAGGGTTTAGGGTTTAGGGTTTAGGGTTTAGGGTTTAGGGTTTAGGGTTTAGGGTTTAGGGTTTAGGGTTTAGGGTTTAGGGTTTCGGGTTTAGGGGTTTTGGGAGTGGCGAGCGGTCGGACCCTGGCTCTGACAGCTGCGCAGCATCTCAAGCACGACTTCGGAGGGTATTACTGAGGGGCCTTAAGTCTTTTCAATGGCATGCTCAGGGTTTAGGGTTTAGGGTTTAGGGTTTAGGGTTTAGGGTTTAGGGCTTGAGTCCGGCACATGGCGAGGGCATCCTCCGTGGGCACGTGCTTCGCGAAGAGCCGATGCATGGCCATCACGCGCTCCTTTCGGCCGGAGGGTGCAGGGTTTAGGGTTTAGGGTTTAGGGTTTAGGGTTTAGGGTTTAGGGTTTAGGGTTTAGGGTTTAGGGTTTAGGGTCCCCATAAGCCTACTTGGAGGTTCCTGGGGGTGCATAGAGGTGGGCTTTTGTGTAACCTAACCATGGTGAAGTAGAACCCTATTTCGGGTGCTTATAGCCCTACTTGTAAGTGCCCATGAGCCTTCAGGTAAAGTCGCTCCTTTCGGTCCCCAAACGCTAAGACCCTGGAAAGGCCTAAGCCGTGAGAAGAGAGGAGGGGCCTAAGTGGGTTTAGGGTTTAGGGTTTACGGCTTACGGTGGATAGCCTGAGATGCTTTTGGGGCGGCAGGGCTGCGGGTTTAGGGTTCGTTTTCTCAGAGGTGGCCCTGTTACGGTTCTCCTCCCCGCCTTCAACTAGGCCCCCCAGGAAGTAACCTAGTAAACCCTAAACCCTAAACCCTAAACCCTAAACCCTAAACCCTAAACCCTAAACCCTAAACCCGCCCGCCCCCCCTCAAAGCTCTATTGGGGTAGGCGGGCGCAGTCGAGCGCTCAGCGAGACCAGAACAGGCTCTGCTGGGCTGCAGAGCCTGCCAACCGCACCCCTGAGGGGTCGCCAAGCTAGAGTCGCCTGGCATAGTCCCTATTAGATATATTATAACCCTAAAACCCTGGGGGGGCATCCTTTGCCTTTAAAACTGCCCTGACCTGGCCCTGGCCTGCCCTGACCTCCCTGGCCGCCCTGGGCCGCCCTGGCCTCCCTACCTGGCCGCCCTGGCCTCAGCCTGGCCGCCTCCTCCGGACGGCCCCCTGGTTCCTGGCCGGCCTGGCCTCCCTGGCCTCCCTGGCCTCCCTGGCCTAGCCTGGCCTAGCCTCCCTGGCTGCTTATCTGGTGACGGCCCCCTGGCCTCCCCCGGAGCGCGCCAGACCAGGACACCCGACACTTCGAAGCCCAGACATCCCCTTCGCAACAACCAGTGCCGCCCCAAGCTGCAACCAAGCTACAACCTATTCACGCCTGAGTTTTTCTATGAGAGGGCCCTTCGGCCCAGACCGTCCCCTTCGCAAAAACCTGAAAGGGGCATCCTTTGCCTTGTGAGGCTCCTTCGGCCGCAAATGTCCCAAGCGCTCTCAATCTTCCAACCGAAGCGTCCTCTGAACTGTTCGATGTTTGAGTTATGAATGGTTGGCTTGGCTTGGGCTGGCTCCGGTTTGGTTTCGCAGTGAGTTGTGATTGGGTGGCCTTGGGGTGGGCATGTCTTCACACAACTGCGTACAGCTGACCCGTGCTACACCCTAAACCCTAAACCCTAAACCCTAAACCCTAAACCCTAACTAAACCCTAAACCGGCAGCTCCTTGTTCCGGGTCGCATTGAACTTGTCATCCCAGAAGCTGCAACCTGATGACCCCCCCGCCCCCAGCCCGAAACATGAGGCGCATTCGGGTTTAGGGTTTAGGGTTTAGGGTTTAGGGTTTAGGGTTTAGGGTTTAGGGTTTAGGGTTTAGGGTTTAGGGTTTAGGGTTTAGGGTTTAGGGTTTAGGGTTTAGGGTTTAGGGTTTAGGGTTTAGGGTTTAGGGTGTAGGGTCCAGGGTTTAGGGGTACTTAGAAGTAGGGTTCTGAGTACACTCAGTTTGGTTATAAGTTGTAGCCATAGCTGCCCGCCTAGAACCCTATTTAAAAGTACCCATGAACCCTAAACCCTAAACCCTAAACCCTAAACCCTAAATCTCCAAGTACAGCGGTAAGCCTTTGCTGCTCTTGAGGATGCACACTGGCTCCATTCAGGGTTTAGGGTTTAGGGGTTTAGGGGTTTAGGGGTTTAGGGGTTTAGGGGTTTAGGGGTTTAGGGTTTAGGGTAGTTTAGGGTTTCCTCAAGTTCTATGTTGCCATGCACACTCTCCACGCTGTGAGCAAGTGAAGGGAGTATCAAGCCATACAACCGCGCGAAATCCATAGGCCCTCAGACCCCCCGTTTACACAGGCAGCCGTAGGTCAAAGCTTCAACCACACACGTTCAGCGCAAGGACTGTTGGGGTTTCAGTTCGAGTGTTCAGGGCAGTAAGCTCGACCTCCAGGAACACCAAATCCTACAAGCTAGTCTACCATTTGCATAAGAACCCGCAACAACATAAAAGATAACAATCCCTATATTGCCCTTCCAAGGAAGAAAATCTTTGCTAGCAACCCCCCCCCCCCCCCACCAATTTGAAGGCCTCAACGAGCCAACCTCCGCCTAGGGTTTAGGGCTGACTTGGATCCAGGTATAGCCCATAGGTTTAGGGAGTGAGGGTTTAGGGTTTAGGGTTTAGGGTTTGGGGTTTATATAGGGTTTAGGGATGCTAAACCCAGGGCCTCTCCCGCGGTCAGTCTTCTCATCATACTCGACATTGCCAGCTGCCTGGGCAGGCTTGCGCTGCCAGGTTCTGATCTCAAAGCCCGCCTAAGGGTTTAGGGTTTAGGGTTTAGGTTTAGGGTTTAGGGTTTAGGGTTTAGGGTTTAGGGTTTAGGGTTTAGGGTTTAGGGTTTAGGGGTAGGGTTTAGGCCGGCTGAAAAGCCCAACAAAGTATGTCTCGCCCATAAGGGTTTAGTTGAAGGTGATGCGGGAGTTTAGGGTTCATGGGATAGAAAAGAGAGAAGTGAGACCCCCCTAGAAAGGGCCCTCATCCCAGGAGCCATTCTCTAGCCTTGTCTCTTTATGTTTGTACTTCTCTTGGCTGCACTTAGCAGGGTAGCTGCCTTGTTAAGAAACCCAATAAACCCAAAAAGGCTAAGGATGTAAAGTTACAGTAAAGCACCACAGAGTTATATGGGGGTATAGGATATTACCCTCCTTATATCCCTAAAGTTGAGCGCGCACGCGACGCAACCCCTAAAGCAAAGGGTTGGCTTGGAGCTTCGCCGGAGGGGGGAATTCGGGAGCTTTCAGGGCTCAGGGGTTTAGGGATTTAGGTTTTGAGGTCCTTTCAAATGATCTCAGCGCAGTAGGCTGAGCTTTCTGCAGTCTCTCGTCACTTCCTGTGTTTTGGAATCCCTTGTTGCAGGGGCCCTGAAACCTAAATCGGCCCGAGTCTTCAGTACCTCGGCCCTGGGCCCCCAAACCCCAAACCCTCGGGTCTATGAAGCCCTAAGCTTGAATAGGTTGGGCTGCCTTCAACAACCCCCAAACCTGCCAAAAACCCCGAAAACCCCAAAACCCTAAACCCCTCAACCCCTAAACCCTAAACCCTAAAGAACCCACAAACGCAGAGGCTCCCTGCACAGAAGGCAGCGATGTTCGAGATTCCAGAAAGCTCATCCACTGACACCTGCAAGCTGCGGTGTTCAGGAATTAAGTTGTTTCTTGAGTTGCTTTTGGGTTTAGGGTTTAGGGTTTAGGGTTTAGGGTTTAGGGTTTAGGGTCTCGATTTTTTCGGGCTCAATGTGGCGTGGTGTTTTCAGGGTTGGGCTTTTCGATTTGTGAAGGGGTTAGGCGGGTTAGGGCTTGAAGATGTAGAACGCCGGGAGGCATCGGGTTCGCTCCTAAACCCCAAGCCCCACACCCCTAGCACCCGACTCGAGCATGCTTAACGCCCTATTTCAGGTGTAGGGTTTATAGGGAAAAACACAGGCAACTCTCAGTTGTTGCCTCTCCGGCAGCCTCTGCGTGCCAAGTGCACGTCGAGGTCCTCGGCTTGGGTTTTGGGGGGAGTTTCGGCCGAGGTCTTCAGGACTACTATTTGCTTAAGAACCGTCCCCCAAAAAGGTAAAGATAACAATCGCTCCCCTCCCATGTACCAGGATTCGGGTTCAGGAGAGCTTTATGTTTGACCTTTGGGTTGAGAGGCTATCGGAGTAATGGTCTCATCCATCTTCTCCAAACCGGAAATCCGAATATTGCGACCTCTTGCTTTTTCGGCCCCTGGAAGGGTTCTAGGATGACGGGGGGTGGTAAATGTAAGGGAGGCAGGCCTGAGTTGAGGGATTCTGAGCACGAAGCTTTAGGAATTGGGGGGTTCAGGGCCCTCTTACTCAAAGGGCTTGAGAGAAGATTGACGTGTTGGGTGCTTCGGGTCGGGTTTGGAGGCTTCAGGGCTCTCAGTCAGGTCCTAGGGTCCCCTAAACCCTGAACCCTAAATCTACACCCCAAACACTGAACTCCAAACCCCAAACCTCAACCCTAGGCCCTAGACCCTAAAGCCTAAACCTGAATAAAACAAAGTCCCAAACACAAAGCCTTCAACATCTTGCTCCAAGGGCACCCATTCGGGGCGGAGCAATTGCCACCGGCCTCCTGGGGAACTGTGACCATTCAGAAGGGTTAGGGTTTAGGGTTTAGGGTCTAAGGTCTAGGGTTTATGAACCCCTCCGCGTCGTGAGGCTTTCTCTGTTCCGTACTCTTGGGTTGAGGGTTAAGGGCACAGGGTTGCAGTTCTTGCTAGTGATGAAGCCCCTGTTTGTACCGATGTTATATCTTTTTAAAGTGCTTGTCGAGATTTGGAAATTTCATCACAACAGACTGATCTTTGCATTCCATTTCGCGTTTCTTAGTTTGGAGTGAAAGACTTTCGTGTTCCCTCATCTTCCTGAAAAATTCTGTTTTAGTTCCTTCCCTCTCCATAAACCTCAAGAAGGGCTTTTTGGGCTTTGACCCAAAACCCTAAACTCTAAACCCCAAACCCTAAACCCTAAATTCTAAACCGTAAACTCCAAACCCTCCTTTTCAAGCCATCTGCCCAAAGCTCCTCTGCGGTACACTCCTGGCTCTTGTTCGACCACTTCTGGGAGGGGCAGCGACCTTTGGGTTCAGGGTTTAGGGTTCAGGGTTTAGGGTTTCGGGTTTCAGGTTTCGGGTTCAGGGTTCAGGGGTTAGAGTTGAGGGGCGGGGAATTGTGGGGGGCTTTCAGGGTTTGCCACCGCCTTCTCTCTCCATGTTAGCCTCACTTTTACAAGCCCCCCCCCCCCCTCCCTCCCCAAAAAAACCATCCCTCCCTGTCCCGGCGATTGAAACGAGAAAGTCAGGGGCCCTTAAGGGCTTCAATTTAAGGAAGCCATGCAGCTACCACGGGCGACTAAACATCTCAAAAGTCCATAAACATATGGCCATTGTTACAGGTCAAGTGCACATAAGCGACGGCACACAGTGCTAGCAGCCATAGCCTCACGGCAGTAGGACCACCGGAAGCGCTGAAGCAGGGGTAAGTCAACATCCCTAAGACCTTCGACCCCCCCCCCACCCCCCACCCGCCCCCCTCCCCAACGATTGGGCCTTTGTGAGCCCCTTTTGCTCTTCGCGGTTCACTGTCTGGGGCCCGGAAAGAGAGAGATGCTGGGGTGGGCACCTGGCAAGCTGTACCTGACGAGTGGCTTGGGGATGAGGGTTGGGAACCTTACTTTGGGGGTTCATGGGTACTTCGAAGTAGGGTTCTATGTTGGTTCTAACCTTTTTTGGGGCACTTACAAGCCTGCTTCTTGATAAGTAGTACTACAGAGACCCTCAAAGTAGATTTCGGGCTTAGGGCAGGTCTGGGGCTGGTTTCAAGCTTGGCTTTTCGGGCTACGGTGCAGAACTTTGGAGGTTTAGGGTTTAGGGTTTAGGGTTTAGGGTTTAGGGTTTAGGGTTTAGGGTTTAGGGTTACGGGTTAAGGGTTTAGGGTCTAGGTTTTGGGCTTATGGCCGGCAATGTACCTCGGCTAACTCTCGACGAAACAGTCTTGACATCCAATCCGAACGCTTCTCCTGAGCAGAACGATATTTGCCCCACGAAATGGGGTTTGGGGTTCGGCTTGGGATCATGGTTCAGGGTGTAGTTTACGGTATTGCTCAACATGTCCTCAATCTCGCCAGGCCTCGCGCAACTGCAAACCCTCTACAACCTAAACTCTGTATTTAGCCCCCTGGCTGTGCAAGCCACATACTTGAAGGGCTTAAGACTCGTGCCCCTAAGGTTGCACCCCTAAAGGTTTCCCTTAATATAGAATAGTCCGAATATGGCCCTTATACTACCTCAAGGATCTTGAAACAGTCCCCACACCCAAGGGTACCACCTGAGGGGTCCAAGCGAGCTTATGGGTAAAGAGCCTGGGGATTGATGTGGGTTTCGGCTACATACAGGGTAGGCTGTGAAATCATAAGCCCTGAACTGAACTCGAAACCCTCAAAAGGAAGTCTCAATGAGTTTTAAGTGATGGAAGAAGCCGGCCGGAACAGAGCATCAGGGCGTAGGGTTTGCATAACACCCCCAGGAGAACACACTTCACGACAGACACCAGTGTGCCAAAGACCGTTGTTGGCTTTAATCCTACTTGGAGGTTCATGGGTACATGCAAGTAGGGTTGTGTGTAGGATAGCTGTGTATTCTTCATGTCTTCGGGTACTTAGAACCCTACTTATAAGAAACTCTAAACCCTAAACCCTAAACCCTAAACCCCAAACCCTAAACCCTAAACCCTAAACCCTAAACCCTAAACCCTACTTATATGGCGCACCAGTATGACTCTTTGTACTTCCACATCGTCTGATCCCTCGGCGGGGCCACATGTGGGCTTGGCATGGCTTTTCTTTTGTTGTGTAGGGTTTGGGGTTTAGGGTTTAGGGTTTAGGGTTTAAGGGTTTGGGGTTTGGGGTTTGGGGTTTAGGGTTCAGGGTTCAGGGTTCAGGGTTCGGGATGGACCGGGTCTGGGGTTTTAGGGGGGAAGCAGAGTTCCTACCCAAAGGGGTTCTAAGGGGAGGCAGTTCTACCAAGACCCAAGATACAAGAAGGGTGCCCTTTGTGGTTAAAAGGGGGCACCCTAAGTCCTAGATAAAGGGCATGCTAGAATCCTCTCTTGGGCTCGTGGGAGTTTGGTTTCTTTAGCTCCTCCCCCTTTCGCCCAGCGAAGAAATAGACCTGCTCGAACAGACCCCACTTTTCTGCTCTTGAAAGGGTGGAGGATTGGATTAACCCGAAACCCGAAACCCTAAACTAGGGCTTTTCGGATGTTGGCAGTTGTGGACGTCCGGCTTTAGGAGGCCGTGCCTCAAGCAGGTCGTTTCAGATTTTGTTGGGCTGGGGGGGGGGGGGGGGAGGTTAGGGTAGACAGTGCAAAGTTGAAGGATCCATAACCCCAGATGTTATAAAGGGTCTGGGTTCAGGGTCAGGGGTTTAGAGGGTTGAGAGTTTCGGATTCGTGTAGCCCCAACTCGGAAAGCTTCTAGTCAAGGAGGCGCTCTAGGGCATAGGGCTATGCAGGACCCAAGAGTAACCTAGGAATGAAAAGGGCGCCCGTTTTGGTTTGAAGGGGCTTAGAACAAGGGAACCTAAACCCTGAAAAAAAGGCAATCGGGGCCTACTCTGGGTCCTAGCTGGGGAGGTTGAGAGGCTTCGAAGTTCAGTCCCCTTAAGCCAACCCTAAACCCTAAACCCTAAACCCTAAACCCTAAACCCTAAACCCTAAACCCTAAACCCTAAACCCTAAACCCTAAACCCTAAACCCTAAACCCTAAACCCTAAACAGAACCTTTGCATAAACCGAACTTCGGGTTCAGGCGCAAACGGCCCGGGACCCCGACTGCTGCTGGCATCCGACCATGTAGCCTTGCGAGGGCTGGGTTGGACTAGGGTTTAAGGTCAATGTCACACCCGAAGCTGAGACCCTAAACCCTAAACCCTAAAGCCTAAACTCTAAACCCTAAACCCTAAACCCTAAAACCCTAAAACCCTAAACCCTAAACTTCCACCTCTATCCGAGACCAGCAACCCTACATCCTAAGCCGGAAGCCACTGTAGAAACGGGCCCGACTGCAACTGCTACCGTCCCGGCTTACATGTGCTACCCCGCACCCCTCTAGACCCTACAGGCCCTTAAAAGCCCTGGGTCCTAGAAAGCCCAATAAGCCGTGAAAACATATAAAGCTCTACTAGGATTGCTCTTAAAACCCTATGAAAAATGTTCCTGAATCTGATCCTCTTAAACCCAATAAGGGCAAAACAGAATGTCCCAAAGGCCTACCTAGTCGATAAGCCCTACAAGCCGAGAGGCCATACTTGTCCCACCAATTCTCCTTGCAGTCGGGGACCGTGCACCTCGCATCGCCAATCAGGCTTCAGGGGCAGGGGCGGCCGATGGGGGGGGGGGAGGGGGGAGGGTTGGGGGGTTTGAGGGTTGAGGTCGGAAAAACTTTAGGGTTTAGGGCTTCGGGTTTAGGGTGTAAGGCTTCGAGGCTTGGTTTAAGGAATCAACTTGGTACCTGCTGCTGGTTCTGTGATAGGAAAGCCTATAACCCTGCAAGGGGGAGGTACCTGCGGGTTTGGAGGGTTTAGGGTTTAGGGGTTTAGGGGTTTAGGGGTTTAGGGGTTTAGGGGTTTAGGGGTTTAGGGGTTTAGGGGTTTAGGGGTTTAGGGGTTTAGGGGTTTAGGGTTTAGGGTTTTGGGTTTAGGGTTTAGGGTCCCACAAGCTCACCCTCCTTAGTCTGCTATCTCAGGCTACAGCCTCTGCGGACGATCTTCAACGTGCCCTTCTGGACTTCACAACTACTTGGTCTTCGGACCCGGAACTTTCTAAGGCGCAGCTCGCATAGATCCCCTCCAAAGCGGAAGCCTGACGGCCCTATTGAACTCCCCCAAAAAAGCCCTTGAGAACATGCCAAGCATCGCGACAAGCTCACTTCACCCTCCGGACCCTGCCTAAGGGTTTTGAGCAAGCTAGAAACTCTTAGCAAAACATGGAATGGGCTTGAACTACTGGGTTTGCTCAAGTTCCTAGAGGTAAACCCAACCTCAACCTCGCAAAACCCTGAACCTCTGAAACGTCCGGCGCCCGAAGCCCGAAGCCCTAAACCCTACCCCTAACATAAACCAATGTAATGTCATAAGTACTCCAGGACAAGATGACTTTCTAAGCCCTGAACCCTAAACCCTAAACCCTGAACCCTGACCCGCCATGAATGCACTTGTGGTTTAGGGTTTAGGGTTTAGGGTTTCGTGTATACTTAAAACATTGTGTTCAACCCTGGGGGCGAAGCTGCCCATAGTCAAATTGGACGAAGTGGCCGAATTGACCCTGGCCTTGGCCCAGGTCTCTCTGAAGATTTAGGGGGTTTAGGGTTTAGGGTTTAGGGTTTAAGGTTCAGGGTGTAGGGTTTAGGGTTTAGGGTGCTGAGCTTCAAGGCTGAGGATAGTTTGTCTCTGCCTAGACAACTCAAAAGAAGAGGCTGCAGCCATATTGGGGCAGCTATCTTAAGGTTTAGGGTTTAGGGTCTATGGGGCGTGAAGGACACCCCCTCTCCCCCCCTCCTCACTCGGCCCCCTGATGCACTCAGCCACGTGCGGACGGCATAGGTCGAGGGCCTGGGCCCGCGTAGATGTTGGGCGCGTTTCTACACCTATGGTTTGGGGTGCAAGATTGCAACGTAGGAGCCGAGCCTGACTCATAAAGCCCGGCCGTGTGAGAATGCTCGAGTTGAAAGGAGGGTTTAGGGTTTAGGGTTTCGGGCTCAAGGTTCTTTAAGGTTTTGGGGTGTTGAGGATTTAGGGTTTCGGGCAACTTCCATGCGGAGTCACGACGAACAGACCTCACTCTCCCAAGAGCCTTAGCCCTAAACCGTAAACCGTAAACCGTAAACCCTAAACCCTAAACCCTAAACCCTAAACCCTCGGTTAGGGACTGCAGGAACTTCGGATTTGGGATTCGCATCTCTGCGAGGTCCTTCTTGATGAGGGATTCCACTCTCCAGGTCAGCTACGAGGTGGGCCCTGAGTTTTAATCTCATCCCACACCTAGCCGGGGTTTAGATAGTTTAGGGTTTAGGGTTTAGGGTTTAGGGTTTAGGGTTTAAGGTTTAGGGTTTAGGGTTTAGGGTTTAAGGCCTGGGCAAGCTTAGGCAATAAATGTCTTGGATGCCTCACGAGCCCGGAACCACCCTAAGCCCATGACAATCTTCTTAGGGAGTCTTGATGTCCCCTTTTTAGTACCTATAAGGACCGGTAAGGTCCAGGATCAGGTGTTTTTGCCGCCCTTCTTAAGGCAACGGCGGATTGAAGACGGTCACGTTGTAACCTTGGCCGAACTGAGATGTGCATCGGCCCACGCGAGACCCGAGACTCTGAACCCTTTGAACGGTTTTGGGTCGCCTAATTTCAACTTCGCGGGACTGCCAGGTTCTCACTATCCTCGCTCCCTCCCTCCCTCCCTCCCTCCCTGTCTCGCTCTCTCTGCTCTTTCTCCTTCTCCTTCTCCTTTCTCCTTTTTCTTGTTCTGCTCCTGGTTGCTCGACGCCTTCTTCTTCTGCAAGGTATGTTCGGAAGGGCCCTCCCCGCAACATCGCCTTGCCAAGGCACGGGTCAAAAGAACCCCCCCCCCCTTTCCCACCGTGTGTATGCCCGTGTGCGTGCCTTTGTGCTTAGACTGCTTGGACGGTGACATGGTTTTGGGCTTAGGGTTTACGGTTTAGGGTTCCCGCGAGCCAGGTTCGCGGAAGAAGTCGCTGCCTCATGTGAAAAAGCCTTCCTCTCCGAGTTTCCCGGCAAGTGCTGTGCGAGCGGTATCCTGGTCCTAAACCCTAAACCCGAAACCCCAAACCTTAAAACTTCTACCGTACTTACAGATCCCCCGAAAAGTCCCCCAATTTTATCTCGAGACTCACCCTCTTCGAGTAGAATTGTAGCATCAGGGTTTAGGGTTTAGAGTTTAGGGGTTAGGGTTTAGGCCTTGGGGCAGAAAAGCCTGTCTGGAATCGCGGTAACGTCGAGCAACAAAGGCCGTGATCCCAAGCCCCAAGCCCAAGCCTGTGACTATCTGCAACTCCGCACCTACTCTACTGGTTTAGGGTTTAGGGTTTAGGGTTTAGGGTTACTCAGGGTTCAAAAAGCCCTGGCAAAGGCCGTGTTTAGTTTGCAGTTCCAAGTTTCTAGGGTGTTTACACAGTATGTTCTGCTGGTGTTCGTACAGCATATTATGCATTTTCTACTTATTTGCACGTAGTAAGGAAGGGATCTATAGGGATCCCCATCACCCCTGACTTTAGGCTCAATCATGTCCGTTTGCCCCGCAAGATGTCTGGTGCGATGTTGGAATGCACGGCAGGGCCGGTAAACATGGACTACGGCACGTTTCTAAGTGCATCCCAGTCAAGCATGTGTTTGAGGCCAAACACGCAAACAACCTCGATGTTTCTGCGAATTTCCTGTATTTCTGACCCCGGCAGCATCAGTGCCTGCTCGTGCTGCTCGCGTTGTACTGAAAAGAACGCTGAAAACTCGAGGTTTTTACGCGCTGAACGTCTGCACTTTTCAGCCCGGCAGCTGGAAGTCCGTCTGACTGAACAGCTCTTTTGGCTTGACTTGGTCTTCGTATCGTCAACGATGCGAAGCGACAGCTGCCAGAAGCGCTTCGATGCCCGGATGCTGATTTCTTTCCTCATCATTCGCACGCACCGGTAACATGGAGTTTATCATCGTGCGGGCATGTGTGCTCCGGCCATTCGCATGCGCTACGAGCATGGAATCCAAAGCCAGAGACGCGTCGGAGGTGACGGGGCAAACGGGCACGATGGAGCCTGGATTTAGGGTTGACTGTTTAGGGTCTTAGGCAAGCTCAGGGTCTAATAAGGGTGTTCCAACTTACACACCGCCCCACAAAGACGTAGAACTCAACATGTGACAACCCCCCTGAGCCTCAAAGCCACAAGCCCAAAACCCTCGGCCATCGCCCCTAAACCCTAAAGCCGAAAGCCTAAACCCTAAACTCCAGGGTTACTCTAAACCCTAAACCCTAAACCCTAAACCCTAAACCCTAAACCCTAAACCCTAAACCCTAAACCCTAAACCCTAAACCCTAAACCCCAGGGTTGCAGGCCAAGCCACGCAAGATACGAGAAATGTTGTAGTGGCGTGGGCACATCTTGACAACCTCGCGGGTGTAGGCTTCAAGGTTCATAGGGTTGAGGATGGTCAGGGCTTCGGGTTTAGGGTTTAGGGTTAAGGGTTACTGGAAAAAGGTTTAGGGTCTAGGTTTGGGGTTTAGGGTTTGTGGGGCTTAGCTGAGGAGTTTGTCGGTTTAGGGCAAAGGGGAGTTTCAAATACCCCAGTGAGCAAAAAGTAAAAGTTTGGGTTTTATTCTTACACCCTTGACACCGCGGCACATCGTTCAGGACATGACCCTTGCATGAATGCCATGTGCATGTGGAGTTGAAGTGTTCATACCCAGGCTGCCTCGGTTGACCCTTTCACGGCCAAACCTGGTGTAGAGTGTCGGGCGATACACATTTTCCGTGAACCGCGTGAACACACCAGTTCTGGGCTTCTTAGGTGCTGGCTTGCATCGCTAAAACGTCGTGTTTGGGCAGGCTTCGCTTCGTGTGTCCGCTCAGCAAACTGCGGAGCTGTCTTCCCTTTTGAGCCTTGGGTGGTGCTAGTCAACCAGCGGCAGGAACCAGAACATGCGCAATGATCTCCGGCCAAGACCCCCTTGGTCTGCGCGGGCCTCGTTGTGCAAGTACCAGATGACCTGAGAACTGCACAGGGTGTTGGTGGCTCAGGGTTTGGGGCGCTTGGCATGGAACTTTTGGGTATAGGGTTCGCGGTTCGGTCTCTCAGAAGGGCATACCGGCTTCTCTAAGCACACCACACCCGTGGCCTGCCAAGCCCAAACCCCAAAGACCAAAAAACTCAAGGCAGCGGGACCCCCCTCGAACCTCGATGGAACAGGCTGGCCCAGGTCGCTCGCGCACCGCACGGGTTTAGGATTTAGGGTTTAGGGTTTAGGGTTTAGGGTTTAGGGTCCGAAACCCTAAACCCTTATTATGGAGTCCCTGCAAGCCGTCCGAGCAAGCCCCAAAAGAGACTCAAAGGCGCCAAAGTTTGCAGACGGCCCCCAGCCGTGGTAGGAAGGGATTCAGGGTTTAGGGTTTAGGGCTTAGGGTTTGGGGTATCGGGTTTAGGTTTTAGGGTGTCTGCAAAAGAGAGCCGTTGTCCAGATGAGTTCAAGCCTCAACCCTCAAGGGAAAGGGTTTGGTCGGCAGGGGATAGATGAGCAAGGTGAAGGCCTCGCACACAGGCCAGGTTCAAACTTTTGGTCTTGGATTCTTACAGGGGGGGGTGGGGCGGGGGGCGCGTAGGGTGTAGGGTTTAGGGTGTTTAGGGTTTAGGGTTTACATTCCCTATATCCACAAACTACAGCACAAAGCCAGCTAGGCAGCTCAAGCCCCAAATTCATCCCTAAACCGAAGGCTTACCTACCTACCTATACACACACACACACACAACCACACCGTGAACCCTTTCAAAGACCTCAACTGAACCCCGCCGATACTCCTCACTCCCTGTGTTTCAGGGGGTCTAAAGTTGGCCAGTTGGCCATTCTAGGGGATGGAGGGTTTGTATGTAGGGGTTAGGGGTTTGTAGGGGTTTAGGGGTGAGGGGTTTGGGGTTTAGGGTTCAGGGGGTATGTGTTTAGGGCACTGTGCCTCTTTGTTCGCTCGCGCTGCAACTTCACGCGACCAGGGAGTACCGCAGGCGTCGTTGTCTCTTGCGGACTCCAAGAATCAATGGCCAACCTTTTTCTCCTACGGACCCGGGTCGCAGCGGCCTGTCCCTGGTTTAGGGTTTAGGGTTTAACCCCGGTAAGTCGTAATTCCTAAAACCCCTCAACCTTGTGACTCAGTGACCATGTGGTTTTGGGTTGTTCTGGGCTTCTGGGCTGCGAGGGGAGTCTGGTGCATGGAAGATAGCCAGCTGTCTTGGTATGGGTATATGGTTTTTGTTTGGGCTTGGCAGGGCTTAGCTTTCGGGGGGCAAGCTTAGGCCCTGACTGCTATACCCTTAAAGCCTGTAACCTACAAGAAGCCTACAACTCTCAGTGGTCCCCGGGACCGTTGATGCTGAGCGACTCGATCAGTGGCTCCCTATCACCAATTTTCGCCGACGGAGTCACGACTTCGCTGACTGTCCCGCAGGAGTCTTAAAAACAACCTGTTTCTGGGTTTAGGGTTTAGGGTTTAGGGTTCAGGGTTTAGGGTTTAGGGTTCAAAATCATAAAGGCTCAGGGGAAAGGGTGTAAGCGTGAACTGAAGTAGGTTGGCCGGCAGAAGGTGGAGACTGCGCAACGACCTCGACCCAACACTCCAAACCCTAAACCTGAGCCCTCAAAGCAACAATAAGAATGGCCTGAACAGTTTAGGGTTCAGGGTTTAGGGATTAAACTCAAGGCTACATAGGAAGGCTGCTGTTGTGAATACAATGAGGGTCCCAAGAACAACTGCATGATGAAGCATGCAGCCACCGAGCCTACACGGGGGGGAATTGAGGATTCCTTGTGCGTCAAGGGTCCGGGCTTTCGGGGTTTAGGGTCTTTGAAGCCCCTTGGAGGTTCATGGCTAGTTGCAAGTAGTGTTATAGGTATGGTAACTATGGCTTTTAACCTCCTACTTATAAGTATTCACCTGAAGCTCCAAGTACCCACCTGAAGCTCGCCCTCTTACGGAGGGACGAGACTAAGCCCCTCAGTAGCCCCGAAACGGCCTTTCAGGTCCCTTAGAAGGGTCCCTCCTTTAGTCCCGTGGCCCTCCAATGTCCTGAGCTCTGAACAAACCCTAAACCCTAAACCCTAAACCCTAAACCCTAAACCCTAAACGACACCTAAGCTCCTGCGACCTCAGCGACCGTGCGTTCCGCTCGGCAGCTGCTCTCCAGCTGCATTGGCGTGCTGTTCATTGCTGGCCCTGATTTGGGTTCCCTACAGGGTTCAAAGTTACAACCCCGGGACCCCATACTGAAAAACGATAAGGGACCGTTTAGGGTTTAGGGTTTAGGGTTTAGGGTTTAGGGTTTAGGGTTTAGGGTTTAGGGTTTAGGGTTTAGGGTAAGCCCGTGCAAATGTCTCACAGATGTGATGCATGTCGGCCTGCCCCCCCCCTATGCCCCTGGGTGGATCCCAGGAGGCCTGAAACCCGGTGCGGCCAGCATGAAGGTGTTTTAGCAACACTGGCGACGCAGACGCCACGGAAATTCAAAATAGATTCCTGAGAACATTGTGCACAGCAGCAAGTGCAATAAGACCTGCGCAACTACACATGTGTGAAGATGATGGAACATTGAACTGGAGCGTGTTTTTGTCCATTGCATTCGCAAAGTCAACTGTCAGAGCCGTTGGTGCAGGGGATGATGTCGCCTGCGATGGGACAAGAACATGCAAGAGAACAGAAAATTGTTTCCACACATATTGCCACGTAGCTCTTAACGCCAGCTGTACAGCAACGTATGCAACAAACGACTGCTTCAACAGCACGGCGCTGCACCCCTTTTTTTTGCAGCTCGAGGCGGCTAGAGGCTGAGGCTCAGCAGTTTTTGACAGCACGCAAAACAGAGGCGGATGACATTGCGAGCCTACATGCAGCGAAGCCACCCTTGCTACCTTTCTAACAGCCTGTAAACTTGCCTGTAACAACAAAAGTCATCCACCATCACGGCAGTGCTGAACAGCAACACGTTTCGTGTTGATTCACTTTCCAGTCTTCAGTGAAGATGCTTCTGGTCTCTCACTTACATCACTTGACCAAGTGCCTAGCGTCTTTGGGGGTCTTCAAAACCAAACTGCCGGCAGCTGCCGATGCACCGGACTTCTTGTTCAGTGCTTGCATCACGGCGGCACCTGCACCAACCTTCGTCGAAAGTTGCATGGGCTCAGTGGCAACCTTCTGATCGGCTTCACCCTCAATGGTGGCACCACGCTTCTTGTTGCGCAATGTCTCGCCAGGCCTTGGCTGGGCGAAATACCCTAAACCCTAAACCCTAAACCCTAAACCCTAAACCCTAAACCCTGAACCCTGAACCCTGAACCCTAAACCCTAAACCCTAAACCGTTTTTAGACATGACACACCGGCATGATGTGTTACCAAATGCAATGGAAGCGACAGCAATCCTCTGCAAACGATGGCCATCGCTTTCTCTTTCACATCCTTCACGATGCACATGCAGTCATCAACGGACTTAAGGATCGGGTAGGTGACCTTCACCTCGCATTCCTTCATCACACCATTGACCGGCAGCTCGTACTTGAAGCTCAAGTCATGCTTGAAAGCAAACTCGAACGCATGCCTGGGAGGCTTCTTGTCATTGAGGGTCATTGCGGCGGGAATCAACCACGCAGGGCAGATGACAGAGGATTCCAAAGCAGCAGCATTGGAGCCGTCGATGCCCCACTCGATTCCACCTTACATAGTGCAAAAAAAAAAGCACAACAATCTTTCGGCCTAGCATCTGCGACACATGACACCACAAGAGTCCAGCACGGCAGTTCAAAGCACACTGGAAAACTGTGACAACAGGTCGCATGAGTAGGGGCTGCACCATAGGATTTGCCATCAACCAAAATCTTCAGCGGCACTTGATTGGCCGTCTTCCCCGCACGCAAGCCAAACTTGTCCATCGGGCCGACCGACGCATGCACGGAATACTCGCCTCAAGATCAATTCACATCATCTGCTGTAGACACCAATGCCTGTAAAGAAGACTGACAAAACAAATTAAAACAAATTGCCTAGTCACATACGTCTCCGAAGAAGACAAGCTCAACACCTGGTGGCATCCGGACCGTGCTAACGTCTGGGTTGTCGGCAGATGTCCCCAGGTCATCATTCATTTCGTCGACCTTCCACAAAGTCTCGTACTCTGTTTTTGTCCTTCCTTTGCTGTCTTGCACCGTCTTCCACGACACCATGATTTTGTGGCGGATTTCTTTCTCCAAGGTCCTGAAAAAAACAATGCTTGAAAACACTATGCTCTCATAACATCCACATCTCATCATGAAACATGTTTTTAGCGTACTGTCCTTGCATGGTCCACAAGCTGCTGCTGCACTTCGTGTCGGAGATTTGCAAGCACATCGGCTGGGGGCACTAATGGGCCGGAACCGAAGTTGAGGAGCTCCTGCACCGAAAGCATATCCACGCCTTCGTCCTCTTCGTCCGAACCGCCTGTGATCTTCGAAGTGCTTGTGCTGCCCTGCAGCAGGGTTTGCCCCGCTTCAGTGAAAGGCTGAATGTCGCACTGTGTGAACACGTCCGCCACATCGACGTCGCCATTTGTCTTGAGAGTCTCCATAGCAAGTGTCCAGGCACCACACATGCCTTCCGGTCCGCTGACGCAGCAACAATCCATCAGCTGTAGCTTCGCCACCACAGGACTTGACTTCAGGGCAACCCACAGCTGAGACAAGCTGGTCGAGGCCGTGCTGCTGAGTAAGTCCACAACACACTGAATCATGTACGCCGTCCGCATCTTCTGCAGGGAGATGCCGTTCTTGGCAGTGAGTTCCAAGCGTAGCAAAGCTGCGAACTTTTTGGCATCAGTAGGATTCTCTTTGACCCTGTTCTGTGGACTTGTCCAGCCTGCCATACTCTTCGACGCATCTTCAACATGAAAACAAGTTAGAACACACACAGAATGGAGAGAGAGAGAGAGAGAGAGAGAGAGAGAGAGAACACTCACGTACCCAACCTTTTGCAGCAGCTTCCATGAACAGGGTTGCGAAGCATGTGAACTCGTCGCCGAAGCTTGCAAAAACCTCCTGCCCCACAGCGAAGATGATCTCTGCCAGGGAGGGTTCAGGGCAGTGGATATGGCAAGACTTGGGATCACCTGCGCCTCCAGGCCCGCGCTTGCAGGTGCAACTTGTGAGCACGGCAGCCTTCACACGGTTGAAGGTCGTGTGCTTGCTGACTTCCAGTGGCTTCTCAGCCTGCAGGATATTCATGGCTTCGGTCTCCAAGAAGCTGCACACAGCTCCGGCCAAGCTTGCCATCTTCGCCAGAGCATCCAACGAAGTCTCCTCCTAAACCTGCTGGCTCTCCTTCCATGCTGGCAGCCGGGCACTGGCGTCGCCTCCCATCTCCACGTGCGACTCCGCGTTGCCCGACGCCTCGTGCCACGATTTAACGTGGCGCAACGCACTGGCGCAACGGAGCAGAGTAGAGAATAGTCACACATCTGAGCTCGCTGCATTTAGGGTTTAGGTATGGGGGGGGGGTTTAGGGTAGGTTTAGGATGCTGTTCTCACCGGTTTGGGGTTTTGGGCTTTAAGCCGTGACCTCGACCTAACTACGAAGCCTACTTTTGGACTGCAAGTGAGCTCAAGACGTCTGCGAGAATCAAAGCTTGACTTGGGTCACAGGGCGAAAGGGTTTAGGGCACTGCCCGGCCTGAGTCAAGGCCAAGCTGGCAAAGGCTTGCAGCGCTGGGCGCAGCGCACTCCACTTGCGATACGTGCGGGCACCTTTGTCCTTGCCAGAGTCGATAACAACTTCGCCTTGAAACGCAAACATCAGGCCGGCGCGGAGCAGGGCGCGACGGAGATCCGCCCGTGTGCTGCTGGACGTCTTCTGGTACCGCGGCTGGGAGAAGAGCGACTTGAGGCTGAAGTTGATGGAGTTCAAGAGGTCATCAACCCAGAGCTTGTTCCGAACACCGACACGGTTGTCTCGGCCAAGCCTTCCTCGAGCGGCCCAGGGATCGCTTGAGCCTTGGCCTTAGCCTTCTTGGCAGCTTTCGGGGCTGCCTGGGCCTTCGTGGATGCTTTCTTGACCCCTGCGTTCTTCACCACCACGGAGCCCGTCATCACGGTGAATATTCCTTGTTTGAGTACTTCGAATTCTGCTTACAACATTCACCCGCCCACCCACAGTAGGCACCGAGAAAAGCTTCCCTACCACGACCAGTCTCGGGTGATCATGGCCTTCTTGGGCAACTGATCGAAGACCCAATGCTCCTCACTGCCGTCCTCAAGCAGCGGAACCTCGACTCCAGGTACATCATGCGCTGCAAAAAAAAACACGCAACAACATTCCGTGCATTTGCAGAGGGCTGGCGCACATGGAGGACAGCTCCAAGCTCAACAGCCGCAGGTCCTGACAATGCGGTCACCAGACCAACTATGGGCGGTAGCGGTAGCATGCCTTTTTTTTGTCGGAAACAAAAAAAAGTCCTCTGTGTCTGTGCCATCGTACAAGCTCACCGCGACTGCGTTCAAGACATGCTGGATGCACTGCAGGGCCACGCTCGCGTTCAGGCGGGGGCACAGAAAGTCGCAGAAGCACTCCATGTGTCTTTTGAAGTCTTCAAGCATGCCGGACTTGTTCAGAAGCTTGTACACAGACCTGGCAGACTCGTACAGCTTCCACTCCGGGAAGGTCTCGCCGTAGTCACGGTGCTTTTTGAGCCACGACGCACACTGGGACTCATAGTCCGTGCTCTTCCACGTGAGCCCCGTGGACTGCTTGAACTGCGTGAGGGCAACCTCCACCTCAGCGCCATGCATCTACTGTGTTCTCAGGACACTACCAAACCGACTCTCTTTGATGCCAGTGGGATCCGAGAGGCTTCTGGAACGAGTTGTATCAGTTCTAGAAAACTCGTACTCGCTCCGGAATGAAAGCGATTATGGAGTCGGGTCAAGAACTTGAGCACACTGTCCGGCGTTTTGTTGGACAGCAACTTGGCTTCGATTCCCTTGGTGACCACCAACGTCAGCTGCTGGTTGTCGGGGTCTTCCAGGAGTGCCTGGAAGACCGCCTCGGTAAGGCTCCCCCACGTAAGAGCTCCGTAGATGCCCTCGCTGTCCGGCGCGGTGCACCAGAGCTCTCCGCGGACCCCTTCTACCACTCCGCGCTGCTTCACACTGGATACATACTGCTTCTGCACCGACGAATGTTGCCTCTGGTTGACACGGTGCCGGCGGATGGCACGGACCCTACCAGCGTATGGCTTGCGCTCATTGTCTGTGGTGTTGTCGTCCACAAACAGCTTTACTCTCACCTTCTCTGCCACCTGCGTTACTTGAGTAGTATGTGTGAAAATCAGACACAACGCACACACTACACTTACACCCATAGGCTCCAAACTTGAAAAAAATCAAGCTGGCACTTGATTTTTTTCAATTTTCAAGCTGCGCTTGAAAATGGAGAAAAACAGCTAAAAATCAAGCTTGAAATGTCTATAAAATGGACTTTCCGCTTGAAAAAAATCTTGAAAAAATCTTGAAATTTTGGAAATTTCACGAATTTTGCACTTGAAAAAAATCTTGAATTTCAAAAATCTGCGCTTGATTTTTAAAAAACAGCACTTTTCCAATCTTGAAACAAATCTTGAATTTTCACTCAGAGGAAAACATGTATTGTTGAAATATTTAAGAATATGTTTCACGAAATAGGTGTCTGTTCACATAAATATAAGGTGTATATATACATATATATCTATACATGCAATTATTTTACATGCATATTGCATATATATATACATATATATATGCATGTAGGATATATATGTATATATATATATGTATGTG
This sequence comes from Symbiodinium natans, assembly GCA_905221605.1. NCBI lineage: Eukaryota > Dinophyceae > Suessiales > Symbiodiniaceae > Symbiodinium > Symbiodinium natans. Next base: position 930,603 of record CAJNDS010000213.1, on the reverse strand, counting down.
ATAGATATATATGTATATTAGGCTCGCCTAAACCTTAAACCCTAAACCCTATATGGCTCAGGCCCGGGTTGAGGTTTAGGGTTAACCCTGAACCCTATATTTAAAATTTATAACCCTATAAACCCTAAATTGGGTTTAGGGTTTAGGGTTTAGGGTTTAGGATTTAGGGTTCAGGGTTCAGGGTTTAGGGTTTAGGGTTTCGGGTTTAGGGTTCAGGGTTCAGGGTTCGGGGTTTAGTTTTCGGGTTCAGGGTTTTAGGGTTTAGGGCTTATATGTCTGGACAGACAAGGTTCATGCCTGGACAGGCAGTTCGCATGTCTGGACAGACATGATGCCTGGACAGGCAGTTCGCATGTCTGGACAGACATGATGCCTGGACAGGCAGTTCGCATGTCTGGACAGACATGATGCCTGGACAGGCAGTTCGCATGTCTGGACAGACATGATGCCTGGACAGGCAGTTCGCATGTCTGGACAGACATGATGCCTGGACAGGCAGTTCGCATGCATGTCTGGACAGACATGATTGCTTCTCATTTTCTCTTTCTTCTCTTATAGGTGCCTGGACAGGCAATTCGCATGTCTGGACAGACATGATTGCTTCTCATTTTCTCTTTCTTCTCTTTATAAGGTTTACTTTAGTGCCTGGACAGGCAATTCGCATACGTCTCTTCAGAGACAAGCATTGATGCTAAATTTAAAGGACCCAGGCAGATATATAAGCAGATATTAATGTGTGGACTGCAGACATGCACGAATTTAATGCCTGGAAAGGCAGGTACTAGCATGGATTTGTTTTGTATAGGCCATTGGAGATATGCTTTAGACATTTGGCTGCCAGGATCACTTAAAGAAAATAGAGAGGCAGCATGGATAAAGCTCATGGTGGTGCAAGGAGGCTGAAAGTGCCCAGCACCGACCTGGTCCACCTGGAGGACCTTCTTTCTGACGTGGTGAGGAAAGAAGGCCAGTTCAACTTCAGGTCCTACCAGTCCGTTGCAAAAAGCCAGGACAGTGAGGGTGTTGAGTGTAAACATTTTTTATGCTTTTGGAAAGAAGCTCGAGCTGTGAATACAGTAGGAAAACACGGTTCCCAACTTAATCTGCAAGCAGGCGATCGTCGGAGATGACCTGGCATACCTCGCACCGTTTCTGGAGAAGTTGATGCTTGCACAGCCGATGCTGTTGTTTAAATACTCCGAGCTGAAGATGGTCTACCAGAAGATCCTGGCCTGCTTTCCTTCACTGAAGGAAAACTTTCCTGGGGTGGACAAGTACCAGATTCCCGCCAAGCTGGCTGAGCAGACCATGACTATGGCCTGCCATGCGAGGCGGTTGAAAGACCCGATCAGATTTGCAGAGTGCACAAAGAGCTTGGCAATGTGGCAAGTGGAGAAGCTTGAGAACCTCAAGGTTGAACTTGGCCGACTTCACGATGACTACGAAGAGGAGCAGAATGAGCTGGTGACGGGCCAGCAAGAAGCCCAGACCGTGAGGAAGAAACCCAGCTTCAGATCTTCGACGCCCAGATCTTCGCCGAGACCTTCGCTGAGCTCCTCCAGCTTGCAGAGGGGATCTTCGAGAAAATCTTTGCGATCGCAGAGCTGTGATGTTGACCATGATCTGCAGAGCTTGCTTGACGTGGAGATTCCTCTCGCCCAGGACAGCAACTCTGAGTCCGAGAGATCCCACGGCATACTGAAGAAAGCTGAGGAGACTTCCCCGGTGCCAGCACGAAAGAGGAACATCAGGGAGCAGATCGAAGAGAGCAAGGGCAAGGGCTTGAAGAAGAAAGGAAAACTTGGGAAGAAGCAGGGCAGCAACTTTGTGAAGAAGAAAAAGAAGGAGTCCCTGCAGAAGGCCGCCAAGGACGAGAAGAAGAAGGGGTCCCCACAGAAGCCCGCCAAGGACGAGAAGAACAAGAAGAGGAACAGGGCTCCCCGCAAAGTTCACTTGACCTCTGCCGAGTTGGGCCAGCTGACACTCATGCCATACAAGGCTACCAAAGCCGTGGCTGTGAGGATTAGGAACGGCCAGCAACTGTTCCAAGTGAGCTGCTACCACGACCTGAAGAAGAACGGCAAGCAGGCACAGAAGTTCCTTGATGAGCTGAAGGCTGGAAAGCCCTTGGTGAAAGTCTTGGAGATCCGCGACCAGATGCACCCGAAGACAGGGAAGTGAGAGACTATAGATATCCGTATATCCTGTGGGTGTATAGCAGAAGTTTTTGTCTGCAGGGGATCGAATCTGGACTGTCAGAAAACTGTGAATGACATCTCGTGTGGATCGAGTGTTGTATATATACATAATATACATATATGGTGTTAGAATATTCTATATATATTAACCCTAAACCCTAAACCCTAAACCTGAAACGCTACATCCTCTATACCGGATATAGCTTTTCACCAAATATATATCTTCTAAGTGTATATGTATAGATTAATCTTATATATATATATGTAGATATGAATGAATACATATTAATAATATATATATATATATATGCATGTAAATAAGACACAAGTAAGCAATAGATGTAAATAAACAAATAATGTATATGTGAAATCTATAGAATTATTAATGTCTAGATATATAATAGAAACCTAAATTTGATATATATATATATATATATATATATATATATACACATATTGCAGCATACTATCTAGTTTATATAGCTATATACATATAAACATATATGTAGATATGTATATATATGTGTGTGTATGATATGATATGATATGATATGATATGATATATGTATGTATGTATGTATGCATGCATGCATGCATGCATGCATGTGTGTATGTCTGTATGTATGTATGTATGTATGTATGCATGTATGTATGTATGTGTATGTATGTGTATGTATGTGTATGTGTATGTATAAATATATTTTCAGGCTCCACTTAAGAATGTCTGGACAGACTATATTTACTGAGGGCATTAATGTCTGGACAGACAAGACATCCCACCTTAATGTCTGGACAGACAAGACATCCCACCTTAATGTCTGGACAGACAAGACATCCCACGTTAATGTCTGGACAGACAAGACATCCCACGTTAATGTCTGGAGAGACAATTGAGCTGGAGGGTTGAAAATTTCGTGACGGGCAGCATTCTGGCCCAAGCACAGCACTGAAGCTAGCTTTGAAGCACGGTGCCATGGGGCCTGGGACGATCTCCGGCAAGGGCAAGCAAGACCCGTTGCTTGGTACGAACGCCCCCGATCGCCGAGGGAGAGATGTCCCCTCGGCGATCGGGGGCAAGGGCTTCAGTGACCGCCGCGACGTGCAGCAGGGAACCATGAGTGCCCTTTGGCGCGAGTGACGTGGCTTAATTTTTATAGACATTTCAATGTCTGGACAGACATGGTGTTTGAACAAAAGTTTGCAAGATATGCAGTTCAATGTCTGGACAGACACCCTATATATGTTTAGTGACTGGACAGTCATGATCGAGGGATGATCCTTTAATGACTGGACATGAGAGATTGTTTATATTGACTGGACAGTCATGAAAGATGAGTTTCCATCCAAGGAACCTCCGTGCCGTTTGGGGCCGCTTGCATCCAGAGGTGCCTTTTGGGCAATGGATGCAGTGCCTGGTGGACTTCACGGCCAAGGAGTCGAAGCTGAACCCAGGTACGGGAGAGTCAGCCCGGAGCTTCTTCACACGAGTGTACCGGAAACTTGGAAGTTCTTAACTTGACCCACATATGAAAAGATAAGTGGTAAAATATGCATTGATAATGTCTGGACAGACATGCAAGAAATGTACGTGTGAACTAAGGGAGTCTCCTTTTGAGACATACGAGAAGATGATGAACTATCTGCTGGAGGCCATGGCCGAGAGGGACCGCCAAGCAGAGGCCAGTGAGCTGCCCTGGTGGCGAGAGGTTCAGGCCGGATCAGAAGTGCAGTAGTTGCCGTGTTTAATGACTGGACAGTCATGCTTGACATGTAATGACTGGACAGTCATGCTTGACATGTACATGAGAAAAGAAGCCACTGAAGCTTGACAGGAAAACATGGGAGCTGGGGCCAGTGGAAGTGGTGGTGGGTATGGTGGTGGACAGGACCAGCCCTGCACCAAGAAAAGGTTCATAGGATCCAGAAACATTTGATTTAATTGCAGGACCAAGGCCCCCAGCAGAACGACGCCCAGAACCAGCCCCAGCAGAACCAGCCCCAGCAGAACGACCCCGACAACCAGAGCCAGCAGCAGAACGACACCCAGAACGATGCTGCAGAGCTCGCACTGATTAATTTTTTTGACCATTTTGATTAAAGCGATGGGGCTAAAGATGCACTTGAGGCTGCATGGTGGCAGCCCAGCATGCCGGGGTGGCAGCAGTGGCAGACGGCCTGGTGGCAGGCCCGGTGCAAATATTTCTGAAGGTCTGGACAGACCATGGGCATGAGTTGATGCCAGGACTGGTCCGGGCACTCGTGGGACTCGTGGCCAAGCCAGGCCCGGCATGTAAGTGCATATCTCCATATATAATGTGTTGCACGCTGTGGGATATTTTCGGTGCACCCCGACAGGACCCGACCAGTGGCTGGGGCACACCGTCAACCCAGCAGGGCCAGGAGATATTGCATGCTTGTGTCTGTGTTTTTTGGTGACTGAAGTAAAACATTATTTGATGAGGATGCCCCCGACCCGTGGAGTGGACAGCAAGCTTGGCAGGCTGTGGCCGACACAGAGTGCATGTATATATTTTGGGTTTCGCTTTTGAATTCCCTGAGGCCGACAATGGCACCGGAGGTGGAAGCTGGCCCAATGCCCCGACAGGAACTGGAGCTGCAGGAGATACGGGTGGGAGACAGAGAGAGGGAGAGATAGAGAGAGGGAGAGATAGAGAGATACAGAGAGAGAGATAGAGATACAGAGATGGATACACTTGAAAGGACAGATGGACGATGGCCAGCAGGCTGGAGATGCAGCTGGTGGAGATGGAGCTGCCCCGGGTGCACCGGTGTCTGGACAGACATTAAAATTAATGCCTGGACAGGCATGGTTTAATGCCTGGACAGGCATGCATGGTTTAATGCCTGGACAGGCAAGATGATCCCATCCAGACCTAGGCCCAGGATCCAGATTATGTTGGTAACCTGAGTGAGAGCTTTTTCGGTAACCACCGAAAGTTGTTTAAAGTGTGTGGCGACTGCCGCCACATGAGTTTCGTTTGCCACTCGTCCCCTCTTCGAAGCAAGGGGTGCCAGGGTTGCATGCGAAAGGGCTGTCACGATGGGTTTCGGGGCCTGAAAAAGTGTGTAGACTTGCTTCGGAACCTGGCCGAGAACCACGATGTAAGACCCGACGCTAGCGATCTTCTTGACGACTGAGGGTCGCAGATGAGAGCCCGGACTCCAGAGAATCTTCCAGATCGCCTGCGACCGCCGTGTGAAAAATCCTTTGAGAGCTTAAGTGACTTTGAATAAGACCTTTGAGAGAAGTGAATTTGAATAAGACCTTTGAGAGATAAGTGTGTGTGAACTTAATGTCTGGACAGACATGAATTTGAATAAGACCTTTGAGAGATAAGTGTGGGAACTCAATGTCTGGACAGACATTCTGAAACAGGCCTTTGGATTCGAGAGCTCAGGTGTGGGAACTTAATGTCTGGACAGAAATTACATTGATCGATGGACGAAACCTGTTGGTTTCATTGCACGTTAATGTCTGGACAGACAAGTTGTGCTTAAGTGGAGCCTGAACATATGCACAAAATCAATATATAACACAATAGACATAGAGATGTCATAAAACCACAAGACCGAAACATCATAAATATAATGTATATATATATACATTATATCGTGAAAATAGACAGACAAGTAAAAGCTTAAAACCTCGAAGCTTAGTCCTTAAAACCTGGAGGGTTTAGGGTTTAGGATTTAGTATTTAGGGTTTAAGCTTTAGGGTTTAGGGTTTAGGGTTTAGGGTTTAAGGTTTAGGGTTTAGGGTTTAGGGTTTAGGGTTTAGGGTTTAGAGTTTAGGGTTTAGGGTTTAGGGTTTAGAGATTAGGGTTTAGAGTTTAGGGTTTAGGGTTTAGAGTTTAGGGTTTAGGGTTTAGGCTTTAGGTTTTTGACGCCAAACCTTAAAAGGTTTGACGCCAAACCCTAAACCCTAGAATGTTTTTCTGTGGAAACCTACCACAAATCATGTGCTGTCATGTGTCTTTCTGTGGAAACCTACCAAACGTCATGTGCTGTCATGTGTCTTTCTGTGGAAACCTACCAAACGTCATGTGCTGTCATGTGTCTTTCTGTGGAAACCTACCAAACGTCATATGCTGTCATGTGTCTTTCTGTGAAAGAAAGCAAAGCACACGTCATGTGACGATCTGTGCCAGTCACAGAATGTCATGTGACACAAGAACTAGATCACATGACATTCTGTGACGACGCCCAAATCGTCACATGACAAACTGTGGCATCGAAAAACGTCATGTGACACATTGTGGCACACCAAACAAGACACATGACATACTGTGACCCAAAAAACACGTCACAGTATGTCATGTGACAGAAACCCGCACATCACATGACAAGCTGTGACAACAACTGCACGTCATGTGTCTTTCTGTGGAAACCCGACACAAATCATGTGACGTCATGTGTCTTCAAAAAAAGAGCCAAAAGAAAACATGTGACGTCATGTGTCTTTCTGTGAAAAAGCAGAAAACGTCACATGTTGTCATGTGTCTTTCTGTGAAAAAGCAGAAAACGTCACATGTTGTCATGTGTCTTTCTGTGAAAAAGCAGAAAACGTCACATGTTGTCATGTGTCTTTCTGTGGAAAACAAGAAAAAAAGCATTTAGGGTTTAAGCTTTAGGGTTTAGGGTTTAGGGTTTAGGGTTTAAGGTTTAGGGTTTAGGGTTTATGGATTAGGGTTTAGGGCTTAGGGTTTAGGGTTCTGAGTTTAGGGTTTAAGATTTAGGGTTTGGGGTTTAGGGTTTAAGACACAACCCCCCCCCCCCCCCCCTCTCCCCCCTTATTGAGTATCGCCTGTCCAGAGAGGCTTCGTCCCCATATAGTTGTGTCTGTCCAGACACACCCACCCCCCCCTCCCCCCTCCCTCCTGCCGTATTAACGCCCTGATCTCGTCCAGAAAAGGCATCATACTTGTCTGTCCAGACACGACCCGCTCCCCCCCCCCCCTCCCCCAACTTGTCTGTCCAGACAAGACATGGTGTTTTGTCTGTCCAGACAGGACACCGCCGAAAAACAACTTTCCCTTGTCTGTCCAGACATGTTCTCCTCTGGTGTCTTGTCCAAACAAGACACCACCGAAAAACAACTTTCCCTTGTCTGTCCAGACATATTATCCTCTGGTGTCTCGTCTGTCCAAACAAGACCCCGCCGAAAACAAAATTCTCCCTTGTCTGTCCAGACATGTTCTCCTCTGGTGTCTTGTCTGTCCAGACAAGACACCGCCGAAAAAAACTTTCCCTTGTCTGTCCAGACAAAGAAGCCCCTAAACCAGGCCTAAACCCTAAACCCTGAACCCTAAATCTTGAACCCCAAACCCTAAACCCCAAATCCCAAACCCTAAACCCTAGACCCTGAACCCTATAATGTTTCCATGCTATAAATAGATCGATACATATAGCATCAAGGAGTAAACACATGACTCAAAGCAAAATTTAGATAGATAAATGTATATATAAATGAACACACACACATATATGTATATATATATATAATATATATATATATATATATATATATTATATATTTATAAAAAATATACTAATGTTATGAGTATTATATATATAAACAATACTATGTATATTTTGCTGTGCATGTGCACGCACTATGTGTCCCCAGATCTTTGGCCCCCAGTTTCAGATAGGTTCAGAGAAGCTATATAGTTAAGCTATGCCGACGAACAAGAAGCCTGCTGCTGCAGCTGCTGTGCTGAAAAAGCCCAGTGCCAAGACAAAAGAGGCCCAGACAAAAGAGGAGGTCCTTGAAAACATGGACGCTGACCATGACGAGGGCGAACACGGTGAAGAGGAGGAAAGAACAGAGGACCCCTTGGTCGACCCACAGGAGAAGCTTGCCAAGGCTGTCACCAAGTACCCCTTTACACTCAAGAACGTGAAAAAGCACACAGATTTGATGGAGGCTCGGGGATGGAGTGCGACTGAGCTGCACGAGGCATTCAGGAAGTTGAAGCCCGCCGAGCAACAAGCTCTTTGGAAACTCTTTGAACGCGATCGCAAAGCCAACAAGGTGGATGAGGACTTTAAGAAGTTGACGAATGGCTCTGGTGCCACGAACAAGAAGCACGAGTTCTTACGTGGGTGGCTCAGCGACGGCTGCTCCGTGGGCCCGAGCTTTCGCAAAGCTCAGTTGGCCTTTGAGGCCCTGGACCGGCACAAGACAGAGGTGCAGTGGATCTCGTGGAAGCAGGTGTGCAAGAAGTTCGGCAAGAAAGAAGCACTTCAGAGACTCGAGAACGGATCGTTGAAGTACAGACGGTCACCGTCAGACACGAGGCTTTGCTTGAATTATAAGAGGCTTCTTTTCTTATATATTATACTCATATTTAAACCCTAAACCCTAAACCCTAAACCCTAAACCCTAAACCCTAAACCCTAAACCCTATATGGGGAGCAATGTCTTTTGAGTTTGAAGAAACCAGCCAAGGAATTTTTTGGAGTTCAGACACGTGCAAGAAAGCTTCTCGCATGAGCACGTCAAGAAGAGAAAGACCCAGGTGGAAACCGAGGGTGGCAAGGTGGACAAGAAACTCTTGCACGACATGGAGGGCCTGAAGATCGAGGATGTGACGGCCGAGGACTTCGAGATGCAGACCGCCCTGGAGAGCATGGAGGTGGACGAGGACGTGAAGAACTTGATCCTGACCAAGATCGGAGCGACTGAGGGCAGCTCTGGGGCTTCCTCTTCCAGCTCCTCCTCTGCAGAGAAAAAGAAGAAGAAGAAGCTCAAAGTGAAGATCTTGAAGAAAGCTTCGAAGGACAGCTCGACCAGATCTAGTGAGAAAGACTGGGAGAAAACCTCCCAGCGGGGAGATGCTGACGGCAAGCCCGAGTTCAAGAGCAAGATCGACAGCTTTCTGCAGGAGATCCAGAAGGACACTGACTTTTTCAAGGCCTTGAAGCTTGAGAAGGCCGACGCCGACGAGAAGACCTTCGTGAAGAAGACCCAGACCTCTTTGGAAGGTGCCTTGCAGACCCTTCAAAAAGCCCGCAAAACCCTGAAGCTTGAGGAGGTGAAGGAGGCCCTGGTGGCCGGCTTGAATGCCCTCAAAAAGAGCAAGACGGCGAAGGCCATGGATTGCTGCAAGGACAAGAAGAGGAAGAGCAAGGACTGACTGAGGCCACTGAAGATCGGCCAGAGATCGGTTTTGGCATCTAGCTTAGACCCTCGACATTTTAATTTACTGTACAGCTTCCTCCCGAGGACCGCTAGATCTGCCAGTATAGGTTTATCTGAAGCTTGCAAGCCGAAAATTGGCCACATATTACTGGCTGGACAGCCACGCTAAAACATCAATGGCTGGACAGCCATGCGAAAAAGTATCAATGGCTGGAACAGCCACATGTATGGTATTTCTGGTTTGGTTGATTTTTCATTTGCTCTTGAAATATTATTTTGATTACTTTTTGCACGTATCGTGTCTGCTATTCTACTAGGATATATCAAGTATTCTATCTCTTAATGTTTTCTTTTTATACAAATATATACTCTTGCTAACAGTCTATATTGAAACCTGAAATGTGTGTATATGTATGTGGACATTATATATATATGTATATGTCTGTGTGTGTTATCTTAAGTAGATGTGAGAAATAAATTATATTAATATAGTATGCAATATACCATTTATAGTGCTACACAAATGTGCAATTTATGTTACATCGTTATATATATTAAGCATCAATGGCTGGACAGCCACGCTAAAACATCAATGGCTGGACAGCCACCTGGTCTATGCTTTAAACTAGTTGCTGTCAAGTCTGGAGAAAAAAAGTCGCAGTTTTGGCCCCGTGGTGAAGGTTTTTAGCTTGACACAGAAAAGTCCACCTTGCTGAGCTTCATGGCCCCACCCATGGACGAGAAGCTGGAGACGACCGAGGAAATGAGAATCCGCAAGCGAGGCGACTTTGTCTCGAGTTTGATCTCCAAGCACCCAGCCCTGGACTTTGACTTTGTGCACAGCTTGTTTACCGTCGAGGACATGGTGGGCTTGACACCGAAACGGGCCTGGGAGAAGAAGGCCGGAAAAGCCAGGCAACTGTGCAGAGCATTGCAGGAGTTGTTGAGCTAGTGGCAGCCGGTGTCTCTTCAGAGAAGACGAACATATGGGCTTTAATTAACCACTGCATGCATGCAGACAATGAGAAATTCATGAAAAAGTACGGTTCTGAGAGCATGCTGTTGCATTGAGTCATACTCTAGTTCACAGGCTGGACAGCCTCATGCATGCAAGGTCGATGCAGAGCAGTCAAAGGCTGGACAGCCTAGACGGGCATGTATAGCTTAAAGGCTGGACAGCCTCGAGGGATGAAAGCTGTCAATGGCTGGACTGCCACTATATGACTTGTAAATTTATAAGCATGCATGAAAGAATCTATATACAGCCATGTATGGGCTCTACTGTGTTTTGCAAATATGACGAAAAGAAAAAGAGCCTCTGAAAGGCTGGATGCCATGGAACCCTCGCCCATGGGACTGATGATGCTCCGGGATTTCGCTGAAGGCAAGATGCCGGCCAGCAAGCTGCAGGAATACGCCCATGCTGCCGTGAAGAGTGGTGTCTTGTTCGAATGTGTATATTTTTCGTTTGGCTGTAGACATATGCATTAATATAAGGTGCAAATGCTCCTGACTTGGCCAAAATGGCTCAATTGGGAGCATATGGCAATTCAAGCCAGAACGCCCACAGAGATCTGATGAAATTCGCCTTCAGCAATGTGATGGCCCCCAGACTGACCTTCGTCGAGACCAACGTTTCCTTTAGAGATTTGGCCACTGGTGAAAGGAAAGTGACCCCCAAGAACGTGCCTGTGCTGCTGCTCGGCAGGCATCACTGAAATAGTTTGAACTAGTTGAATCAGCAGCTGCATGATTTGAATAAACGACTTAACTGCATGACTATTTTTCATTGAGGCTCCCTCATCTGTGGATCGAGTCCCTCGACAAAGGCGGTGTGCTTGAAAGTATTACAGCCAGTACGTCAGCATTGAAGCAGTATTGGTCAGAAGTGAACTTCAAGAGCCCCCAGATGAAGGACCCTTTTTGGAAAACTTTCTCCGTCCAGAAGGAGCTGCCAATACCACTTTTGATACATGGTGACCATGCCAGTTTTTCTGAAACTGACAGCATGCTGGTGGTCAGCATTCGCTGCCTCATATCGGACAGGTCGATTAAGAGCTCCGAGCTGCTGCTTGCTTGCCTGCCGAAAGATGCCAATGCTGGTTCTTGGACAGCCTTGTGGAAGGAACTCGCTGCCAGTCTGAGTGTCCTGGCTGCAGGCAAGCATCCAGACGGCAAGCCTTTGAGGCGATGTGTGTTGATGGCTGTGGCTGGGGATCTGGAATTCTTTGCCCAAGAGTTTGGATGGCCCACTGCCTTGAGCAACCAGCCGTGTCCTTACTGTAAGGCGGACAACCTCTTCAACAAGGACAAAGAGGTGGCACCGTTCAACGACTTCCGCCCATGTGCTGCATGGAGGGGCATGCTCAAGGCCCCACCAAACAACGGTCACCTCTTGTTCAGTGTCCCCGGAGTGAATGCCTGGAGCCTGAAACTGGACCTACTTCACATGGTAGACTTGGGGTGCAGTGCATCTGGGCTTCGATCTTGGTGGTCTAGACTTTCCCTGAGTACATAATACGATTTTCTGATATATACATATATATAGATGGAATTGATGATCGACTATAGATGTACTATATGTACATCTGACAGTCAGGCACACCTGTTCGGGAACCTGCTCTACGACTTGGTGCAGGACGAGCTCCCTGGTTCTTCTTTTTTAGAGAGGATTGTCTGTGGCCCGGGCTTAAGCTGCAGGGTGTCGCATTTTCGTTTTTCTATATAGCTGCTGAGGATCATGGAAACATATGTCGAGCTGGGAATCCCTGCCAATCGCAGAATTCCCAAGATCGCCAAGACCAACCTCGTGGGGGCCTCTGACTACCCGTGCCTGCTGCACATCAAGGGCCGGAAGATCAGGGATTTTGCCGATGTGGCTGTTTCCTGGATGCATGGTAAAATATCTTATCTAAATGTGCACACATTTACTCCCAACCTTTGACATAATTTTTAGGTTGTGCTGGCGAACAAGTTCACGGGGATGGAAGAGGGACGACACAGAGCAGAAGCTTGCAAGGCAATGAAAACTCTGTATGATTTGGCTGATCGGAAAGAATGGTTCTGGAGCAGCAAGAACCACGAGAAATTTGACAAGGCCGTGCATGCCTTTCTGTCCCACTATGCATACCTGGCCAAGGCTGCATTTCGCAAAGGCAAGACGAGATACAGCATCGTGCAGAAGTTCCACTTGTTGGCCCATTTTCCTGAGCAGTGCAGATGGGCCACACCCAGAACATGTTGGACATACGGCCCGGAGAGTTTTATGTCCATAGTGAAAAGGATAGCTAGCAGCTGTGATCGTGGAACTGCCGCCTGGCAGGTACCTGAAAAGGTTTGCAGCAAATTCGCCTTGTTTCATGACTTGATCCTGAAGGGATGGCTTGACATGGATCAGGAAGATTGAAAAAGACTTTTGAACTTATAGGTTGTCAAACGATGTCTCAATGCCTGGACAGGCAGGATCTGGGCAATGTCTGGACAGACATGTTGTGTCTTAATGCTTGGACAGGCAGGTCATGGTGTCTGGAATAGAGATCGAGAAAAAATGCCTGGAGAGGCAGCTCTCATGCAATAGCCTGGACATGAGAAAATCATGCATGGACAGGCGGTTAATGGGCAATGTCTGGACAGACAGGCAGCTCACCAATCAATGATCGTATATAATATAAAATAATGTAATACACATATATATATATATAATATAATCATGTATCTTGTTTTTTTCTGTTTTGGTTGGTTTTCAATCTTGAAAAAAATCTTGAATTTTCGTTTTTGGTTGGTTTTCAACCTTGAAAAAAATCTTGAATTTTAAAAATCTGCGCTTGATTTTTGAAAAAACATAGAATTTCGATCTTGAAAAAAATCTTGAATTTTCATTTGTTATCGTCTCAATTTCAACGAAATCCCCAAAAATCAAGAACTTGAAAAAAATCTTGAATTTTTTGCTTTTTCAAGCTCCGCTTGAAAAAATCAAGTGCGCTTGATTTTTTTCAAGTGTGGAGCCTATGGGCAGTCACTTACCGCGGCTGTCTGGACGGGCACTCCCCAGACTCAAAGAGCACCTGGTAGGTCTGGAAGATGGCATCCGTCAAGCTCTGGCCGGACTTATCTCCGAACAGGTCTCGAAGTGTAGCATCCGGTTGCCAGACGTCTACCCCACTCAGCGCCATGTATGTCTGGTGGCCTCGACAGCCCTGGCACACACGTACACAAAACACACTCCTAAGGAGTTGAGCCTGTGAGTCCAGCTGCAAAGGGTTCCAATCTGACTTGCTGACTGCTCGGGTTGGTGCATCTACGCGTGTGCACAAGATCGCAAGTAGAAGGTCGCATGTTTTGAGAGCTCGGCGCATGACCTCACTCAAGTCGGCTGCAAATGTCTTTGCTGCTCGCAGGCTTCCAAGGTCTGCTGCTCGCTGTCTGCAATGGAACAGCTGCCTTGCCAACTCAAGCCCAATTAGTACAAGCGCGGAAAGTGAAACAGAGGACTGTGGATTATGGGCTCGGGTGTGCCAGGGATCCTGCTGGACTCGATCCACAGACACGCGCCACGGTTGTGGCAGGTGAGGACACAGGGCTCTGCGACATCTTCATGCAGCACGCCCTCATGGCTTGCGGCTTGCCGCTGCCTCTGGAACTCTTGCTGAAGAAGCATGACGTCGGGGGCCACGCGAACTTGCGTCAGGGTAAACAGCACAACCAACAACCAATCCGGACACAGAAACGTGCATGCTGTTCCCTGCTTGGTGACAAGCAGACCTGCGACTGGGCCAAGGTGGCACGTCCACGGATCGCGCTGACCCCCAGGAACGGGCCGCGTACGAGGAGCATGGCTGGCCATAAGTGTAGCGGCAGTCTGTGGGGAAGCCCTGCACACCAAGCATCTCCTTCAGAGTCAACCAACGGTGGTGTACGGAACTCCACCAGACATTGGCGCTGGCGGTCAGGGTCATCAACACCTGCAACCAGAAATGCCCACTGGACAACAACACAACCTGCTTGCGCGGACGCAGACAAAGGAGCGGACATGATACTGTCTTGTACACAATTGAACTCCCCCTAGTTCGGAGCCACGCTCATATAGTCACGCAGGAAATTCTTCTCCATGATCCCAAGGCACTCCAGGCACTCCTCAAACGCTGCGACACCGTCTTCCGCAATGGTTGGCGGCCGTCTGTGGGCCCAGCAAGAAGAGGGTCTGCTCGAGGCCCAGTGGAGTTCTTCATCCAAGGCTTCCGCAATATTCCTTACAAGACACAATGTCAAAAAAAAAACTTATATACGCTGTGCGCTGCCAGTGCCGGAAAAAAGACACAACTGCAGAGGCTGAAGACCTACACCTGTGGGCAGCGGGAGCCGCGCAGTCTGAGCGCGTGTCTCCCAGAAGAAAGCTTCCCACGCGTGCTCTGCCACCTTGTGGAACATTTGGCTGAAGATGTGGAGGAGACTATGAAAGCCCAAGGTCTTCTGCTTGTGGCGTCCCCTGCAGCAGGTACCATCTGCTGCACAAGCTCGCAAAATCAACATGCCAGGCTCTATCTGTTGCGCGACCAGGCTACGTCATGCCACTATGCAGCCAGGGTGCACACACCACTGCCGATTTCGGGTCACTGGCCAGCCCAGCTGCAGTGGGCTGATGATGTCAAACGTCCAATCGTACATTGGCAGGCAGTCCACCAACAAGGCTCTGTCGAAGCCCTCAACGTTCTCCTGGACCAGTATCGGTTCCTGGATGGTTCGTCTCAATGCCACCCAGATAAAGAAGTGGGCGCGGGACATGGCGCTGTCGAAATCGCGAAGGCCGAAAGGACTTACATCCGTACATGGCGTTCCTGCTACGTGCAACATGCCGACGGTGTCGTCGATGCTGCACTCCTGCTCGTGTCTGAGGCAGTAGGCGTGCCTGGCGTGGCAGGGTCAACTGTCCAAGTGTGTGTTTGCAGAATCTGTGCAACTATGAACCAAGACAGTAAAGAGTCAAGAGCATTGCTGGCCCGGATGCTTCCGGATGGCTCGGTCTTTCAGCACCATGGGCAGCAGGTGCGTGTCTATCCGACCACTACGCTGCCACTCGTCCAGGCTGTCACGCAAAGGCTGCTTCAGAAAGACTGTGATGTCACCGTAGAGGCAATCTGGAGGATGAGGATGGATGAGGAGCTCCGTTTGTGCAGCCTTGCTCCACTCCTGGTAGTTCCGGGCAACAACTATTGCTCCTTGTGTGCCTACCTACCTCTCCCGACTCCTAACTACAAGACAATTACCTGCTGACGTAAGGGGCCACTGCGTGCAGATGTCGTGGGAACGGCGCCAGCGGTTCCTCCTCGAACATGTGACAGCAGGCACATCTCAGCATTGCAAAAGCCGTGCCAGGACTGTCCACACCGCTGAACGCTGTGCTGTAGCTGGCCAGCGACATGCGAGTGAGTAGCTTGGCCAACGACAACATGTCCGGACTCAAGTCTTGCGCTTCCACGCACACGCTGCACATGTCCATTGAGTTGTCCCAGATGTTCGCGCACGCGGCGTACGTTTGCAAGAAGCGTTCTGGCCAGCCTTTGCTGGATTCAAGGCCGAGCATGCCATGCTGAGCAGCACGAGTTTATTTGGAGCTGTAATTCTGTATGCTGGCTAGGAGACGTTGCAGATCTGCCCAAGCATCCATTGCGTCCACGGTCGGCCGTGCTTCTTGGTGCGCCATTCCATTCCCTTGCGCCGCTGCTGCTTCCGAAAAGCAGTCAGCAGCCGCAGCATCTGCGGCATCCGTCCTACTTCCAGAGACACGTGCTGCTAGTCTCACAGAACGTGTGTGTGTGTGTGTGTGTGTGTGTGTGTGTGTGGCTACAACTCGTGTCTTTCTGACGTCTAAGGAACAACTGCATTTGTGCCCGGGCACACAGCCACGTGCGCGGCACGCTCCGTGTCTGAGGAAGAGCTCGCAGAAGCCGCCAAAGCTTCTTGCAAGCTCTGGTTGCTGCTGTTCAACGTCTCGGTCTCGGTCTCCGATTGCCTGCCGCTGCTGTGGCTGCACGCTGCGGCAGCCCGTCCAGGTCCTGGCAGTTCTGGCTCCTCGCGAGGTGCTGGCAGTTCTGGCTCTTCGCGGGCTTATCAGGTCTAGCTCTGGCCTGCCTACAACTTATCAGCCAAATAGGCAACAATGGTCTCGCACAAAAGAAATGCCTCAAAGATTCCCCACGCGCCCCATGCCTACGCAACAAATCTGCCGTGAAACAACTACCTCAAAGCTTCCCAACGGCCTCGCTCGCAGGGCGCTTGGTGCGGTGTCGCTTGCGCGGCTGTGCCACAGTGTCCCCCGGCTCTGCAGGCCCTGCAAGCACTGCTTCTGGCGTTTGCAGCACACCAGGGAGGCGTCCGTGTCCCCAGCCGTTGCGGGACAAGAACCAGCCAGGCAGCACGTCCATGTTTTCCAGCGGCAGAAAGTCACTGAGCACCACTAGGTACAAGCTGGACTTGCGGCTTGCGCGCAGCTCTCGAAACAAGGTGTCTGGGTCTGCTAGCCTGGGGCGCAAGCGCAGTGGCACCAGTTCCAAACGCAGTTTGAAGCTGTCGTGCACTCGCAGGGAACAGACCTGGCGAGCCACTCCCAAAACCTGCAGCTGGTCGGCCCCTGCACGCCTCACCAAAGCGGCCGGCGTAGTTTCGGCCACCTCTGCAGGCTGGCCGTGCAAGCGGAACAGCACCGGGGCCGCGTCAGACGCAGCTTCGCAGCGTCTCAGCTCTACCTCGTCCGCCTCATTGTTCTCTAAGAGACAACACTCGAAGTGGCTGGCAGGAAACAGTCTGCGCAGCGATTCCACGCACACGGCCATGTCGGCTGCAAGTGGCCCTCTACGACCTGTACAACGTCAGTACTTTTCTTTCCCGTAAGTCTGCGCACTTCTGTTCTAGTCCATTGTATTTACTCCATTCTAATGTACTCTATTGTATTCGGTTCTGTTCTTTGCTTTTAGATACAGGGCGTAGACACACTCTCTCTCTCTCTCTATATATATATGTATATATCTATCTATCTATCTATATATCTATCTATTTATTTATCTATCTATCTATCTATGTATGTATACGGGTAACACTATCAACAATGTATCCTGCGAGAGAGAGAGAGAGAGATATATATATATATATATAAAGGAGAGAATATACCGACGGCGGCGGTGTAAACATAAACTTCTATTACTCATACCGCCTGCCGGCGTCTTTACACCACCGCTGTCGGGCCGTCGGTATAAAGACAGCGGCAGGCGGCATGAGTAATAGAAGTTTATGTTACACCGCCGCCGTCGGTACATTCTCTCTTTTATATATATATATCTCTCTCTCTCTCTCTCGCAGGATACATTGTTGATAGTAGATGATACAACAAAATATCCAAAAATCATCTGATGCGCACGTACTTCCGTTTTATTACGTGGAATTATATGATGCAAGAGTATGTTCTACAAGCTCTATATTTGATTCTTGTATATATTGCACCTTTTATGTGTTAGGGTTTAGGGTTTAGGGTTTAAGGTTTACGGTTTAGGGTGTAGGGTTAAGGGTTTAGGGTTTAGCATTAAGGGTCCAGGGTTTCGGGTCCAGGGTTTAGGGTATACTAAACCCTCAACTTCAAACCCTAAACCCTGGACCCTAAACCCTGAACGCTGAACCTTAAACCCTAAACCCTAAACCGTAAACCCTAAACCCTGAACCCTGAAACCCGAACCCTAAACTCCAAACCCTAAACCCTAAACCTGAACCCTGGACTCTAAACCCTAAATCCCAAACCCTCAACCCTAAACCGTGAAACCCTAAACCCTAAACCCTTAAACCCTACACCCTACACCTTAAAAATTAAACCTAAACCCTAAACCCTACATCTTAAACCTACTCCCTAAACCCTAAACCTTAAACCGTAAGCCCTACACATTGCAGCCTCTAAGCATCAAGGCTCTAGAGGCCAGGCTCCTACTGAGCAGCTCTTATAGAGGCCTGGCCTTTTGGGTCAGGGCCCCTAGAGGCCAGGCCTTTAGGGCCCCTACAACCTAGAGGCCGGACCTCTAGGGCCTGGCCTCAGAACTCAGCTCGTTTACGGGCCTGGCCAGGCCTCTAGGGACCTGCCCGGCCTCTAGGCCCCTAAACCCTGAAACCCTAAACCCTGAACCCTTAACGCTAAACCCTAAACCCTTAACCCTAGACCCTAAACGGCAAACCTTAAACCCTAAACCCTAACACATAAAAGGTGCAATATATACAAGAATTAAATATAGAGCTTGTATGAATTCCACGTAATAAAACGGAAGTACGTGTGCGTCAGATGATTTTTGGATATTTTGTTGTATCATCTTGTGTGATCTTGTTTCATACAATATAAGTGTATATACCGTACATGCTGCAAGCGAGACGCACACACGTGTGTATGTATACTGTGCTATACTAGTGTACGATGCATAAACAAACGTATATAATGTATTCTTACAGCGTGTGTATAAAAATATAAATAAATAAATATATATATATATATATACATATATATATATATAATCCAGACGTGCATATACACCGTTATATATATATTATATATTTTATATATATTCATCCAAAGTGCTTTGTAAACATTATGCACAAAAGGTCTTCTTCGTATGTACGTCTACACATACATAGTAACTTGGTGTCTTGCATAGATGTGTGTTGCACAGATACGCAACAAAACGCACCAAGTGTCTATGTAAGATTACCTATTAGTTATAGTTATTGCATATCCATACATAAATAACATACTAGCCTCGAGCATAACCAGTTTACATTATCGTACGTATTTTGCATGGTATATTCGGTATATTATCTATGTATACATATATATATGTTTATATACTTATATGCACACGTTATCCTCGCTTTCATGATAGATTCGCACATATACATATGGACTGTGTAAATATATCTGTTTGTGTAAATATTAAATGTGTATATTTGCATATCTCACACGATGCGCCGAAGGCGGTACGAAAGGAGTGGGTCCTAGCATTGTTGCAGTGCTGCGCTCTAGCAGTACAGCCCTTCGGGACTGTAACAGCCACGGGGCCGCGTGCGAAGCTAGAGGCGTCACAGAAGCTCGACCCAACCTAGCCCAAGCAGTGTAATAAAGACATTCCTGCGCGGACAGGGAACAGCAAATCGACCCAGTCTAGCCCAAGCAATCTAGCACAGGCATTGCTGCACACAGAAACCTGTTCCGCAAAGCAGAGGTGGCCTGTGCCTCTGTTCTCGTCGGATCTGCAAGCCCCGCTGGAGCCTGACAGTTTCTCAGGTCTACTTGCGCACAATTTACTTCCGTGTCATGCTGCAACGTTCAACTAACAAATGTCAGCTGCCCCCTTGCGGCGTCCTAGAGGCACACATGCAAGGCAGAGTGCCAATCTCGTTTCTCATCTGCTTGGCCCCGCTCTTCCCCGGTGGGCTAGTGGCAAGAGGACGTAGAAGAAATCTACACATGTCAGATCACAAGCCGTGTGCCTCACTGTCTTCGGAGAGAGACCCGAGCGACTGAGAGCTACGAAAGGGGTCTGGCTCATGATGCGACTCAGCAAAGGTATCTGACTCCGCAGCTTCCTGGGGCCCATCGCTTCCAAAAGCCGAAGTTTCCGGAGTGTCTACTGGCACTGGCCCAGACAGGTCACGAGTGTCACCGTCACCAACTTCCAGCGCACGTTTGAAGGCACGTGGACGCGGCAAAGGCTTGGGCGGAGCGCGAGCAGTCATCTCCATATGCACACTGCCGGAAGTCGCAGCGGTCGCCGCGCTGTGATGTGCAGCTGTGCCGCAGGCAGTGGACGCCGCAGCGCCAGGGCCATGGGAGAAGGTGGGTCTGGTCGGTCCGGGCGCAGCCGCCGACGGCGGTGGCATGGTCTGCATCTGCACGTTGAGCATTCCGCCCTGCGTCACAGTCATCAAGTTGATGACACGAGCGTCTCCATGCACGGTCAGCAACTGCCGGCCGTGTCGCTTGGGCTGCCCAGTCTGCGCCGGCTTGGAGTTCATGATGCAGCAAGAGGCCAGCGGGCCACGATCCTGCTCGCACTGCTAAACGTGGCCTGCGAGCCATGATGTGAGTCGCCGGACAACATTGCTTCGTAGTGCGTCTCCGAGATTGAAGAAATGCATGTGGCATGTTTACGGAGTGCTGCGAACTCTACGCAGTAGGGCACTGAACCTTAACAAAAAACGCACGCTACCCAATCCCCGCCTCCACAGACAACTTGACTCTGCAGACTACGCCGAAGAGCCTGGCCCAAGCGGTGTGCCAGCACATGCCAGGAACCCTCCACCTAGAACTGCTGACATCACCTCATCAGTGCAGATCCAGCAGCCCTGCAGCTATCAGTCCAGTGCAGTAGGCCCCATCCTACGTCGTCTCCTAGCAAGCTTCGTGCGCCTGCCGGGCACAAGGCCGTTCGCAAGTACTCCCAGCAAGCAGCGCAACAGGTAGAGGAGCTCGCCCGTGCCAGGCGTCGTGTCACGTCCCTGGCACATTGCAAGCGTACGAGAACTGAACAGATAAGCCAAACTGCGCACACGACTGCGACAGAAGCTGTCAGAAGCCTACACAGGGGAGCTACACCTCGCAAACCTCGAACAACTTGAACGTCGGTAAACTTGCTTGCAAGTGGCTCGCCAAAGAAGGCTCGGGCATTTGCGTGGCAAGTCCCTGGGCCATTCTCCACAGCTAACTTTTGCTGGATGAGGTCCAGCGGCACTTCATCGTGCTGGCACCTGAATCACACACGTGTGAGACACACACACACACACACACACACACCCACCCACCCACCCACCCACCCACCCACCCACCCACGCACCCACCGCCCACACACCCACGCCCACCCACGCACCCACCCACGCCCACACCCACACCCACACCCACGCCCACACCCACACCCACACCCACACCCGCACACCACGCACGCAGACACCCACCGCAGCGAAGCGCCCCATGCAGTGCACAGCAGCCAACTTCCTATTCCAGCGTAACGCGAGAGCTGAGCAGCAGCGCTGAGTGCCAGACAAGAAGAAGAATGGCAAGTCACCCGCCGCAAGAGGTAGGTCCCGAAGGGGCGACACAAAGTGCTGCACCAGGGCAGCTGCCGCAGCACGGCTGCAAGCGTCGCTGCAGTGTGGGTGCCATGCCAGCAAACACATAGGGCACTGTTTTGTCTCCGGTTCGGCAACCTGGCAGGCGACGCAAGGTAGAGCTTCCAGGCAGGCTTCTGCGTCAAAGGCTGCCCGCCAGATGGAGCGCAAGTTCACTGCATCTGTTGGCATCCGATCGCGCGTCTTGCGGCGAGACCGAACGCCAGCACCAGGCAAAATGACAAGGCTATGGCGGAAAGGCCTCTTGGCATGGAAGTTGGAAGGCTGGATGACGCAGTTCTCCTCATCAAGCTGCACGGTCCTCCCTTGCAGCTGTCTGCACGGCTTCACCCATGTAACAAAGTCCACTTCCAGAGCATCTTCTGCTAGATGTACCAAAAGAGACACCTCGTTGCCCAGGCAAGAATCTAAGCGATCCGGCTCGAAGTAACGCTGGCCCGCGTCCATGAGCGTCAAGCTAGCAACACTCTGCTGCAGAGCCGCCTTCCAGGACGTCACCGCGTTGTCGATGTCCGTAAAGCCCAGCTGTCGTGATGGGTCTGCAGGAGGTGGTCGGGATGCCGATGACCGTTGGCTCTGCTCGCCCCCCCTCATTCAACATATCCTCCAGCACGTCCTCGTCCTCTTCCCCCGCAGCTCTCTGCTCCACGTTCGCGTCCCCACCACGCAAGCTGTCGGCTGCCTCTCCAGCCATCCGGCGCTCGACTGCAGCAGCTACAAAGCGACGGTGAACGTTCTCCAGGTCATCGAGGTCACGGCGATCCTCGCTGCCTTCCGCTGCCACAGACTCTCCGTCTGCGCAGTCGTCATGCCAGCCCCCAGAAAGCTCGGCCTCTATTTCTTGAAGTTCCTCTGCTAGCCCATCATGTTCCTCGTCGTCATCGCCGCAACCATCAGGACCATCAGCGTCATCTCGCAGAGCAGCACGCGAAGAAACTTGAGGCTCAGCCTCCGGGCGCGGTTCACCGGAATCCTGGGCCGAAGCAAAGTATAAGGGTAGGAGTCCCAAACATATATCAAAACAAGGCTTCTACCAGCACGACAATAGCACTGGTCAAGAGTGTAGGAAAAGCCAAAAAAAAACTTTCCAGCAACATCACCTCCCTCCATTGTTGGTTTTTGAATTAGGCTACCACACGAACCCTCCTGTACTCCTCAGTGTCCCAAGAGCCGGTCTCAGCACTGTCACACGGGTCTTCTCAACCACTTCCAAGGCAAAGGCGGCGTTCGGGAAAGCGCGCAGCATGTCCGCAGGTATGGGTCTTCGCTGAAACACAGCAACCGAAAGATCTGGCCAGGAATCACGGGCGCTGTCCTTGTCCGGTCTTGCCTCCGCCAAAACATCCAGAGCAGACACAAAGGTCAAAGTGGTGGGCAGGACAGCGAGCTCCGTGTCTGCGCCGCAGAGCACTTGCAACAGCCAACACACTCTTGCAGAAAGCTCCGCAAGCAAGAAGACCTTGGCATTGCCACGTGTGTCCACCTGCCCAATGTGTACCCCTACGAGGAATCCACGGCCATCCTCCACTGGACGGTCACGAGACAGCTGCAACGCTCTGCGAAGCTTGGTATGCACGGGCACTGCGCGTCGCTGCTTTGGACCTAGCGTCAGGGCAGGACTGTGCTTTGCCGGGTTGTTCGGCGGCAGTGGCCTGGGCTCTGGGGGGGTCCAGCGCCACTGCGTCTGCAACACCTCAGTCTCAAAACCCTGGTAGAGAATGGAGGACCGGGCCAACTTGTCGGCCACCGGCCGCACGTCCTGCAAAGAAACCCCTGGAGACATCATCGTCAGTGTCTTGCGTGCATTGACGCGGCTGGAGAGCAGCTCCAACGTCATCCTCGCGTTGTTGCCGCAAGACATCGCTGTCTTCACCATTGAGTTGAGGCTCTCCATGCTGCCACTGTGAAGCTTCACTCGCAAAGCAGTCATGGAAAGGAGAGCATGCAGGCATGAGCCAGGCTGCAAAATACCGTCATCGCGCGCCTTCTCAAGATCCACTCTGCAGCGAGCGCGAATCTTCAAAGTGGTTGACTCTAACTCCTGCTCCGGTGCATCTAGCAAGAGCCTCGCAACATCCTTGCGAGACTGCAGCTCTCTATCCAAGGGATGCTCCAGCAGCTTGAACAATGGCCAGGGCCACCTGAAAGGAGAGACGGCGTGACATGAAGCCTCTAACGACTCCAACGAAGCCCTAGAATC
The DNA here is from genome assembly GCA_905221605.1 of Symbiodinium natans. NCBI lineage: Eukaryota > Dinophyceae > Suessiales > Symbiodiniaceae > Symbiodinium > Symbiodinium natans. The sequence continues at coordinate 906,893 of CAJNDS010000213.1, read as the reverse complement.
TCCTAGGAGTGTATACTAGGCGTTCCTCTGCTACAAGAACTCCGTAGCCATCCATCTCCGAAGGACATCACCACTCAGCCCTAAAAAAAAAGACGTCCTGGAAAAGAGCAAGCAAACTCGTCGACTGAAGGCTGCTGCGTTGTGAAGCAGCAGAAGTAAAGCCACATCAGCCAGAGTTCTTGTCACGTCTTCTGCCAGTCCCTGCGGAGACACCTGTGAAGCTTCTTGCGCCGCTGCCTGCGTCAGGCCATCCAGTCCAGACAGCAAAGACTCGAACTCTGCCATCACAGTGCACATGTCTCGACACAACAAGTCAACCACGGGCATCTGGATCTTGTCCGGCTGCGGTCGGCGATCCAGCATACGGTAGAAGTGCAGCAAGGGCTGGCGGGTCTCATGCGCTACCCTCATGAGGTACCAGAAGCAGGCGTCAGATACCGCGCGAAGAGTGTTGCTCACGTATTTACCTGATCCGAAGAGCTGAACCCCAAAAGTGTCCAAAGAAAGAAAAAAACAGACCTGACAAATGCACAATTCTGACTGAGCCATGAAACTGGTCTTCTGTTGGTATGCTTTTGCATCTTCCAAGGACAAAGCATCCAGAACGCTTCCAGTTGTGTCAGTGTCCGTCAAAGCAGGCCTACTGGACGCAGGCGTCTGTGCAGAGCCACCTTTCTGCAAAGCGTGTCGCAGAACCTCGAGGACATTGTCGACGCCGGCTCCCAAGTAAAACTCCTCGGCGCCTGGGCGTGAGAACGCTCTGCAACCGCAATAATGAACCCCCGCACAAAAAGCAACATCCGGAATTCAAAAGGAAGCAAAAACAGCATTCACTTCTGTATCCCCGCATTATCCTAGAACCCAAAGGGAAGCACAAAAAAGCAGCAATCACTAATCGTCGCTCCGCTTGGGCGCTGTCAATGCTTGCCCACCGGCCAGCAATGGCAATGGGCGGTACCTTGAACAAGATTCGCTTGTTGGCGTACCTGTCGTCGCCTTCGTGAAGATACACCCAAGACGACCGCACTTTCTTGAGGTGAGACCGCCATGTGTGACTGGTGGTAGCCACACTGGTAAAGTAACGGTACGACTTCTGAAGGCGGCGCAAGCACGAGTCCACCAGGGATAACTGCCCGCGCGCTGCCAGATGAAACTGGTGCTTCAAGCATGGGACAGTAAAGAGCAGCAGGTTGCTGTAGTCATCCCTCGCAAACAGCGTGTGCAGGCTGCTGCGCATGCCAACCTGATCCGGGCCGGAATCACCAACGTTGACAAAGATGTGGATGTAGTCAGCTGGAAGTTCGTGTGTCCTGACCATGCCCGTTTTAGCCACGGAGCAGAAGGCGAGAAAGAACATCAGCAGAGAAATTGCAGCAAGAGCAAAATGAAGCCACAACTCAGCCACAACCAAGAAGAGCAGGATGCACAGCAGAAGAACATGCCATCACAAGCAAACGCCAACATCGAGTTGAGACAAAGCGAGTTGTGGTTCCATTAGAAAGTCGGACAAGTGACTCCATCAGACTTCGAATCTGCTCCCAGTCTCGCAGGCCCACGGCAGCAAGCTGCTTCTGGACAATCCCGTGGTTACCAGCAGCTGTGCCATCTGCACAAACCTGCAGCTCCGACCTCAAGGGTGAGACACGTACGCAGACGAGACACAACAAACATCACTTAAACCTTAAACTTAACAGCAAACAGACCGAAGCCTGGCATCCAAACAACCCAAAGACCCTAAAGACAAGAACCCCCCAAATAAACAAACAAGAAACAAAATACAAGCGATATGGAACGAAGACACAGACCGAAAATGACAAAACTTGACTTCTGATAGCAATACAGCGGCATCCCAGACAATGTCCTGAAAGCCTGCTGAAGATTGTTCTGCCGCAGCGCTGGCCAATCGACCATGATAGAGCTTGAAAACTCCAAACCTTGCAGTTTCTGCTTGTTCCAAATGGACGAATTTGTTGCATCTCCAGACCAGAAAGTGCAACCTAGGGTAAATGTTCCGTCAATCCCTTCCGTGTCCGGGCAGTGCAGGCGCAGCCATTGCGGCATCTGTGACTGCTCGGCAACAACACGAGGCAGGCCCAAATCATCATGGCAAGCATTGTCCTGGGACGTCACCTGTCGCCCATACTTCTCTTCAATCTCTCGCTGTCGCTCAACAATCTGCAGACTGGCATCCTCACGTTCCTGCACGTCGGAACCCATGCTTTGGTCAAGCCACTGACGGAGGCAACGCAGTAGCAGGTAGATCCCGTCATGGAAACACTTGGATTTCGACAGCATGTGAGCCCAACACAGCACCTCACATCGAGTCACTGTCCAGCGACTCGAGGCGATCAATCAAGGAGGCAAGAGGAAAACTCGAAGCTGAGACTAAGGCGAGGTTCTTCCTCAAACCCAAAACCAAACTTCCTTTCCAAGTTAGCTTGCGGCCCTTGTGCCTGACAATGTCGAGAGGGTCGCTGCGATCATGCAGCTGTAGCAGCTTCGCCTCTTTCTTGGAATGCTGTATTTTCAGTCTCCTGATTGTCTGGTTCTTCATGGCGATGTCCTTCTTCCACTTCTCAGCTTTCACCCTTTCTTGGGCAAGCACTGTCGACTGCAAGGTGGCCACCTGCAACAAACTCTCCTGATCCAGGCCTGCCAAGTACCCTTCACGTTCCTGGCGAGAACACGCAGACAGCACAAGGACACCCTTTGCTGATCGATAATCTATGGGCTGTTGTGCAACGGACACAGTCGCAGCAGGCGATTCGGCATCGCTAGGAGGCGGCTGCGGCTGGGGCCACTGGATGTCTATCTCGTGAAACTGGTTCCCTGCCGAAGAAGAACTGGAGGCAAGGTTTTCGACACTTGCCGTGCCCATTCTGGGACAATCGTCATCAAGCTGGTCATCGATCGCCCGCTTTCGACCACGTTGTGCTGACAGCCCCGCACGAGCACTGAGTTCTGACCGAAGCAGCTCATGCCAAGTCGCATGGAAACTATCACTGAGCACCGCCCCTACTTCAGAGAGCAATTGGGGAACACATGAGAGATCGTACATGACGCCCTGGCTCGTAGTGTGTTGCGCCTGCAAGCATTCCCGGGGTTCCCGCAGCCCACAGCCCCAAAACTCGTTGTTCCCTGCTTCAAAAAGAAATGGAATAGACAAGAATCTTGACGCAAAGCAGGCATCAGCGGAGTCAGCTGACATTTCGAAGCAGCCAGGCCAGAGACAAAACCTTTGAACCTGAACATGTCGCGAAGAGGAGTTTGCATGTCTGGGGTACTGGATTGTGCTTGAGGAAAAACAAAAAAAACTTCTGCCGTCCAAGATTCTGACCCCAAGAGCACAGCAACCTACCGTTCTCGCACGTCGAAAGCGGTAGCAATCTTGTCAGACGACTGCTCAGACCGTCCATGGTGGCCAAGCAATGGCAACATACTATTGTCAGGCTTTATGTCTGAAAGTCCACTGTTCATGACTGAAAAGCTACATGCTATCATACGATTCATGCAAGTATTCCTTCTTAAAGGGCCTTGTCGTGCCTACAAGAGCAAATGGAGGTCGATAAATTTCATAACCTCATTGCAAAACAGAATAACTGGAAGCGCCGCCCAGCAAACCAAACGCCATGTGCCTGCAGTCCAAAACAAGAACAGCCAGCGACAAGTCTATACCCAACCCTGCAGAATTTAAAGCCCATGTCATCTAATTTCTGTCAGAGATTAATCATCTGACATACTGCAATCCACTGCCGAGCACGGCAAAAGTGATACATCACCCACGAAAGTATTGCAACGGTACGTGAAAAAAAAGAGACACCTCTACGATCTGTGATCTGGATTAATGTTGTTGGCTCAATTGGATACTCTGTGGGGGTCCTAGGAACCTACGGGGGGGCCTGCTGGAGGCAGCCCCGTGTGCATCAACCCACGACCCACATCTGCACATGCTTAGGTTTAGGGTTTCGGGTGACCGTATCAAGAGACCCCAGACAGTACCTACTCACAGAAGCTAAGGCTCCAGACATCCCACGTCCGGAAGCGGGATACCGAACTCGGGTTTATAAACCGAGGCTTTGGGGTTTAGGGTTTAGGGTTTAGGGTTTAGGGAGGCTTTCGGTCCTATACCCCACAGCCCTAAGACCCCAAACCAAATGTCCTGGTTTGGGGCTTACGTGCAGGAGGCCACCGGAACCTAGCCGAATCCACACCCTGAGTTTAGGGTTTAGGGTTTAGGGTTTGGGGCTTCATTCCCGGTTCCTCAATCGTTTTATATGAAAGCAAGCCCCAGAAAAGCTGGATCAGAGCCAGGCGCAGGGAATCTAATCTACCGAATGCGCAGCTTGTTCGCGTGACGTACATCCCGAAGTGGATGTATAAGGGTACAGCAAATTTTGGCTCTCAGGAGTGCTCCGCGGGCCCGTGTCGGGTCGGAAATAGGGGTACCCTAATAGCCTAGACCCTTAGACCCTAAACCCTAAACCCTGAACCCTAAACCCTAAACCCTAAACCCTAAACCCTGTGAAGGTTCCTATGCGTCATGAAGGATGCTGAGACTTTCCGTTCGGGTTGACTGTTCGGGGCTGCCTTGGGTTCGGAGCATGGTGGAAGCCTCTCTTGCTAGAATGTTTCTATACGGCCGCTTGCAAGCTAACCCCAGAACCCAGGCCCTGCCCTGCCCAACCCCCTTAAACCCTCGGGGGTCATGGGAGGTAGGTACCTAGGGAACCTTTGGCTCACATGCCCCCCTTGAACCCGCCTCCCTAATACTCTTTGCTTAAGAAGCCCCAGAAAGCTAAAAGAAACAATCCCCTTATTGCCCTTACAGGGAAGAATATATATATATATATATATATATATCTGTATATACATATATATTAATATGTATAAATACAAAAAATATATATGTATATATAAGGACCCTATAAACTGAGCAGGCTGTGTTCCGAAACCACAGAAAGAAGACCCTCGACCGCAAGCCACAGGTTGACTTGTTAATGAATGGATTTAGGTTCAGGTAACTCTTCGAGTTTAGGGTTTAGGGTTTAGGGTTTAGGGTTTAGGGTTTAGGGTGCTTCTAGACCCCCGAACCTCGAGCGTCCGGTCGGGCCCGCAAAGTGTTTGTGGGTGACGAACCCAGCCCCTTGCCGGTCATTCCTCATCACTACTATTTGCTCAAGATCCCCCCCAAAAAAAGTACCAAAAACATATTCTTCCTTACAAGGGTAACATAGGGATTGTCGTCTCTCTTTTTCCTTGTTGGGGGGGGGGTTCTCAAGCACATAGTAGATCAGGTTCCTAGGAAGGAGCCCTGCCTTAGTGGTCCTTCGTGCGCGAAGCAAAAATGAGACTTCATCCCACAAACCATAACCCTAAACCCTACACCCTACACCCTAAACCCCTAAACCCCTAAACCCCTAAACCCCTAAACCCCTAAACCCCTAAACCCCTAAACCCCTAAACCCCTAAACCCCTAAACCCCTAAACCCCTAAACCCCTAAACCCCTAAACCCCTAAACCCAAGACCCTAAGCCCTAAAAATGAGACATGGCATCAAAGCCACCTGGGACCCCATAACCGAAACCCTTGCAGGAAAGTCTTGAGGATTTGGCGGGGTTCAGGGGTTTAGGGGTTTAATGTGTTAAGGGTTTGGGGTTTTTGGAAGTCTAAGCTCTAAGCCCTAGGCCCTAAGCCCTAAGCCCTAAGCCCTAAACCCTGAACCCTAAAGCCTCAACCCTGAACCCTAAGCCTAAGAGAAATTTTCAGGGTTTCGGGTCGTTGTGAGGGCACGGATGGCTTAGATAAGGTTTCGAAGGTTTCCTGAGGACGGACAGAAAGGACCCTCCGGTCGCAGGATTTTTTGGGTGCAAGGGTTCAGACCTAGAGGCATGAATTGGGTTTAGGGCTGAGAGTTTGGGACGTGCGGGGCTTAGTCTTGGACGGATGCAGTTCAGTTAGAGGCTTGCCTCACAACTGCTTCGCACTTCGCCATGGAGCCTTGAGAGTAAACTGTGACCGACCCCAGTTATTTGCCACACCCGGGATGTTTCCGTCAGCGGCGGAAGCGCGGAATCTCTGCAGACTTGTATATGTACTCCTGCCACTAGAACCTCTACTAGGCATACTTCGATGGGTATGCGGATGCACGTGCACACATCTTGTAGCTTGAAAGATTCAAGCTGACATCCGAAACCACAATCCCCCACCTCAACCCCTATGAAATAACACTCCATGAAGCTTGCAGGCCTTTGCTCGGGGGTGAGATCGCAAAGTCACAGCCCCCATTACAGCCAGCAAAGCTAAGCAGAAATGAACTTCTTACTTCTGATTCCTTCTGCATAAGCCTGAAGACCACCCTCAACCGCAAACGGCGAAGTTGTGTGGAAAGGTGCGGCTGCACCATGCTCTTGCTTCTACGTTGCAGCATGTCCCGCACATTTCTACGCGTTTTATCGAAGATGCACATGCTGAGACTTGCTGCTTTCTCGAGTCTAGATGTTGCAAATTTGCAGGTGCGTTTCATTTCAACATTCCCAGATGTCGCAAGGTCTAAACTCTCTGAATCACAGCCTTCTAGATGGCAAAGATCGGAACTCTGCTAGCTGCAATTCCTAGATGGCGGGTGGTTTTCAAGGGTTTAGGGTGTAGGGCGAATAAGGTGGAGGGTGTCACAAAACCAATAGCCCTAAACCTAAACCCTAAACCCTAAACCCTAAACCCTAAACCCTAAACCCTAAACCCTAAACCCTAAACCCTAAACCCTAAACCCTAAACCCTAAACCCTAAACCCTAAACCCTAAACCCTAAACCCTAAACCCGGACCCTAAACCCTAAACCCTAAACCCTAAACCCTAAACCCTTTCAGAAAGGGAACCGGGGAGAGAAGGAAACCAACGGACATCTTTGGGAGCTGGAGGGTTCTAGGTAGTAGGGTGGGTTTAACGCTCGGCATCACCAGCAGCATGCGATGGCCTGCTCACTTTAGGGTTTAGGGTTTCGGGTTTAGGGTTTTGGGTTTAGGGTAGTGGCGTGATCCGCCCTAAACAAAGCCACAAAAACCTCCTTTTCTGTCAGGGTTCAGGCTCTAAACCATAAACCCTAACACCCTAAACCTTACTGTGGGCCATGGTGGGGGTGGGGCCTGACACTTCACCGAGCGAAGATAGGTTGTTACAGATAGAGCAGTTTCTAAGGGATCTGGGGATTTGAACTTCAAGCTTGGTAGACTCTGCCTCTTCCGCAACGCTGGGAGAAGAAGCATCCCAGATTGTCAAAAAGTTGTGAAGCTGAGTGGATGCTGTAAAGCGGGCGGCAGACGGCCATGAAAGTGAAAAGATGCGATTGACTCTGACTTGGACTACCCTCAACCCTCAACCCTCAACCCTCAATCAACCCTCAATCCCCAAGAGCCCTCGAACGGGGTCCACAAACTCCCGCGGGCTGAAAATCAAAAAGGGAACCCCAAAGCCCGAAACCCCTCTCAAAACCGATAACTCGAAGGGTTTCGGGTTTAGGGTTTAGGGTCAAGCCCAAAAGCCCTGACATTATTGAGGTTGAGTGAAGACCCAAACTAGATTAAATCCTCAAGGTGTATGTGCGATTTGGAGCATTCCGAGAATCAACTGCGCCAACAGGCACGACATTCCAGCTCCCTTCTTCACCCGTAAAGCTTCTAGAGTCAAGGCCTCAAAGGAGTAGGGCTTCGTGTGGCACCCCAAGCCCCTCGCATATTCAGTCCGAATCACCCTAATCATGGCTCCTACACCGCCCCAGGTATGGCTTTAGGTACTAGGGGATAGGATTAGGGGGACCCTTGGGGATATAGACCCTCTGAATAAGGTCCCTTGTTAAGAGAGCCAGAAGAGGGTCAAGAAGGGGTTCCCTTTTAAGGGTCCCCCTTATCCCACCTAGGAGGTACCCTCGGTTCAGGGTCTTCAAGCCCCAAAAGCACGATGACTAGGCCCTGATGAAGAGGTACTTGGGCACAGGGGGCTCAGGCAAGGTGTTTAGCCGTGTATTTCACAGCTGCCTGCCGAAAGCGGCAATCAAGTCCTAGACAATGGGACTCTGTGCCACCTCCCAAGGAGTCGGGGATACAAACGCTGGTTCTTGAATTCTTGAGGCTGTGGGTTTCGAGCTTCGGTTGCAGGGTTCCTAAAGCTCGTGCATACGGGCGAGCACGCACGCACGCTCTCGTGCACCGTACGCAGGCGCACACGCACACGCGCGCGCTCGCACGCACGCACGCAAGCAAGCAATCCGACAAACAAGCCCACAAACACACAGAGAGTTAACCTCATGAACGTTGGGCTAAAAGGGAAGCCTTCAATCGTGATCAGACTTTCGGGGGGAGGGGGAGGGGGGGGGGGGGGGGAGGGGGGGGAGGGGGGAGGGGGGGGGGAGGGCGGGAGGTGGGAGGGGGGGGAGGGGGGGAGGGGAGGGGAGGGGGGGGGGGAGCGGGAGGAGGGGGATTACGGCATCCCGAGAATCGACAGCTCCCGCCCCCCAAAAAGCCCTGAACCCCTTTGAACAGGAGTGGTTCAGGGTTAGGGTCCCCCCCTCGCCCCCGCGCACCCTCAACGCCTGGAGGCGGTTAGGAGTTGGGCCGTTGGAGGTTCGGAGGTTTGGAGGCAGTTGGGGGCTTGAGGGCTTCTAAACGAAGCTATGGGTGCCCTGACCATGAAACTTCAGGTATTTTTGAGTGGGCGTTGGGCTAGAACCAAGGGAAAAAGGCCCATGATAGGGCTTAGGGGTAAGGGTTACGCGGGGCTGAGTTTGGTCAGGGGCGTTTAAGCTTGTGACTTGCTGTGACTTGCAGCGACATGGGAGGTGGCAAAGGAGGGCATAAGTTGCTGAGCTACAGGCTTTTTCTGGACGGCCTCTAAACAAAGTTCTGGAGAGGCGTCGCGAGCGACCACAAACTAAGGAGTCACAAGCGGCCCCTCTCCCGTCTGGAGAGGGCGTTGTAAAAACTCTAATTTTCGGCGCAGCAGGACCAAGAAGAGGGCTCGGGACCTCTGAAGCCCTCCATTCCTTGCAATTCTCAACCCCAAAGCCCCTTAAAATCCCCTTAAGGCCCCATTGCAGGGTTTAGGGTTTAGGGTTTAGGGTTTAGGGTTTAGGGTTTAGGGTTTAGGGTTTAGGGTTTAGGGCTTCAGGTCCGGAGCCGGCCCCCCTTGTAGCCTGAAGGCCTCATCTTCGGATATCACTTTGGTTCTCCGGCAAGAGAACGCGCCCTCCCCGCAGCGAGGAAAGCGGGGGGTGTACGAACATAGGGGACCCTTGAAGTAGGCCCCATTTAGGGTTTAGGGTTTAGGGTTTAGGGTTTAGGGTTTAGGGTTTAGGGTTAGGGTTTAGGGTTTGGGGTTTGGGGTTTAGGGTTTGGGGTAGGACCCCCGTATAATTCGAGGACCCCAACAAGGTACCCCGAATATCGTAAACCCCCCAAAACCCGTAAGCTCACTGCTGCCATAGTTTTCCTACCGCAGCTCCTCCGATTCTCCCATGACTGGGGAGTGTTGTGGGAGGGCCACCGTTCAGTCTCGGTGCGAGGCAAAGGTGGCCTTAGGGTTTAGGGTTTAGGGTTTAGGGTTTAGGGTTTAGGGTTTAGGGTTTAGGGTCTAGGAACTAGCTTGGGCAAACGGCTCCCACTTTGACGGCCCTCCGAGTTCTGGGCCATCTCCTGCGGCAGAGGTTTGCTTGCCTGCTCCTGGAAGCCTCGACGGTGCCTGATCTTACACACAGAATTTAGGGTTTAGGGTTTAGGGTTTAGGGTTTAGGGTTTAGGGTTGAGGGCCAGTGGCTCGGCAGAATGGGTCATCACTCTCAGTTCGAGTGTGCTAGCGGGACCCCGAGCTCTCTGCCTTTGAACCTACCCCTGAACCCTAAACCCTAAACCCTAAACACTAAACCCTAACCCTAAACCCTAAACCCCCTTTTATTGGGTCGTTTCAAGGATCGGGATCCCCGCGTCAGGGTGGGGTTTGGGGTTGCCTGAAACCCTGCTTTGGAGTAGACCCTGGAAGAAAAGCATATACTTTTTAGGTAGAAGTAGCCATCATAAGAAACCAGAACAACCCTGACCCCTTAATAGGGTTCCTTAAGACTCCTAAGCCTTTGAGAACGAAGCGCGGAGGGATTGGCAAACCTCCGTGTATTTCGTGAGACCTTAGAAAATCAAAAAGTCTGCAACACTGGGAGGTTCAGGGTACTCTTAACCCCAATTATAACTGCACTGATAGGCCCCCTACGTCCTCTAAGTAGGTGCTAAGTCCTAAACCCTAAACCCTAAACCCTAAACCCTAAACCCTAAAACTGGGGTCATAAGTACCCCCTGAACCTCCAAGCAGGTGACTGCTCTGCTGGCTACTGCACGCCGGTAGGTTGAAATTCCAGGCCGAGTTACAACCCTCAAGCCCTGTTTTAAGATTTAGGGTTTAGGATTTGGTTTAGGGTTTAGGGTTTAGGGTGTAGGGTTTAGGGTTTAGGGTTTAGGGGTTCAGGGACGAACCCCAAACAACCTCAAGCCTAGAGCCCTAAACCCTAAACCCTCAGTTTAGGAGCGCTGGGAGAAATGGGGACTATGATTCTCAGGCTCCTGTGAACCGCTGCAGGGTTTAGGGTTCAGGGTTTAGGGTTTAGGGCTTAGGGTTTAGGGTTTAGGGTTTAGGGTTTCGAAGAGCCGTATGGCTCAGAAGGATCCGTCGGGACATGGATCTGGCTTTCGCGGGCCTGAACTCCACAACCCTCACCAGACTCTGAAGACGACGGATTACTTAGCCATATTATACCCTAAACCCTAAACCCTAAACCCCAAACCCTAAACCCTAAACCCTAAACCTGGAAGCCCAGTAGCCATATTATAATAAAGGCGCCCTTTTTTGGTTGGTTACTCTAGAAGGAAACCCAGCGCAAAAGAAGAAGGGTAAAGGGTACCACTCGGCTAGCAAGCTAAACGAAGGGGAACGTATTTTCCCCTTTGCTTCGTAGGGACAATGTTTTTCCCCCTGGGTTTGTTCATGTTGTGCCTGCTTTAGTTGGGGGCCCCCTGTTTAAAGTCAAGCTTGCTGGGCTATGCTGAACACTGACTGTTTAGGGTTTAGGGTTTAGGGTTTAGGGTTTAGGGTTTAGGGTTTAGGGTTTAGGGTTTAGGGTTTAGGGTTTAGGGTTTAGGGATCCTCTATTAAGTATGCTTAAGTCAAACCATCCAGGTGTCGTCGTGCGGCAGGCCTAGAAAATCATTTGCCGGGCCTCGCTGTCCCTGCATAAACCCATCTAAACTCCCAAACCCGAAACCCTAAACCCTAAACCCTAAACCCTAAACCCCAAACCCTAACCCCTTCCTGTTAACATCAGTAAATAACCGTGGACAGGTTAAACGAGACCAAAACCCGGCTTTGACTGTGCAGGTGAGGGGAGGGGAGGGCACTAAAGCAGGTACAACACTACCCAATGTTGATATTCGTTGATGATCTGCACCATCCTAAACCCTAAACCCTAAAGCCTAAACCCTAAACCCCACCCTAGAAAGTAAACCCTAACCCTAAACCCTAAACCGTGTAAACCCTAAACGCTAAACGCTAAATCCTAAACCCTAAACCCTAAACCCCAAACCCGAAACCCGAAATCACCCTAAAATCTAACCTTAGGGTTCACGGTCTGTGAATGCCGCACTTATGTGTTTTCAGGGTTCGGAAAGCCCTTCACAGCTCGAAGGGCGTGACATGAAGCTTGAGCCTGAATCCTGGACCCTTTAGGTGGAGGGTTTAGGGTTTAGGGCTTAGGGTTTAGGGTTTAGGGTTTAGGGTTTAGGATTTAAGGTTTAGGGCCTCGGGTTTAGGGTTTGGGGCTTAGTGTAAGCTGCATTACTACCTGGAGAAGACCGGCAGCCGGTGTTCACAGCAAGAACAGGTGGGTTTCAGATGTGCCCAGGCCACGTTTCAGGATAGCGACCACGAGAAGCAATGGACTAGACCCAAGAGTAACCTAGGAATGAAACAAAAGGTGCCCTTTTTGGTTTAAAGGGCCTTATACGGGAACATCGCCCCCCCCCCCCCCCCCCAACAAAAAAAGGGAATAAGGGCCTACTCTGGGTCCTAGTGTTTTGATGATGCTAGGTGACGTGCTGTACCGTCCCCAACTGCGGTCAGACCGCCGCAGAGGTTGCTGTCGGGCGTACGGATAGTCTAGTCTGGCAAAACCAAGCTGAGTCTTATACAGAGGCGATGTATATATATATACACATTGCAAATAACGAACTCTATATTGATGATAAAGTCGATCGAATATACTTTTAGTATCATCGACTGGGGGTCGTTGTCATGATCGTCTTCTTAATGAATCCGGAATGATTCGATTTAATGGAAGATATATTAAAACCTGGTATTCTGCCTGTTCCCGACAAGAAGCCGTTGTTTCGACTATGCCCACACTGCAGGCAAGGAAATTCCGAGCTCACGCTGGGGTTGGACACTCTAGGGAGTAATCGGGAACTCAGAGAGCCACCCATGTATATATATATATATGTATGTATGTAGAATATTCGTCATAATACGAATCATAGTCATAATAACAACACTAGTAAATCATACTAACAAGAAGAAGAAGAAGAGTCATGATCATAATGATAACAAGATAGTCATGATAATAAATACTAACAATAAGAAGAAGAAGCCTCCGCAGGTTGCCACCCCTGAGGTCGTGACCTTAGGACCCTTAGGACATCTGATTCCGACGATGTCATAGTGGCCGAGGAAGCAAAACTGCCCAATTCAAGGCCAGAAGCTACGCAGGTCCCTAAACCCTAAACCCTAAACCCTAAACCCTAAACCCTAAACCCTAAACCCTAAACCCTAAACCCTAAACTCTAAACCCTAAACCCTTTGGGGGGGGGGGGGGGGGGGCTTGGCTTCAGTCTTTAAGGGGAACTCCACGGAGTTTTTCAGGCGCTTAAGGGAGTTCTCTTGGGATGGTGTTGAGGGCTTAAGCAAGTTTAGGGCGTTTAGCGTTTTAGGGTTGATTAGGGTTTAGGGTTTAGGGTTTAGGGTTGAGGTTTCTTGGGTATTGGGTTAGTCTGGGGATCTAAGCTGTGCAGACGACAAGGCCAGATTGCCCAGGGAAGGTGATTGAATGCCGGCAGTTCTCTACGTGATGGCTCTTTTTTGCGGTACGCTACATGTCAGGGCCGCTTCTTGGGAAGAACTTCGCACCCTGATTAAGGGTACCGAGGGTACCCCATGAGTGGGGGGGCTTAGGCATTTAGGGCTTCGGGTTTGGAGTCAAGGGTTTAGGGCTTGGGGTTTACAGGCTGAATTCGCTTTCTCCGTTTTGGCGCCCAAGCGCTGCCTCTGGACTTTGCTTGGGCCGGGGGCGCTTGCCGTCCTCAAAATGCATGCGGGACGAGTCCAAGGATCAGCCACCTCTTCAAACCCCCGAATACCTGATTTTAATGCAAAGTCTAGAGCGCTGACCTACCCACAACGCTCGACCTCGGACCCTTCCGCAATGCACCTGCCGGTATATTGCGTAAGGCACTCCCGTTGTCAAAGGCGTCCCTGGTGCGGGACTCGCGAGCCCACGGGGCTTAGGGTTCAGGGTTCAGGGTTCAGGGTTCAGGGTTCAGGGTTCAGGGTTTAGGGTTTAATTAGGGTTTAGGGTTTAGGGTTCAGGGTTCGGGGTTCAGGGTTCAGGGTTTAGGGTTTAGGGGTTTGGTGTTTGGCACAAAGCACCACGCAGTGCCCGAAAGCAGGGTCACCTTCAAGCTACCTCGAGGTCAGCTCTCCTGATTGGACCCGACAAAAACACAGGAGCAGAGCCTCATACCTAGGGGTCTTCACACAAAAGGGACCCTAAAGTTTAAAGAACCGGGGTCGCTGGCCCTTGTGCGGGATCCTCAGTACAAAAACTTCGGCGCGGTAATGTCGCGAGGGAACTTTGCATGCTAGGCGATGGATGGAGTCTTCTCCATGCCAGGGAACGCGAATGGGCCCTAGTCTTGAATCGCATAAAGCCTAAACTTTGAGCCCGAAGCTCTAGACCCTAAATCTGAACCCTAAACCCTAAACCCTAAACCCTAAACCCTAAACCCTAAACCCTGAACCCTGAACCCTGAACCCTAAACCCTAAACCCTAAACCCTAAACCCTAAACCCTAAACCCTAAACCCTGAACCCTGAACCCTGAACCCTAAACCCTAAACCCTAAACCCTAAACCCTAAACCCTAAACCCTAAACCCTAAACCCTGAACTCACAAACACATGCCGAGCCCGAGTCCATGACAATGGGCCTCCGGGTCTCTAGGCCAGGGAAGATAGCTGCTTAGGGTTCAGGGTTTAGGGTTTAGGGTTTAGGGTTTAGGGTTTAGGGTTTAGGGTTTAGGGTTTAGGGTTTAGGGTTTAGGGTTTAGGGTTTAGGGTCCAGTTCAACAATAGAAGCATACCGTGCGATATCTTGACTCAGCTCCTAAGCCTGTAGTTGAGCGTCTCACCGCTTGCGAACATTCGACTAAGCCCTAAACCCCAAACCCTAAATCCTTAAATCCTAAAACCCTAAACCCTAAACTAAGCCATAAGCTAGGGGCATATGGGCAGATCTCGGTAGGCCATCTCGCAAATGTCCATCTGAAGAAAGCCTCAAACCCGCAAAGCCACAAAGCTTAAGCCCTGAAGACCTTTGTTCCCCCTTCTACTAGCAGTCCTCATAAAAAGGATGTTTAGGGGGTGCATGGGGGGTGCTAGAATGCCTATTAAGGACTGTTCGTGCAAGGCCCTAAACCCTAAACCCTAAACCCTAAGCCCTAAACCCTAAACCCTAAACCCTAAACCCTAAACCCTAAACCCTAAACCCTAAACCCTAAACCCTAAACCCTAAACCCTGAACCCTAAACCCTAAATCCCAACCTTAAGCCCTAAAGAAATTAAACCCTAACAGCTCCTAAGGGGATACCGCATCTCCCCAGCAGATCGCTTTGTAAGCTTAATGTCTCTCACGTAGTTCGCAGCGCTTCGACGGCTGCGTTCAGAACATCGGCCTGGGCTCTGGGATTTTAAAGTAGGGGGGTTTAGGGCTTGGGGTTTAGGGTTTAGGGTTTAGGGTTTAGGGTTTAGGGTTTAGGGTTTAGGGTCCAGGGGTTTAGGGTCTACAGGGTTAGGGCCTAGGGGCCTGGGTCAGTGGCCCTCTCCCGGAGCAAAATCCCTGAAAGCCTCTGAATAAAGCCCTAACCCTAAACCCTGAAGCCTAAAACCTAAACCCGAAATTCCGAACCCCAAACCCTAAACCCTAAAACCTAAACCCTAAACCCTAAATTCCAAGCCCGAAGAATCGCCAAGAACCCCTTGTTACACCCCCGCAAAAAAAAACCTAAACTCTTCCTCTTGACCTCTAGGCCCCGAAATCGCGAAAAATGCCTGGCCCGTTGCCTCCCTCCACCCTGAGGTGTTTAGGGTTTAGGGTTTCGTATAGGCTACATCCCTGCAAGCCCCCAGCCCCTTTAAACGGCTAAGCCCATCATAACACCCTCTCCAATGACTCTACTTAGAGCTTACTTAGAGGACCTGAGGGGGGCCGAGGGCTGATCAGTTTGTTGGGGTCATATGTAACCTGAGCCTCCAAGTAAGCTCAACATCTATGTTTGGGTTTAACCAGTGGTTCTCCGGACGATACTTAAATCTCCAATGAGCAAGGAATGCAAAGGTTAAACTTTGTTCTTCCTACCAATAAGCACGCCCAACAAAAATCCGCCGAGGATTTGGGCTGTAGGTGTCTGGGTCGCACAAAGCAGGCACCCCACTTCGAATCCCCTCAGCCTGTGTGCGCACATTTGGGCCTGAAATGGGTACCCCTCCTAGCCGACAAGTGTCTGGGAGCAAACAGTGCCCCCGCCAACCCTAAACCCTAAACCCTAAACCCTAAACCCTAAACCCTAAACCCTAAACCCTAAACCCTCCCACTCACCCCCCATCCACCCCACCCGCCCCCACCCCCCGTGGTTTGGGTTGCCTTGCTACAGAGGCAGAGGCCGAGCCGGGTCGCGTAGCGTTAAAATTAAGTTCAACCATTGGCTAAGCAAAGGAAAGCTCAACACCACATTACTTCCTAATGGTTTAAGGTTTCGGACTTAGGGTTCAGCGCTTAGGATTTAGGGCCATGGGGTTTAATGGCTGAAGGCGGCTATTTTGGGGCTCAGGGTTTAGGGTTGAGGGTTTAAGTCCTACACACATGAGCCCCCCACTAGGGTTGCGGAATTGGGCCCCCAATGTTAGAGCTTCGGCCCTAAACCCCAAAACCCTGAGTCTCTTGCACCTCCCTTCCCAGAAGGTTATAAGTACCCTAAACAGACAAGAAGCATAGTTACCCTATACATATACCCCTACTTAGACGTATCCCAACCCCTCTAGACCCTGAGCCCTAAACCCTAAACCCTAAACCCTAAACCCTAAACCCTAAACCCTAAACCCTAAACCCTAAACCCTAAACCCTAGCTACAAGTACCCAAGAACCTCCATGTCAGCCCTTTAACGCGCACCTGTTCAGGTAAGTGGGATGCAGCCAAGCCCAGGAGGGCCCCGAAGCTCAAGGCCTCAGGGTTTGATTGGGAGGTTTAGGGTTTAGGGTTTAGGGTTTAGGGTTTAGGGTTTAGGGTTTAGGGTTTAGGGTTGTTTAGGGTTTGGGGTTTGGGGTTTAGGGTTGCGGGGCGTCTTTTGGCTGGGTTTGGGGGTATAAGGCCTTGCATTGGGGGTCTCGTGTTTCAGCGTGCAGGTTTTATGGGTCCGTGCCCTGTTACACAAGCATCCCAAGCCTATCCGACAAGCAGAATGGCAGCCGCAACGTTGTTCTCTAAAGGACTCATTCACTCGAAACCCTAAACCCTGAACTACAACCCAACGTACACAACCAGGACTTGTCACTTTGTTGCTTGCCTGATTCTGGGCTGCCAAATTACGTTGAACTGCTTCTCATCACTCAAATCGAATGGGGGAGGAAGATAGGAGGGGGGGAGCAGTTCAACGTTTGGCAAAAGCACCAAGGTTTACAAGTCCACTTGATTTTTTGATGCAAACAACAAACATACACAATTATTCAATAAACAACAAAAACCAAAAGGTTATAGTCTTACATTTCACAAGCTATTCGTTTTGAGAAAAGACTAAAAATCAATAAAAGACTAAAAATCACTGCATCGCAAAATTATACAAATACAAGTGATGCAAGTGATACATGTTGTATTGAAAATGATTTTGATTATTTGTAAGGGGGGGGGCGTCAAGTTAGCACTTTACATTGTCAATATCTTGTTTGTCCCATGAAACGTCAAGTGTCTCGACTTTTCTTGGTTAGAGAGAATTGAACAAACGTGAGATGACCCCCGAAGTACATACTTTGAATATCCTTGCACAAAGGAAAAACAAAAGGGTGTTGATATCTATATCAGTATCAATATCATTATCACTATCTACATCTACATCTACATCTATCTGTCTATAAATACATATATATATACATATAAATATATACATATATATATATATATATATATATATATACAGATTGATTTAATCCCTAACGGACATGACGCCAGGTCTCCAGTTTGAGCTTTTGGGGTTTCTGCGGCTGTGCTCCGAAAGCCCAGCGAAGCGCTGTCTGCCGAGGCGTGGAGCCCAAGAATTCGGCACGGCTCCGACATGTTTCTACTGATCCATGTAGGGTTTAGGGTTTTGATCCATATAGGGTTTAGGGTTTAGGGGTTAGGGTTTAGGGTTTCGGGGTTCAGGTTTAGGGTTTGGGGCTGAGGGTTGAGGTTTAGGACACCAAATATAGACCCCAAACAGTTGGATTTCCTTACAATAAGGACCCCAAAGAGGCACCCCGAAACCCTCCTATGCACGTTCCAAGGCCCTGTCCTTCAAGGATCTGCATACGGCCTGCGCCAACCTCCTGCGCGGTATGGACGGTGGGGGGGGCTGGAAACCGGAAAAACAAACTAATATAGGGGCCTTGATACTTGGAATAGGGCTTTGTGGGCTGTTATAGTATGACTTTTTTTAGGGACCGTAGGGGGATACTGGTAGAAACTACTCCGAGCGCTATGGGCCGAAGTTGGCTACGGATGGCGCTTTGGGGCATTTAGGGTTTAGGGTTTAGGGTTTAGGGTTTAGGGTTTAGGGTTTAGGGTTTAGGGTTTAGGGTTTGGACTACTGCGCTTTGAGAATTGTGGTGCTTGCATTCTTGTGTATGCGCTCCAAAGTGAGCCCTCTAGGCTGCCTGCAACGAGGGGATGGTTGCATTGCATTGGGTAACCTTGCTCGCGTGCCGGCATACGGCCTGGGCGGCTTGGTTCGGCTCTACATTTGTGTGCAAAGCAGCTCGGTTGCCTTGCTGATTCGGATTCGAAGGCTGCTGGCCGTCGGCCCGCATCCCATCTTTCTTTCCGGAGTGGATCACTTCGCCAGCTCCGACAATCGCTTCCCCAAAATCCCACTGCCGGGCCAAACCCCTTTCAGAACCCCTCCGGACCGTCCGAAATGACGGAAACCCTATACACTCAACCCCAAAAAAAACTCTTTCGGGAGGCTCTGGTTCACGAATGTTGTGATTCGACCTGGTGGTTTTCTGCCCCGTACCGCGCTGCAGGCTCAACCAGCTGAGCATAGGGGTGAGGCTGTGGCGTTCCTGCGGGCGCCTCAGGCCTTCGTGGGGTTTAGGGTTTAGGGGGGTTTAGGGTTTAGAGTTTAGGGGATAGGGTTTAGGGGTTTAGGGGTTTTAGGGTTGAGGGTGTTCTGGTCTTGTGTAGGCTCGGACTCCTCGACTTCAATCCCCCTGCAAGGCTTCAAAGGCCCCACATGCTCTCTCCTCGTGGATCCTCCCAAACCCTAAACCCTAAACCCTAAACCCCCGCCTCCCCCCTCCCCGAAATCCCCCCACGGCCCAGCGTCCTAGGAACCTCGGCCGTCTCTTCCGACCGCTCCAGGTGGGCCAGTCCTGAGGACATCATGGGGCCTTCACCTTTACCTTACACCACTTCGCCTGCCCAAAGCCCTCCAGCTTATATACTGCTCAACACCTACACGGCCATTTAACCTTCACATCAGCACCGTTGGTGGCGCCCTGACAGAAGAGGTTGGATTGACTGGCAGGCGCGTGCTTCTTGTCGGCTTTGGGGATACGAATACTAACGTGTTTGATCACGCGCTTGCATATCTACAATTTGACAATGTGGCTGACACTCTGAAACCTTCTTCGCCTGCTGAGCATGGGGTGATCCGATGGGGGAATGGGTGAGAGCTACGTACCAACTCATGCTAGGATCTCGCAGTAGTTGAAGGAACGTTCCTTAGACATACTTTGGTCAACGCTATGCTGTGAGGAATGCTCATATTTCAACCATTAGGAGCCTGGTGCCTCAGGGTTTATAGGGTTCTGAAGCGTCTATGCTGTATAGGGTTTATTGACCTCAGCCCGAATGCTTACAAAGGTCAGCTCGTTAAGGGTTTAGGTATGTAAAGTTTAGGGGTGTAGGGTTTAAGGCTCCCTCCCTCTCTGTTTCTCGCCCTACCTCTCTCTTCCTCTCTGGCCCGCCAAGCTCCTGCACCCTAGGGGTTCTCACTTTTAAGTACATGGAGTATGGCCAGTAGGGGTTATGCTATTCGTATCCCTAAAAGGGCACCCAATGTACACACGCACCATGCTTTACAAGGAGCCATATATACACTCACCAGTAACAGCAATCTAAACCCTGCTTCATGAAGTTTAAGGACCCTAAACTCATAGACAAAAACTTGACGCCAACACGGCTAAGCCTGGAGCAGAGAGACCTGAACAACTTCAACATCCTCAATGACCCATTTGAGTGGTTCTCTAGATTAGGGCCCCTTCTTGGGTCCTATATATAGTATGGCAGGGACCCTAATTTAGAGAACTACCCTTGACGCTAAGCCCTAAACCCTAAACCCTAAACCCTAAACCCTAAACCCTAAACCCTAAACCCTAAACCCTAAACCCTAAACCCTAAACTGCAACACTTCATGTGACGAGCCCAGTGGCTAACTTCGACTTGCCTCACCACCGGAAGCGGATCAGAGTTCAGGGTCCACCTTGGACAGGAAGAGGTTTTGGGGCGGTTAGGGTTTAGGGTTTAGGGCTTAGGGTTTAGGGTTTAGGGTTTGGGGGCGGTTCGGGTTTGGGATTTGTTCATGTGGCCGAGCTCGTGTCATGAACCAGGAAGAGGCTTCTTCAAGTCTCATACTCAACATGGCACCTAGACAGCCTGAACACCATGCACCAGCAACAAAGAGCATCTCAACCCCGAAGCCCTCAGCACCCTTAAGAAATACTTCGAACAAACAACCTCAAAGACCATCTCAACCCCGAAGCCCTACGCACCCTAAACGCAATACCTCGACCCATCCCCACCCTGCAGATTTGAAGTTTGTGACCACTCCAAACCACTCCAAACATCTGGAGCTGGGCACTCGGGGATGTGGGGATGGGCGAGGAGTAGACCAGGAGAGGAGGAGACTTCAGTTCAAATCTAACAACGCCACACCAAGGGTGGGAAAAAAGCTGAAATCCCGAAACCTTGTTTGAGGTTTATGAGGCCTTTTGTTGGTAGGCTCAAGCTAGAAGTTCGGTTTCTTCGGGTTCGATTCTTGAAGGTTCCAGATAGAAAAGAAGCAGGGTCTGGAGCTTGGAGTTTCAGCTACCTCGCCCTCGCAAACAAAAAAAGAAGTTATAACCAGCTATAACTTGAATGCCACAAAAGGCCTTTGTTGCCCTTGAGTCTCCCAGTAGAGCTGTTGGGTTAGGTCGGTTAAGTTTAGCTAGGGCCGTGGGGACTTAAAGGCTGCCTCCTTGCAATGCTTTCAAGCTTAGATATTTCAAATCCTCCCAACTGCCTAAACACAATAACTAGCACGTGAACGGCAACAAAGATCTCATTGCAGAAGTCAGACGTTCTCATTCACGCAGTGCTACACAGCCATGAAACATATAACACCCGGTGAGTCCCTCGCGTCCACCTTTCCGGCCCGACTGGCCACTGTCTCCTTGCAGCTTATAAGGTTTAGTTTTTAATTAACAGAATCACCTCAAACCCTAAACCCTAAACCCTAAACCCTAAACCCTAAACCCTAAACCCTAAACCCTAAACCCTAAACCCTAAACCCTAAACCCTAAACCCTAAACCCTAAACCCTAAACCCTAAACCCTAAACCCAAACCCCAAACCCCAAACCCCAAACCCTAAACCCTACAGGCGGCTCAGTGGCTGCGCTGCCTTTGCCCTCAAATGAGGCAACAGCAGAGACCTTAGAGTCGGCTTCTCGCCCTACATGGGGGTTTCCGAAATGAGGGTTTAGGGTTTAGGGTTTAGGGTTTAGGGGTGCCCTAGTTTGTGGGTCGAGGGTTCAAGGTTCTTGGTAGCCCAAAAAACCCTAAACCTAAACCCTAAACCCTAAACCCTAAACCCTAAACCCAGTAAGCGTCCAATACCCAGGGTTTCCTTCATTGGCGATGTCTGCAAGGGGGCCGAGAACCCAAGAAGGGAAATAGGGCGCCACTCTTAGGGTTTAGGGTTTAGGGTTTAGGGTTTAGGGTTTAGGGTCTCTCAATCGCAAAGACTAGGGCCCACGATGCCCGTATCCTGAAGGAGCAGAAAAGAAGTGTGCCCAAAGCTTGTTGCGGCATCCGGATTCTGAGGGATCCTAACCCTAAACCCTAAACCCTAAACCCTAAACCCGAAACCCTAAACCCTAAACCCTAAACCCCGAAGCCCTAAACGAAGGGACAGCCCAACACATCGGCTAAGGCCCCCTCAGCGTTAGAACCCGAACCGCCTCAGTCAGGGTTTGGGGTCCAGTCCCTGCACCCTAAGCCCCCAAACCCAAACCCCGAAACCCTAAACCCTTATATAACCCTTACACCCCTAAACCCTAAACCCTAAACCCTGAACCCTGAACCCTAAACCCTAAACCCTAAACCCTAAAGCCTTACAGGGCTGCAGGGCTCCTCGGGTGTAGGCTAAACAATCCCACTCGCAAGGCGTGCCAAAGGGCCATAGTTGGGGCTCCGTAAGCGCCTCAGGGCACACCAAGCAGCGGGCTTACGAAGCGTCGAGCTGAAGGTTTAGGGTTTAGGGTTTAGGGTTTAGGGTTTGGGGTTTGGGGTTTGGGGTTTGGGGTTTGGGGTTTGGGGTTTGGGGTTTGGGGTTTGGGGTTTGGGGTTTGGGGTTTGGGGTTTGGGGTTTGGGGCCAAAGTTTGGGGTTTATGAGGCTTGTAAGGGCAAGGCTTTAGGGTTTAGGTGGGTATGGCTTTTCGGTATTTCCCAAATAGGGATACTCTACTTGGAGGCTCATGGCACGTATTAACCCGTTCAGTGGTGGATATATCAGGCCAAATTCTACAGGGTTTGGGGGCGGCAAGGTAGGGTTTCTTCGCCTTGATAGGGATCACTGGTTTAAAGGGGCTTGTAAGGGAAACCCCCAACCGCAAAAGAAGGGAATGAGGGCCTTCTCTGGTGGGGTCTTAGGATCCCTTCGCCGATTCGAGGCCTGTCAGGGTTTAGGGTTTAGGGTTTAGGGTTTAGGGTTTAGGGTTTAGGGTTTAGGGTTTAGGGTTTAGGGTTTAGGGTTTAGGGTTTAGGGTTTAGGGTTTAGGGTTTAGGGTTTTGGGTTTTGGGTTTTGGGTTTTGGGTTTAGGGTAAAAAACACGGTGCTTGTCGCCCTGTGTCAGAACTCTTTGCAGGCGTCTGTTGCCCTTGTTCCTGGCTCCCCAGTAGAGCTTCTTTAGCTCGCAAGTTGAGCTACTGAGACAAGGAGATGCCTCTTGAACAAACCCTCTGAAAGATACTCCCTAAATACGGTTGTCTCCTTAAACCCACTAAGGGAAAAACACTCACAAAATGCCCCCCGCCCCCCCCCCCCCAAAAAAATATAAAAAAAAAACCACTGTAACTAGGAAGAGACTACTGGGCTGCCATTTCTCTTAAACCCACTTAAACCCACTAAGGGAAAAATACTCAAAATGCCCCCCAAAAAAGCCACACACTCCTAGGAAGAGACGACTGGGCTGCCACGGAAGGCACCCGTAGCTGCTCGCGCTGCCGCTTGTCGAGCACGATTCGGTTCTTTGTGTGCTCGAGGTGGCAGTAGCCGCAAGCATCTTCAAACTCACCTGCCGTCAACAAAGGAACTGGGGGGAGGGTTTAGGGTTTAGGGTTTAGGGTTTAGGGTTTAGGGTTTAGGGTTTAGGGTTTAGGGTTTAGGGTTTAGGGTTTAGGGTTTAGGGTTTAGGGTTTAGGGTTTAGGGTTCAAACTCACCTGTCGTCAGAAACCACAGCGGGTGTTGCTTGGGAGGTACATGAGGCTACTGGGGGGTTTAGGATGTTGGGTTTAGGGCTTCTTGTCACGGTTTGGGTCTTGACTTCCCTTGACTTTAAGGGATATTCCTGGCCACCCCCCAGATCTGAACGCATGAGGGCCCTTCTCTGAATGGGGCTCCCTTTGTTGGGATAGTCTCGCCGCTCACACTACTTTCGAGCCACAAGGCCTTGCGTTGCGACCCTAAACCCTAAACTGAAAACCAAGCAAAAGCTCATGCCTTCGAAACCTAGCGGAAGTCCTTTAGGTTTAGACGTGCAGGATTGAAGTGCTTCGTGTTTAGTGGGGCCTCAAGCCCCCAAGCAGCAGCCAAACCCTAAACCCGAAAACCCGAAAACCCGAAAACCCGAAAACCCGAAAACCCGAAAACCCGAAAACCCGAAAACCCGAAAACCCGAACCCCCGAAAACCCGAAAACCCGAAAACCCTAATTAAACCCTAAACCCTAAACCCTAAACCCTAAACCCTAAACCCTAGCCCCTAAACCCTAGACAATAAACCCTAAACAACCCTAAACCCCAACTAACCCTAAACCCCAACTAACCCAAACCCTAAACCCTAAACCCTCAACCCCAAACCCTAAACCCTCAACCCTAAACCCCAAAACCCACGAAGTGACTTTGGAATTTTGAGTTATCAGCTCGGGGTCCCAAGTTGGTGGAGTTCTGAAGACAAGCATAAGCCACCCGGAACTGCGCAAACACAGGTTTAGGGTTTAGGGTTTAGGGTTTAGGGTTTAGGGCTTAGGGTTTTACACCAAACCTCAAATGTCCTCAACGCAACTTCTCCTCAACAGGCATCCTTTAGAGCGAGGGGCATCCCCCCTTCGCGAAGTACACGCATGGCCGCTTGCAAACCTGGGTGCGAGATACTCAGGGGTTTAGGGTTTAGGGTTTAGGGTTCAGGGTTTCGGGTGCGAGATGCTGAGGCCTGTGAGGGGTTGGCTTGGGGTTGAGGTTTTTGGTCCCTAAACCCTACTCAACCCCTAAACACAGACCTGCAGAAGATGCCTTAAGACGAGACCTGCAGGGAAGCCGGAAGCCTTTGCAAGGCCAGCCGTCTAATTGCCGCAAGACCATTGTTCACCCCCCCCCCCCCACCAAAAAAAAAACAAAATATATATATATATATAATATAATATATGTAATATATATATATGTATGTATATAATGATAAGAAGAACAAAACAGTGGTACCTTTTGGCGGCCCCTGACACGTCTTCGTCGTTTTGGGCTTGATGTTTGCTCACTTGTTTCTGAACCAGGGCCGAGAGCCTGAAGATGTATAGGATTTCCTCCAAAGCCCAGTATCCAGAATAGGGTTTAGGGTTTAGGGTTTAGGGTTTAGGTTTAGTGTTTAGGGTTTAGGTTTAGGGTTTAGGGTTTAGGGTTTAGGTTTAGGGTTGAGGGTTGAGGGGTTTTAGGGTTTAGGGTTGAGGGTTACGAAGAAGGGCACCCTTTTTTGGGCTTGACTCCCGTATACGTAAGGACAACCAAAAAAAGGACAAAGCTGCCGCTCTGCTACCAAGGACCCAAGGCCCTCAACTTGCTTGCTTACTCTCAAAGCCCTCCAGCCGAACTTGAAAAACTCTGAGCTTCTACTCTAGGGTTTTAGGGTTTAGGGTTTAGGGTTTAGGGTTTAGGGTTTTGTTTTAGGGTTTAGGGGTTTAGTGGTTTAGGGTTTTTTTTTAGCAATTTAGGGTTCAGGGTTTAGGGTTGAGGGTTTTCGGGGGGGGGGGGGGGGGGGGGTGTTTCAGGGGTGTGTGGGTCCCTCAGTGATCTTAAAAAGTCGCCCAGGGAGCGTGAGGGTGGCCAAGGCTTCCATCGCTGGGAACATGCGCGGGCCTCCCAGACTTAGTTCTTAGTGCTTGGGGCCATTTAGGGTTTAGGGTTTAGGGTTTAGGTTTTAGTCCAGGTGGGGAGGCCGTCATGTGCGCGGAGCGATTTCCCGGTGCTTGAGGATGCAGGAATTAGGGCAATTCGTCCCTCTCTATTATAAAAAAAGGGGGCTTCTGATGTAGGACTCGGGCTGCAGGATGGGTGGCGAGTGGGCAGGCAGGATGTCTTGAACGGGTAACCGCAAACCCGTTAAAAAAGGGGAGAAGGAAACAACAACAACTTAGGTGTATTGATAAACCTTCGGGCACCGAAGGGTGCTTTTTTGGCAAGCACTCCAACGATACCCCTCCCATCCCTTGCCTACTTTATAAAGTCATCAACCGGAGCTCTAGTTGGGGAAGGTTTCAACTTAGGGTGCTTCCCACCCGCTGCTAAACAGCCTTACGAAGTGAATCTGAACCCCAAAACCCTAAGCATCAAACCCCGAACCTTGGGATGTTCCCCCTCATACTACGGTGGATGGACGAAATCTTGCACCGCCTGTACATTCGTACTTCAAACGATTGATGCATCAAGCCCCGCACCCCCTGCTTAACATTGGCGGTTAGGACTATTTGAGCGGTGCAAGATTTCGACCATTGGAACAAATCCGGCCGCTAGCTTTTCACAGCCAATGTTAAAAAGGGGGCACGGGGAACACAAAAAGACGTGTCTGAAAAGCGGTGCAAGATTTTGTCCATCCACAGTAGCAGTCCTTTATTTGGGATGATAGTAAGAATCCCTATGAAGGACTCTTACTTTTAACCTGCGAAGTGCCCGGAGCCTTTCAAGGAGACCCGGAAGGGAGAGTTGAGGGGGCAGTTGTGGGCTTCAGGGGCTTGAAGACCTGGTGTAGGGGTTTAGGGTTTAGGATTTAGGGTTCAGGGTTAGGATGTAGGGTCCAGGATTTAGGGTTTAGGGTTCAGGATTTAGGGTTCAGGATTCAGGGTTCTTTGGCCTTTCTTGGATTTCATCCGTTTGAGGCCGCTTAGGAATTTCAGGGCGCTGCAAGAAGCCCAACCCCAACCAAACACCCCCTGGCCCGGTTTCTTGTACCTTTCAGGGTTCAGTGTTTGGGGTTTAGGGTGCCCTAAACCCTAAACCCTAAACCCTAAACCCTAAACCCTAAACCCTAAACCCTAAACCCTAAACCCTAAACCCTAAACCCTAAACCCTAAACCCTAAACCCCTAAACCCTAAACCCTAAACCCGGGTGTCGCGTCACGGAAGCCACGAGCCTCTGCTCCCCGGCGCCTTCTGCGCCAAGGGCCCTGCACCAAGAGTGCTTCTAGGGCATTCTAGGGTTTAGGGTTTAGGGTTTAGGGGTCTAGGGGTTTAGGGGTTTAGGGGTTTGGGGGTTTAGGGGTTTAGGGTTTTAGGGGTTTAGGGGTTTAGGGGTTTAGGGGTTTAAGGGTTTAGGGGTTTAGGGGTTTAGGGGTTTAGGGGTTTCGGTGTTTCGGGGTTTAGGGGTTTAGGGGTTTCGGGGTT